>SJYQ01095510.1:109403-215678 GCA_006410935.1 Redunca redunca
ACCACAGGAAAAACCATAGCCTTGACTAGATGGACCTTTGTTCGCAAAGTAATGTCTCTGCTTTTCAATATGCTCTCTAGATTGGTCATAACTTTCCTTCCAAGGAGTAAGCGTCTTTTAATTTCATGGCTGCAATCACCATCTGCAGTGATTTTGGAGCCCAGAAAAATAAAGTCAGCCACTGTTTCCAATGTTTCCTCACTTATTTGCCATGAAGTGATGGGACCAGATGCCATGATCTTTGTTTTCTGAATGTTGAGCTTTAAGACAACTTTTTCACTCTTCTCTTTTACTTTCATCAAGAGGCTTTTGAGTTCCTCTTCACTTTCTGCCATAAGGGTGGTGTCATCTGCATATCTGAGGTTATTGATATTTCTTCCAGCAACCTTGATTCCAGTTTGTGCTTCTTCCAGCCCAGCATTTCTCATGAAGTACTCTGCATAGAAGTTAAATAAGCAGGGTGACAATATACAGCCTTGACGTACTCCTTTTCCTATTTGGAACCAGTCTGTTGTTCCATGTCCAGTTCTAACTGTTGCTTCCTGACCTGCATATAGGTTTCTCAAGAGGCAGGTCAGGTGCTCTGGTATTCCCATCTCTTTCAGAATTTTCCAGTTTATTGTGATCCACACAGTCAAAGGCTTTGGCATAGTCATAGTTTTTCTGGAACTCTCTTGCTTTTTCCATGATCCAGCGGATGTTGGCAATTTGATCTCTGGTTCCTCTGCCTTTTCTAAAACCAGCTTGAACATCTGGAACTTCATGGTTCATGTATTGCTGAAGCCTGGCTTGGAGAATTTTGAGCATTACTTTACTAGCGTGTGAGATAAGTGCAATTGTGCGGTAGTTTGAACATTCTTTGGCATTGCCTTTCTTTGGGATTGGAATGAAAACTGACCNTTTTCCAGTCCTGTGGCCACTGGTGAGTTTTCCAAATTTGTTGACATATTGAGTGCAGCACTTTCACAGCATCATCTTTCAGGATTTGAATGCAGGGTCAGTGGCCCAAAGAGAGTGTTGAGTTTTTACTGCACATGCTCAGAATACAGAGTAATGCTGAATTAAGGGCTTAGATGGTCAGATCAACCCATTCATGAGCTCTCCCTGCCACACTGAGATGATTCTTACTGAAAAATAACACACTATTCCTAAACCAGAAGATGGAGTTGCACAGAAGAAAAAGATACCCCAGAAGAAACCAAAGAAACAAAAACTTCTGCGAATAAATGCCATAAGAAAATAAAGTTAAAAAAAGAGAGAGAGAGAAACGTGAACGGATATACACAAGATGCCATGCATATGTCTCTATGTATGTTTTGCAAGAGGCGTCTGAAAAGGATGGTGAAAAGCAATGGACCTAGATCTGTGGAGAAAAGCAAGGAAAGGACCTCTAGTCTGGGGAAGAAGTAAGAGGGTAAAAGACAGGAAGGTGTGATGAAAATTAGGTCACCAGCCTTCTGTTCTCCCAGTTGATTCAGACCCACACCCACTACTGGTGGGCAAGCCAGCAGCTTCTTGCCAGGATATTTGGCCCATGAAATACATCTTCAGGGTCCAGAGAATGAAAACGAGTGATCTTGCTTACATACAGCTTTGAGCCTCTACTGAGGAACACTCAGTGCTAAGTCCACTCTAACATGAAAAGATGGGCACTGGGAAAGAACCGTCTTCCACACCATAATGGGCTTCAAATCTCTGAAGAGTTATTGTTTGTGGGACCACAGGCAGCCGTTCTTCATTCTTTCTGGGGAAATAAAAACCACAAAGATGTAGAATGAAACTATAGAAACAAGGATTGAGTTAGACAGAGGAAACATTTCCTGAGTGAAGCAACCCCCCTCTTGGTAGTGTTTAGGGCAGGCTTTCTGATACTCACCCATCAGGATGACTTAGATGCCAGTTAGTTGAGTTTGTTGGAAAATAGTGCTAAATGCAATGTTTCATTGCAGAGCTCAAATATTTCCTCATCTGTAAAATGGGCAAAATAATATCATTTCACAGAGATGGCATGGGAGAAAATGCATAGTCCCACAAGAGGCCCCAGTAGGTTGTCTGTGTGTGTGTGTGTGTGTGTGTGAGAGAGAGAGACAGAAATCATTTCCTCAGTAAATATTGACACTTTTCTTTGCCCCCCCCTCAGTTTTCTTAAATATAAAATGAGTATGGACTGCATCCTTTAGAGGCTTAGTGTGACTATCAAAGGGTCCAATAGGTGGGAAATATTTAGATACTGTAAATACACAAAGATATATGTTATCATTAGAAGCTCTGTGAAAGTATTTTACCATATTGTTCTATCAATATATTGCAGCAGTAAAGAATTCTCCGGCCAATGCAGGAGATGTACAAGAAGCAGATTCAATCCCTGGGTCAGGAAGATCTGTGGGAGTAGGAAATGGCAACCCACTCCAGTATTTTTTCCTGGAAAATTCCGTGGGCAGAAGAGTCTGGTGGGCTATCGTCCGTGGAGTCGCAAAGAGTCAGCCGCGACTGTGCGCACATGCACTCTGTTATCACAGGTCAGTGTTTTTGTTTCACAAATATAGGCTATAATCCTTGCCCCTGGCTCAGAACAACACCCTTACGCTGCTTAAAAAAAGCCAAAATAATCCTAAAACTCAAACTTCCCTGACTTCAGATCGGTTCTAGCACAGGAGAAGAAAGAGAATAAGAAAGCTCGTAAGTAGTCAGGACTGAGTTCAAATCCCAATACCACTATTATTTAGTATCTTTGAACCTTGGTTTTCTTGTTCACAAAATGGAGGTAAGTATGATCCCCCATTTGGACCATTTTAAGGTTTTAATGAAATAAAATATATGCAAGGCCTGGCCTATTGAGGATGGTCTTTGAGTATTAGCTCCCTTCACACAAGACACATTGCATCTTATTACTGGTCAGGGTTCTGCATGGAAACAGGAGTATGAGCACATTGATGTTTAACAATTTAAGATTTGGAGCAATGTGTGAAGGGCAGGGAGAATCACCAGAGAACCTCTAAACCAGGACTACAGCACCTTGACAGAATGACCATCGTTTCCCTATCCATTCTTTCTTTTCTGTAACCTTCTCCAACAGAAATTCCTCAGTTTTCCCCGTAGGCTAATGTGCCACTTTAAATAGTTTTCAGCCTCAAAGTAGCCTCCGGGTCCTGCTTTGTCCAGGAGAAGAGAGGAAGGAGACTGATGATTAAGAGAAGATGCTTCCACCCAGGTCTTGCCCAGCTCATTTCGAAAATTGGTCCAATATACATCCATGATAATTTCCAAAGCATTTCTGCTCCTGACAAAAGGGAGCATGTTTCCACATCCCTCACCTTGCTAGGGGAGGAGGAAGGAGCTTGGAGGGGAAGCTGAGGTCTGCAGGTGCATTCGTGTACCTCTGCAGGTACACACATTAGACAATGTGTCTGAATGGATATGTTAGTGGAGAGGAAGGTGGCATAATCCGAATGTGGGGAGGCTTGCTATTTGGGTGAATGTATGATTAGTGAGTGCATACACTGGGTTACTGCTGAAGCATAGTTGTGTCTACAGGCGCTAATGTCTATCTAGCATGGCATAGGTGCCACGGACTGTGTATTATGTATGTTGGTTTTTGTGGCTGAGAAATATGGTCACAGAAAGTCACATGCAGATAGAGCTCAACTGTCAAATTAAAGTGGAAAAACGAAGCCATATACATATGGCTGAACTGAATTTGGCAATTTGGGCAAAATCTCACTTTTTTATTCTCAATCCGTTTCTCAGTGCAGTCTTCAGACTAAACCATTAAAATATAAACATTACAAGGGCAGGAATTTTGACCATCTTATCATTTTATAAAAAATGTCTTTGACCATTTTATCTGATGTATCCTCAGCACCTAGAACAAAAGAATGCTTGGCCCAAGGTAGACGTGAGATAAATAATGGAATGCCTGTGTGCTTGGTAATCACTTCAGTCCTGTCTGACTCTGTGACCCCACGGATGGTAGCCCGCCAGGCTCCTCTGTGCATGGACTTCTCCAGGCAAGCACGCTAGAGCGGGTTGCCGTGTCCTCCTCCAGGGGATCTTCCTGACCCAGGGATTGAACCTGCATCTCTTATGTCTCCTTTGACAGGCAGGTTTTTTTGGTTTTTTTTTTAACCACTATCACCACCTGGGAAGCCCAAATATTGAAATAAATGTCTTATAAATGAAAGAAAGTGAAGTTGCTCAGTCGTGTCTGACTCTTTGCGACTCCATGGACTGTAGCCTACCAGGCTCCTCAGTCCATGGAATTTTCCAAGCACGAGTACTGGAGTGGGTTGCCATTTCCTTCTCCAGGGGATCTTCCCGACCCAGAGATTGAACCCAGGTCTCCCGCATTGCAGGCAGACACTTTACCGTCTGAGCCACCAGGGAAGCACTTATAAATGAATAAGTGATTTATTTGAACTCCCAGGCCCATTCTGGCTTGGCCAATTAATGGAGGAGCTGGGATGATGGCAAAGAAAGACTAGGGACCTGCTGGACACTTATACTTGAGGAAGAGGAAGCATATGAAGAACGAAGCTGGAAGAATTCATCCAAGCAGTCTCCTCAGGTGGATGGGGATGTAAAACAGAGAGCTGTCAACATTCTATGGGAGAAGTTATTCCTGAGTATTTGTTCTCTAACATTTTATGAGGATCTACCATGTGGAGGATTCAGTATGTGGTGGGGTGATTATAATGATGAGCAAGCTGTGGTCTTGTGGTATGCATTTTGGTGAAGACAATAAAATGGGCATGGGCCTTGCTGCTGCTGCTGCTGCTGCTGCTGCTAAGTGGCTTCAGTCGGGTCCAACTCTGTGCGACCCCATAGATGGCAGCCCACCAGGCTCCTCTGTCCCCAGGATTCTCCAGGCAAGAATACTGGAGTGGGTTGCCATTTCCTTTTCCAGGCATGAGCCTTAGTGATGTTAAATCGCTTCAGTCATGTCTGAATCTATGCAACCCTATGGACTGTAGCCCCTTGGGATCCTCTGTCCATGGAATTCTCCAGGCACGAATACTGGAGCGGGTTGCCATGCCCTCCGCCAGTGGCTCTTTCCCACCCAGGGATCGAGTCCATGTCTCCTACATCTCCCGCAGTACAGGTGGATTCTTTACTGCTGAGCCACCAGGGAAGCCTATAGGCCTGAGTAAAGGTTTGTATAAAGTGCTCTAGGAGCAGACGGGATGGTGGAGGAGCCAAGTTTTGAAGCCTGAGTTCTTTCTCACTTGCCCAGTGTGGAAGGGGACAGGGATTTCCACGCAGAATAAGGCAAAGCCCCTGACGTTCGTGGGAACAGGAAGAGGTGGGGGTTATTGTGCACAGGGGCAATGACAGAGAGAATGCACAAGGAATCCAGGCTTGTAGGTACAAAGATTTCCTAGAGATGTTGTGCTGAAGCAGAAAATCCATAAAGCACAAACCTAATGACACAGGTACTGTATCCTGACTGCACGTGTAGCATTGATTTCATGTGCTGTACTTAGTTGCTCAGTGGTGTCCAACTCTTTTCAACCTCATGGACTGTAAGCCCACCAGGCTCCGCTGTCCATGGGTATGCTCCAGGCAGGAATACTGGAGTGGGTTGCCATGCCCTCCTCCAGGGGGTCTTCCCGACCCAGGGATCAAACCCAGGTCTCCCACATTGCAGGTGGATTCTTTACCATCTGAGCCACCAGGGAAGCCCAAGAATACTGCAGTGGGTAGCCTATTCCTTCTCCAGTGGAACTTCCCAACCCAGGAATCAAATTGGGGTCTCCTGTGTTGCAGGTGAATTCTTTACCAACTGAGCTACCTGGGAAGCCCATTGATTTCATACTTGTGGTCAACAGCAAGAAAAGGGCAATGTGTGGATAAGGATTAAGAAGTTACATGGAGATTTTTATGAGACAATATCATATGACAGCATTGTAAAATGCAAATGAAAGAAAAGAGAAAACAGCTACTGAGAAGACTTTCTTCATAAATTCACTTAAGGAAACACAGCCCACGTATAGAAAATGGCTCAAAAACACTTACAAAGCAACGTATAAATAGTGCAAATAAATACAACACAGATCGAGTCCCTGGTGCTATGTAAACACAGAATAAACAAGAAGCCAATATTGGATGAGGAGAACTAGGGAATGCTTACTGCAGGATGGAGATTTAATTATTGGCAGGCCTGGGATAAGGGTATGTTAAATAGAGTTACTTGCAAATGAATTAAGCCGCATTCGGAAAACAGGCAGGGTGAGAAAATCATCAGAGGCCCCCTGGCTCACTCCCATCGAGGCTGTTTTCCTGCCTGCCACATTGAGCACATTACTCATTTGCTACTTGGAACAGTCTGTTTTCGTTTCCTATGCTGGCAGACACCCCTGTCAGACGCCCCACTCGTTTTCTCACAGACAATTATGACTTTCAGATTTCCTGTGGCTCCAGGAGTAAGGGGGTCGGTTAGCCCAAGACCACAAAGAGGCAATTATCTTGGTAATTTAGGTGTCAAACTACTTTACTTGAGTATCAAGCCCATCTCTCCAGTTTTCTGCTCCCCACAGCCTGGCAGTTGACTATCCTAAGACCAACATATGCAGCACAGAGTCTTAGAAAATCTAAAAATGTCCAATAAAATGCAGCTGTATGGACATCAGGCAGGACCTTTGGGCCCCTCAAACCATCTTTTCCATCTGCCATGTGGTTTGACATACACAGCTATCTTTAAGTTGTTGTTCAGTCGCTAAGTCGTGTCCATGGACGGTAGTACGCCAGGCTTCCCTGTCCTTCAGTATCTCCTGGGGTTTGCTCAGGTTCATGTCCATTGAGTTGGTGATGCTATCTAACCATCTCATCCTCTGCCGCCCCCTTCTCCTTTTGCCTTCAATCTTTCCCAGCATCAGGGTCTTTTCTAACAAGTTGGCCGTTTGCAATAGGTAGCCAAAGTATTGGAGCTTCAGCTTCAGCATCAGTCCTTCCAGTGAATATTCAGGGTTGATTTCCTTTAGGATGGACTGGCTGGATTTCCTTGCAGTCCAAGGGACTCTCAAGAGGCTTCTCCAGCACCACACTTCGAAAGCATCGATTCTTTGATGCTCAGTCTTCTTTATGGTCCAACTCGCACATCCATATATGACTACTGGAAAATCTTTAAAAGCCTATGTTAATTTCCTGTAGGTGAATGAGTAAAGATCAGCTTCTGGTTTTGTCAGGTTTGAAAATCAAGGTAGTCACTGACCTGGAAAAGGAATGTGAGTCTGAAAGGACCCCTCATGGTGATCTCTAAACTGAAAGACTGTTAGCCTAGACTTTTGTCAATGTAAACTGCCTACTCTAGAGGTAGGTTTGAGAAGAGTTTAAAAGGAAAGGATTTGGTAATTTAAACAATGGTAGACAGGGAGAAGAAGCGGAAGGAGTCAATAAAGGTGACCAGGCTTCTGGTAGAGGCAACTGGATGCCCCCAACTCTATCTACAAAAGATAGAGCAGTTTAAAGAAAGCAGATGAGTTCTACTTTTGAGCAAATTAAATTTGAGCTGCTAGAGGGACTTCCCTGGTGTTCCAGTGGCTAAGACTCTGTGCTTCCAAGGTAGGGGGACTGGGACTGATCCATAGTGAGGGAACTAGATTCCACATGGCGCAGCTAAGGCCTGGTGCACCCAAATAAATAAAGAAATAAATTGTTGTTGTCATTGTTTAGTCGCTAAGTGGTGTCCGACTTTTTGTGACCCCATGGACAGCAGCATGTCAGGCTTCCTGGTCCTTCACTAATTCTTGGAGTTTGCTCAAATTCATGTCCTTTGAGTTGGTGATGCCATCCAACCATCTCATTCTCTGTCACTCCCTTCTCCTGCCCTCAATCTTTCCCAATATCAGGGTCTTTTCTAATGAGTTGGCTCTTCCCATTAGGTGGCCAATTTGAATTTTTAAAAATAGGAGCTACTTGGGAGTGGACAGTGGCTAGATACATCAGTCTGTTCTAGCCTTGCCTACTCTATTTTATTTCATGCTATGTAGCCTTAACCTCCTACCATGTTTCATGTCCTCAGATGATACATGATGTCTAACATTTCTTTAGTATCCACCTGCAGAGAACCTCAGATGGGGTCCACTCACAACTGGGACTAATATTTGTTGTTGATTAATGAATGGGCTGGGGAAAAAATATTTGAAGGCTCTTCAAGAGAAACCTCCTCCCTCACAACTTGCTAATTTATTGGGGGCAGCATGTTTCTTTGGACCCAGTATAGACCAGTTTAGACCAATATAGTTTTGCTATTTCAGTCTGCTCTCTTTTTTTCTTTTTTTGAAATAGTAGTATCTATTCACTAGGTTAAATTGTCAAACTATTAAGCTGAAGTTAGGGTAGATGATTTCATGTCTGTCTCCATGCCTGCATTACTATCATTTTAGTCTATTACTTCATATCATAAAAATGGATCAAGAGACAAGCCCAGCTTGTCCCACCCCTGTAGCAAATGTACGCATATCAAATAGTGCTAAGAGGACACAGGGAGAAGACTGACCCCAGAGACCAGAGACTTTGGAACCACCTATTTGTGGCAGGGACACCTTATGCTCCCACATATGAACCAGTAGAGTTAACTCTTCCCCCCATTTCCTCACTGCTAGGAAGAGTCCTCCCTCCAGTTTGTGGAAATGTGGAGCTAATTCTTAAATTCCCCCTAATCTTTGCCCCTATACAATCAAACCATCACCAAACCTCTCACATTCTTCCACCTTTTTATCTCTCAGATTCTGCTCTTCTCTTCTGATTTCTTGGCTCTAGAAATCAGAGCCTGAAGTAGAAGTTTCTGTGATAACATTTTATTGAGGAGTACGATTCCAGGAAAGCAAGAGTGAAGGGAAGGCAAAGCAGAAAGAAGGAGCAAATCAAAAGGATTGTGTTGGGACTTCCTGGGTGGTCCAGTGGCTTGGGACTCTGTGTTCCCAATGCAGAGGGTGCGGGTTCAACCTCTGGTCAGGGAACTAGATCCCACATGCTGCAACTGAAGATCCTGCATGCCGCACCTGAGGCCTGATACAGCCAATTAATACATTTAAAAGGTAAATACTAAATAAAATGATGGCACTATATAGCTTACCACGGCTTCTTGAAAAGTTGTTGCTTCACGTGGGAAGTTGTCTTCAAATGAGCCATGTGAAGCAACTGTAGTCCCAGTCTATCAAGGGGAAAGAAGGAAAATATTTAACTGCTAGCTCACATTATTAAATTTTTGTCCCTGGAGGTGTTAACAATCTCATGTATGTGAGTGTGTGTGTGTGTGTGTGTGTGTGTGTGCGCGCGCGCTGTGCATAAGCCTCTTAAGCATCAGTAGCAGCATGGAAGCCCAGGGTAGGGGACAAAAGACATAGAGCACGGGTGTAAAGTGGGCCAGTCTGGGCGTGTCTGCAAGTTATATGAGGGACCTTGTTCACTGGAGCTGAACTTCCCGAACTCCTAGCAACAGCAGACTCCCCTGCCAGAGGCTGAATCTGGCATACTCCTTTATCATTCTTATAGTCCTAAACCTGGTCTAGAACCAAACTGGTTGTCTGGACTATCTCAACAGACTCCAACCATCTTTCATGTTTTCTTGTGTCTAGTCTTTCCCTTCTTTATTTTTTAAATTTGTATTGAAACATAGTTGAATTATAATGTTGTATTAGTTTCAGATATACAGCAAAGTAATTCAGCTATACATATATATTTCTTTTCCAGATCCTTCTCCATTATAGGTTATTACAAGATAGTGAACCCTGTGCTATACAGTGGGTCCTTGTTGATTATCTGCTTTACACACAGTAGTGTATATATTTTAATCCCAAACTCCTAATTTATCCCTTCTCCCTCTATCCTCTTTGGTAATATAAGTTTGTCTTCTATGTCTGTGAGTCTATTTCTGTTTTGTAGGTAAGTTCATCTGTATCATTTTTTTTGTATTCCATGTATAAGCAATATCATATGATACCTGTTTTTCTCTGACTTACTTAGTTGATTATCTCCAGGTCCATCCACATTGTTGCAAATGGCATTATTTCATTCTTTTTTTTAATGGCTGAGTAATATTCCATTGTGTATCCCTTCTTTCAGTTAACCAGTTACTGGTAAAGAAGAAAAAGAAGTGAAGTCGCTCAGTCGTGTCCAACTCTTTGCGACCCCATGGACTGGAGCCTGCCAGGCTCCTCTGTCTGTGGGATTCTCCAGGCAAGAATACTGGAGTGGGTTACCATTTCCTTCTCCAGGGGATCTTCCCAACCCAGGGATCGAACCCGGGTCTCCCACATTGGAGGCAGACGCTTTAACCTCTGAGCCACCAGGGAAGCCCCAGTTACTGGTAAGAAATCAAAAATCCATAAAAGTTGTTTTAATCAGGTCTCCGTGTTATGCAGTAGCTACTGTTGTTCATCATATCAAATCAAATCTCCTCAACTGGGGCTTAATTCACCCCTTGTGCTGCTTCAGCCCTCTCCCTCTGTCCAATGGCTTTCAAATGGAATCTCTTCTCTGGTTCAAGTCCCCTGCCTCCTCTCTTTTGTATCTGACACACTCATGCAAAACCTTAGGACTTTATGTCAAAAATGCTCTTCTCCCTTAATATAAATTCCTCTCCTTATAAAAATAATGATAACTAAGATTTCTTAATGCTTACTGTGTACCAGGCATTGTGCTGAAGACTTTGCATATATCATCCTCAGTTAACATTTTTAAAAAAGCCTTTAAAGCAAGTAGTATGATTATCCACATTTTACAAAAGAGTTAACTGGTACTTGGAATGATTAGGCATTTTGCCCACGATTATATGGCTAATAAACTGCATGGTAATGACTTAAACTCTGGTTTACCTAAACTCCACATAAAACTTCTTATTTGCAGGAAGACTTCCCTTGTTAACTCAGCCCGGTAGTGACAACTCTATTGCTCTGTGACTGCTCAGCAGTTACAAATATAGTTTCATTATGCTGCTTTGCCTCTTTTGAAACATTACCTTATTAAGTGTTCTTAAGTCTTTTATTGCTCTGTGTATGTGTGTGTGTGCATGCGTGTGTGTGTGTGTGTGTGTGTGAGAGAGAGAGAGAGAGAGAGAAAGAGAGAGAACTTTCCCAAATTAGACCTTAAACTGGGAAATCCCAAAAGTCAGAGACTGACTTTCATGACTTTTTTGTTAATCAGTTGGTTTATTCTTTTTTAAAATAATTTTTATTGGAGTATAGTTTTTTTTCAAATTTTATTTTGTGTGGGGGTATAGCCTTAAGAATTTGTGATAGTTTCAGGTGAACAGCGAAGGGACTCAGCCATACATATGCATGTATCCATTCTCCCCCCACTCCCCCTGCCATCCAGGCTGGCACATAACACTGAGTAGAGTTCCATGTGTGATACAGTAGGTCCTTGCTGAGTGTCCATTTGTGAATATAGCAGTGTGTACATGTCGATTCACAGTGTTGTGTTAGCTTCAGGTGTACAACAAAATGAATCAATTATACATGTACATATGTCCACTCTTCTTAAGATTCTTTTCCCATATAGGCCATGACAGAGTATTGAGTAGAGTTCCTTGTGCTATATGGCAGATCCTTATTAGATCTATGTTATCTACTTTATATATAGTAGTGTGTATATATCAAGCCCAACCTCTCAATTTATCTCTTCCCCCTTACTTCTTAGTTTCTTTTGTACATCTGTAACTCTACTTCTGTTTTTTACATAAGTAAGTTTATCCTTTTTAAAATTAACAAACAAACATTAGTTTCTACTGTACAGCAAAATGGATCAACCATACGCATCCGTATATCCCCTCCCTCTTGGATTTCCTTTTTGTTCAGGTCACCACAGTACATTAGAGTTCCCTGTGCTGTACACATGTCCTCCTTTTGTGCTTTTGTTCTCAGTCGTATCTGACTTTTTGCAATCCTATGGACTGTAGCCTGCCAGACTCCTCTATCCATGGGATTCTCCAGGCAAGACTGCTGGAGTGGGTTGCCATTTCCTCCTCTAGGGGATCTTCCTGACCCGTGTCTCCTGCATTGCAAGCAGATTCTTTACTGCGGAGCCACTATTTTATATATTGTATCAGTAGTGTGCATGTGCGTTTGTACTTTTTTGGGGGGGGGATGAATATTTATTTATTTATTTTAGTATCTTTCATTTTATTTTATTTTTATATCTCTGTCATCAGAGAGCATAACTCTGCTCTTCAGCACTAGAAGCACAAGATACTAGAATGCTTACAGAACACCATTCAGATGTGATTTTGTATAAAACAATGGGGTGGCCACACACAGAATAAGAATCCACTCCTAGATTCTCCTCCCTAAGGCAAAATGAAGTCAAGGATGGCCCAGGGAAGAGATGCGGGACTGACTTATGACAATAGTGATCTTTTTTACAAAGATAAAATTTGGCTGGGTAAGGATACAGTGAAAAATTTTAAGTCAAGAAGGATATGATTTACTATAATCATATTTACTAAATCATGAAGTAATGGGTCAAGGGGGCACATTTTAATACATAAAAGAACACCTGAGGATCTTGTTAAAATATGGGTCTTGATTCAGTAGGTCCAATGAAAGGCTGACATTTCTGCATTTCTTCCAAGGTCTGGGTAATGCCAATACTGTGGTCATGAGCCACACTCTGAGTAGCATATATCTAGACTTTGCAAGAGACTCCTGAAAATAAAGAAAATGTAACAACTCTAGTTGAATAATGTAAGGAAACTCAGATATAAATATACACTTCCCAGTATTCTGAAGTTGGATGTGTTGATAGTTTATTCCTTCTTGTTGCTGAGAAGTATCTCATTGTGTGTATCCCACAACTTGTGATCCATTTACCAGATGATGGACTTTTGAGTTGTTTATAGTTTTAGCTCTATTATGAATAAGGTTGCTGTGAACATTTGGTGTCAAGTCCTTGTGGAACATATATGGACTGTTAGGGATAAATCTGGGTTAGTTTAGCCTTGTTACTAAGGCATCATCCTTCTGGAATTTCCACTGATTACTCCAGATGTTCAATGATGGCTAAGTGAATGAAATCTGAATGTTTCCCAGTCCTGTGTAAATTCTAAGAACTGTCCCACTTACACTTATCTGCTGTTGTTCTTTGCTCAGCATCATGGAGTTTTACCCTACCCAGGCACAGATTAGTATTACCCAAAAAATTCCAGGAGGTTGTAGGCAGACTTCTGGAGCTCTTTCTCTGCATAACTCCTCTAAACTCCTCTTATCCACCAATTCTAGCTGTCTCAGTTTCCCTGAACTCCAGTTTCCACTTCAGCTTGGCGTGACCCCCCATACTCTGCTTGACGCCTCCTGTCTCTCCTGCTACCGTTTCCAAATTGCCTCCAGGCTGGAATCCAGGGTGAGGATAGGGTGCATCTTGTTTGTGTCCCTCTCTCAGGGATCACAGTCCTGCATCACTTCTGGGCTCAATATTTGAGAAAATCTTTTCACGTGTATTTTCTAGATGTTTACAATGGGAAAATACATTCAAATTCAGCTCTTTCCTTGTAAGCAGTCCTCTTACCTGGCTTCTTATTTTCTTTTACTCTTCATTTTTCATATTCTGCAGTTTCACTGACACTAGTTAAGTATGGAGTTTCTTTATTCAACTTGCTTGGAACTCATTGGGCTTCTTAGCGATTAAGCAGTTTTAGAAAATTCTGTAGGGTGATTAACTCTTCAAATATTGCCTCTGCTCTATCGTTTCTCTCCTTTTGTTTTGGAATTTTAATTAATATATGATAGGTCCTCTCACTCTATCTTCCATATCACTCAACTCTCTTCTATATTTTCATATTTTTGTCTCTGTCTCTCTGTGCTGCATTCTGCATTTATTCTGACTTATCTCTCAGTTTGCCAGTTCTCTCTTCAATTGGATGATCCAATCTGCTGTTAGATTCATTCTACAGTAAGTCCTCTACATATGAACCTTCAATTGTGAATTTTCAAAGATGAGAACATGTCTTCCATCAACGTCAGATGTGAGTGAATTGCAGCTTGCCCTCTGTCTCCTATTGCTGATGATCCTTCAGTTCAACCATCTCCCACTTCCTCTCCCTCCTCAAGTCAGTAACTCTTCTTGTCTGTTCATTCAATGCTAGCTGATCTGATAGAGTGCCTGAAGAACTATGGATGGAGGTTCGAGACATTGTACAGGAGGCAGTGATCAAAACCATCCCCAAGAAAAAGAAATGCAAAAAGACAAAATGGCTGTCTGAGGAGGCCTTACAAAGAGCTCAGAAAAGTGAAAGGCAAGGAAGAAAAGGAAAAATATACCCATCTGAATGCAGAGTTCCAAAGAATAGCAAGGAGATATAAGAAAGCCTTTCTAAGTGAACAATGCAAAGAAAAAAAAAGGAATAGGAAAGACTAGAGATCTCTTCAAGAAAATTAGAGATACCATGGGAACATTTCATGCAAAGGTGGGCACAATAAAGGACAGAAACGGTATGGACCTAACAGAAGCAGACGATATTAAGAAGAGATGGCAAGAATACACAGAAGGACTATACAGAAAAGATCTTCATGACCCAGATAACCGTATGGTGTGATCACTTACCTAGAGCCAGACATCTTGGAATGTGAAGTCAAGTGGGCCCTAGGAAGCATCACTATGAACAAAGCTAGGGGAGGTGATGGAATTCCAGCTGAGCTATTTCAAATCCTAAAAGATGATGCTGTGAAAGTGCTGAATAAATATGCCAGCAAATTTGGAAAACTCAGCAGTGGCTACAGGACTGGAAAAACTGGAGATTCCAATCAAGAAGAGCAATGCCAAAGAATGTTCAATACCACACAATTGCACTCATTTCACACGCTAGCAAAGTAACGCTCAAAATTCTCCACTCTGGGCTTCAACAGTACATGAACCGAGAAATTCCAGATGTACAAGCTGGATTTAGAAAAGGCAGAGGAACCAGAGATCAAATTGCCAGTATCTGTTGGATCATAAGAAAAGCAAAAGAATTCCAGAAAAGCATCTACTTCTGCTTCATTGACTACAAGAAAGCCTTTGACTGTGTGGATCACAACAAACTGTGGAAAATTCTTAAAAGAGATGGGAATACCAGATCACCTTACCTACCTCCTGAGAAATCTGTATGCAGGTCAAGAAGCAACAGTTAGAACTGGATATAGAACAACAGACTGATTCCAAATTGGGAAAGGGGTACGTCAAGGCTATATATTGTCACCCTGCTTATTTAACTTATATGCAGAGTACATCATGAGAAATGCCAGGCTGGATGAAGCACAAGCTAGAATCAAGATTGCTGGGAGAAATATCAATATCCTTAGATATGCAGATGATACCACCCTTATGGCAGAAATCAAAGAGGAACTAAAGAGCCTCTTGATAAAGGTGAAAGAGGAGAGTGAAAAAGTTGGCTTAAAACTCAACATTCAAGAAACTACGATCATGGCATCCAGTCCCATCACTTCATGGCAAATAGATGGGAAAACAATGGCAACAGGGCCAGACTTTATATTCTGGGGCTCCAAAATCACTGCAGATGGTGACTGCAGCCATGAAATTAAAAGACGCTTGCTCCTTGGAAGAAAAGTTATGACAAACTTAGACAGCATGTTAAAAAGCAGAGATGTTACTTTGCCCACAAAGGTCCATCTAGTCAAAGCTATGGTTTTTCCAGCAGTCGTGTATGGATGTGAGAGTTGGATCATAAGGAAGACTAAGTGCCGAAGATTGATGCTTTTGAATTGTGTTGGAGAAGACTCTTGAGAGTCCCTTGGACTGCCAGGAGATCAAACCAGTCAATCCTAAAGGAAATTAATTCTGAATATTCATTGGAAGGACTGATGCTGAAACTCCAATTCTTTGGCCACCTGATGTGAAGAAACGACTCATTAGAAAAGACCCTGATACTGGGAAAGACTGAAGGCAGGAGAAAGGGACTACAGAGGATGAGATGGTTGGATGGCATCACTGAATCAATGGACATGAGTTTGAGCAAGCTCTGGGAGATGGTGATGGACAGGGAAGCTTGGCATGCTGCAGTCCATGGGGTTGCAAAGAGTCATACACAACTGAGCGACTGAATGACAACAACAACAGTACTTGACAAGGTACTGCGCTGTAAGATTAAAAATGTTTTCTTTAGGACTTCCCTGGTGGTACAGTGGATAAGAATCCACCTGCCAATGCGGGGGACACGAGTTCGATCTCTAGTCCAGGAAGATTCACACACCACAGAGCAACTAAACCCATGAGCCACAACTATAGAGCTCACACACCACAACTATTGAAGCCATTGCATCCAGAGCCGATGCTTCACAACAAGAGAAGTTACTGCAATGAAAAGCCAGTGCACTGCAATGAAGAGTAGGCTCCACTTGCAATAACCAGAGAAAGCCTGTGTGGAGCAACGAAGACCCAGTGCAACCAAAAATAAAAATAAATACAATGTTTTCTTTATTTTTTGTGTTTGTTTCTTATGTATTATTTGTGTGAAAAGTATTATAAACCTATTACGCACAGTACTATATAGCCAATTGTGTTAGTTGGATACCTAGGCTAACTTTGTCGGACTTATGAACAAACTGGGCTTTTGGATGCACTCTCAAAACAAAACTCATTTGTATGGAGGGTACTTACTGTACTTAATTCTGTTTCAAGTCCCCTAGGTGACTTTTCATATTTTCCCTGTAACTGTTGTCTAACTTGTCTTATATTCCTGAGAATTTCAGCGTTTGAAGTCGTCAAGAATCTGTTTCTGTTGTCTGGTTATTGCTGATTCTCTTTTATGGTGCCTTCCCTCCCTGTGTGCTTGCTTATTCATTGCCTTTGAAGAATAATTTGTGGGCATTTTTGAAAGTTAGGATTAACGTGTTTTCACCGAGGGAGGATTTGCGTTTTACCTTAGCCAGATGCCTAGAGAAACACTTGTTTGGCATTATTGTAAAATTCAAGGTTTGAGGTTTTCTTTGCAAAATTGGCTACAAATCCAGCTGGCTCAGAATATCCCCGCTGTTGTGTTCAGCACCTGGGACACTTTCTTGCAGTCCTTCAGGAGGTAGAAGGAAAATTAGGTTTACTTCTGTTTCACCCTTACCCTAAGGATGTAACCCCTTGATTCTTCAGTATGTTATAGGAAAGGTTTCTTATTAGGCTCCCCGCGTTAGCCAATCCCGAGTTTTAACCTCTGAGACCAGAGTTGAGTTTGCTTTAATCAGCAAATACCTTCTGGTCAAAACTTGCCTCTTTATTCCACTTACCACTTTGAATTTTCACCTTTCATTAAATTTGGCCTGATATTTCCTTACTATCTTGTCAGCTTTTTGATGCTTTTAAGATGTTTTAAGTATTTCATCTAGCATTGTTAGTTGTTTTCAGAAGGAAAGTTGATTCAAATAACCTAGGCTGTCATGTTTCCAGAAACTGAAGAGGTTTTTGTTTTGTTGTGTCTGTTTTAACAGATTCCATTAAATAGCCTCTATAAGCAATTCAAAGTAGCATTGATTCTGTTTTTATTGGGGGGAGGGGTGTTTGTTGTTTTTTCTGGCTGTGTGTCTTCCAAAAAAAAGAACCTAATTTTTCAAATTCAAGTAATTAAAACCATATTCTACAATATGAGACTTTATTATATGAGGATTCATACATAAACCAACTTCTTTTCTGGGAACTTATTTTGTGAAGATACAACTTTACCTTATATTTAGGCCAAATTGTATATAAAGAGTCTTTAATAATACCCAGCATAGAGTAGGTATTTCGTAAATATTCATCTCCCCCCGACTCCTTTATCTCTTTAAAAACATCTAAGTGGTCCAGATATTTAAACTAATGTCGGTCTGTCTCTGCTTAGGGTAAGTGACATGGTCAGTGTGACATTTTCTAGGTCTCTTCTAGTTAACAGTAGTAATCACGTGAATTACACACACACACAGCCACATAACCTTATAAATGATTGGGTTTTATGCCCTTTTAGTTTACAGGGATTGTTATGAAGCATAACAGCCAATATAACATAGAAGAAATTTGAGTTCCATTAAGAAAATGAAGATTTTTTTTTTTGCTCCAGATAAGAACTAGTCTTCTTTATTCACTTACATAGGACTTAGGGGTTTCTAAGAAAGAAATGAGTAAAAACTAGATGTAGTCTTTTTTAGTGACTCTAGTGAAGGTGGGCCCATCTTCCCGAGGTAGAATAAACATATTTCTAGGATACAGGGTCACTGTACAAAGGATGTAAGGCTTAGGCCATAGCCACTTCCCTACCCTCTAAAACATATCACAGGTATTTCTGTATACAAGATTGCCCGCCCTGGTCCTTGCTACAAATTCCCAGTCATTACCACCAGCACTACTTACACACTAAAATGGCATTTTCAACCCCCTCCTAGTTAGGTACCTTCTTCTTTTTTTTTTTTTTTTTGGCTAAAATAGAAACTCATTTCTTAGCTCTGGAGGCTAAAAGTCCAAGATCAAGGTGTTGGCAGGTTTAACTTCTTCTAAGGCCTCTGTCCTTGGCTTGCAGGTGGCCATCTTCTCCTTGGTCTTCACATGGTTCT
The DNA here is from genome assembly GCA_006410935.1 of Redunca redunca. NCBI lineage: Eukaryota > Metazoa > Chordata > Mammalia > Artiodactyla > Bovidae > Redunca > Redunca redunca. Next base: position 127,907 of record SJYQ01095510.1, read on the forward strand.
TCCTCTGTGAGTTCCAATCATGTCTCTGAATTTATGTTTCTTTTATTCTCTGATTTCCCTGCTTGTAGAGTTCTGTCAATAATTTTGGAGGAGACCAAGAAGGAAAGAAAAACACAAATTCATAATATTTCAAGTTTAAAGCAGTCTCAGAGATGACCTAATGCAACACTCCCCTGTCCAAACAATTAGTTGAAAGGCCAGAGAGGTTATGAGTTGCCCAGAGTTATAGACCCACAGTAGAACCCTGGGGTTCTTGACTTCTGTGCTATTCTGCTGCTGCTGCTGCTGCTAAGTCACTATAGTCGTGTCCGACTCTGTGCGACCCCAGAGACGGCAGCCCACCAGGCTCCTCTGTCCCTGGGATTCTCCAGGCAAGAACACTGGAGTGGGTTGCCATTTCCTTCTCCAATGCATGAAAGTGAAAAGTGAAAGTGAAGTCCCTCAGTCGTGTCCGACTCTTAGCGACCCCAGGGACTGCAGCCCACCAGGCTCCTCCATCCATGGGATTTTCCAGGCAAGAGCCCTGGAGTGGGTGCCATTGCCTCCTATACCCTTGTAATACTCTGCTACTGGTCCCCTGGCTGCTCCTCGGGACTTTTTTCATCTGGACTTCGTATTAAAGACAATGAAGTGAGCGCAGATCTTGAGGCCGGCTAATGAAGTTCTTCACATTGCTGAGAGAGGGAATCAGAAGGACTGGGAACACAAATGCACTTAGGAAAGGCAATTGACAGGGAGAGAAAATGGAACAGGGCCTTAAAATAACAGAAAGTCAGGAATGATGAGAGATGGAGAGGCATCCCAGACAGAGAAAACTCCATCTGAGGCCTCAGTCCAAAGAAATGATAAGGTAAATTGGGGTTGGGGCACAATAACAAAGTGACAAAAATGTGGACCACTAGCTCAGGTCAACAATGCTCAGGTAATGAGGCAAAATTCAAATAACTTTCCTCTTCCTCTTCTGGTACAAGGAAGACAGACATGAAACTAAACTAACATTTGAGAAGCTTTATGAAAGAATTGAGAACTTTTAGCTTGAGAGTTCTAAAAAACACCTGGATCTCCTTGTTTGGGTGGCGGGGTGGGGGTTGGGCAGGGCATGGCAGGCGATCTTAGGGGATCTTAATTCCCCAACCAGGAGTGGCACTCAGGCCCCCCGCAGTGGAAGTGCCAGCTCCTAACCACTGGACTGCCGGGGAATTCCCTGGATCTCCCTTTTCACAGTGACAAGTAATGGGTTAGAATTGCCAAAGGAAATTGAAATTGGACAGCAAAGGCAAAGAGCTGTGCACATTCAACCAGAAGATGCTGAAAACTGAGGAAATCTTGAAACAAGGTCTAGAAGAGACAGCCTTCAGTCTGGGATGAGTTAAATTCAGTCCTGCCTAGAGGCACAGGGAGGGTTGAAATGTCCTGTCATAGAGTCTGAAAGTCTGGATCAAGGCCGATTCATTCACTGAAACAAAGCATCTCATTATGGAGAGAGGTGGAGAACAGCAGGAAAAATCCCAACCTATTTGCCTGGGGCTTCAAAGCAGTGTAGATGCTTGCTGGCTTGATCAATTTTAGGCTCTGATTATAACAAAAAAATTTTCAGCTAAATCAAAGTGAAAGAACAACCCAGGGTGCTATCACGGAGATTGAATCTCATTTACTGGGGATTTAACAATTGGGAATAACTTGCAACAACAATTTAGGCACCATTGGGAATGGAAATAGAAAGAGGAATAAGATTATCACTTGGTTTGGGGATTTAGGAGCAGCTCCGAGGCCCTGGAGCTTGTCGGGGAGAGTTGGTTCAGTGAGGGTCCTCCTAGCCTGGTGGCTGTGCAGGAACCCGCTTCTGGGAACCCGGCGTGAAGGCTGGGTGTGTCCGAGCGTGTGCTGAATTCCTGGCTTCAATTACAGACTAGCAGGCGGCTGAAGAGTCTGTCATTGCCGATGTCATCACATTTACAAGATTCATAGGTCCCCTCTCCAATAAGACCCAAGAACCAGGGCCTCTCCACACCTGCAGACCATGCTGCACACCGTGGAAGAGGCAGGGAGTAGACGTGAGGATCTGTCTGGTGCGTTCACTCAGCCCCAGCCGGGGGATGAGGAAATGGGACCTGGGAGAATTTACACCAAGCTCCCACTGCCCTGGTAAGGCCCCCACGTTATAGGCCAAAAAAATCTTCAAGGGAAAAAGAGATTTAGATGAAGGCAGAAGTATGGATACGATGAGCTCTCAAACATCCTTTCCATAGAAACACTTGATGATACTTTCATGGTCTATGGATTGTCCTCTGCCCATTAATATCCATTTAAATTCTTCTCCTGTCAACATCCTGGGGGATTCAGAAGAGTGTGGCTGCTCAGTCTGTCTTCTTCAACTGATTGTTTCTAGGCTCTGCCCTGGGGATGCCACTAGAGAACTGACAAGCATGGGGAACCGGCTTCTCCTCACAGAGCGAAACTCCCAAACAACCAGCCCCACATTCCTCTCTGACTCATGCCACCAACCTCCCCCCCCACCCCACCCCCAGTGCCCAGCAGGTCAGTGGGCTGGGAACCCTGCTACATCTGGAACAATTGCCGCTGGAATAAGATGTCTATTCTGATAGCCCTGGATCACTCCCTGGCCTGTGCCCTAGGTATTACAACAAGATGCAGCCAGTGATGGGCAGAGGATGTCAACAGGGATCTGCCCTTGGGCTGCCAGCCTCACCTGGAGAGATCTGATCTCAGTCTGTGGCTCGTCTCTGATTCCTCCACTTGCCATAATACAGATTCCTCCCAGCCCCTGGAAAGGCACTTCTCATTATCCAAGCCAGTAGATAAGAGCAGAGGCACAGAGAATTCTTTCATTTGTTGACTGGCTACTATGTGCTCAGTCCTATGATAAATGTTGAGTGTGAAAGGGTGCATGAAATAAATATAAGTCTTGCATGAAGCTTACTATCTAGTGGTAGAGGCCACTATTAAGCAGACTCGCATATAAATATATAAGCTCAAAATGTAATTAGCATTACCAAAAACAGTGAGTGAAATAAATGCATATTACTTTACCTACACAAAAGCTGCTCACATACACACACTTGCAAACATACCATCTGTGTCTACCCCTCATGGTCTTTTTCTCTTAAAATTCATTTATTTATTTGGCTGCCTTGGGTCTTAGTTGTGGCATGCGGGAATCTTCATTGCAGTGCATGGACTCTCCAGTTGTGGGGCCTAATTGCTCCACAGTACGTGAGATATTAGTTCCCCTGAAAGTTGCTCAGTCATGTCTGACTCTTTGCAACCCCACAGACTATACAGTCCATGGAATTCTCCAGGCCAGAATACTGGAGTGGGTAGCCGTTCCCTTCTCCAGGGGATCTTCCCAACCCAGGAATCGAACCCAGGTCTCCTGCCTTCCAAGCAGATTATTGACAAGCTGAGCCACCAGGGAAGCCCTAGTAACCTGACCAGGGATTATCAAACCCCTGTTCCCAGCACTGCAAGGCTGACTCTCAATCACTGGGCCACCAGGGAAGTCCCCCGATCTTCTTTCTGACACACTGTTTCTGCCAAACCCAAGGCAGTGCAAGTATGGAGTAGTCTGCATAATTTGTGGATAATCCACGAATCAGGAATAAAGACTTTACCGAACATCTATATGAAAATTCACCTTGATTAATCATCTAGATATGAAAATCATATCAGAATTAATCACAAAATTCCATGTGCACATCTAGGTGAGTAAACTTCATCTTCATTTTCCTCAAGGTTTTCTATCTCTGAATTAGAAAAGAAAAAAAAAAAGTTTTTTGGAGAAACCAGAAAGGCATGCAGCCATGGTAAGAGACATATGAAAAATGAGTTCAAGTCCCTCTGGCTTCCTCCAGCTAATTCCTGTTCTGAAATCACTGAGTCTTAGGCCTTCAGAAATATGGAGGGCTCCATATCTGTCTCATCACCTCCAAAATCATGCAGACAGTTGGTAATTGACCTAATTCTTCTAGTTTCTCAGATAAAAGGAACTACACAATTTCCTTTATGAATGTGCATGTCATTCTTGCACAGGAGCCATGCTAATCTTCTCCGGTGTTACTCCAAATACTTTTATTTTTAATTTTAAATATTTATTTATTTATTGCTGCGCTGTTGGGCATGCAGGCTCTTAGCTCCCCCACCAGGGATTGACCCCAGGCCCCCTGCTGTAGAAGCACAGAGTCTTAGCCACTGGACCACCAGGAAATCCCCTTATTCCAATTTTAGTATATGTGCTGCCAAAGCACACGCCAGTTTCTTTCAGTCATCTCAATAACCCACTTTGTTGGGAAGTTCTTCTTTCTTTTGTATTTCTACTGTTTCTTTCCCCACAAAATTTAATTCCTTTGTTGGTATTTTGTCTTTTAAACCTAAATATATGGAAGAGAATATCTTTTCTCCTCGCTCATAATTAAGCATTATATGGAAAGTGGTCGTCCCTTCCTTCTTCTTAAGAGGAAATTCCAGCAGAGGTTCAAGGTGAAACTATCATAAAAGTTCTGGAAGCTAGGGCCGGTACTCTCTTTCCCTATGGTGGCGGTTTAGTCACTAGGTCGTGTCCAGCTCTTGCGACCCCATGGACTGCAGCCTGCAGGCTCCCTATCCATGGGATTCTCCAGGCAAGAATGCTGGAGTGGGTTGCCATTTCCTTCTCTAGGGAATCTTCTCTACCCAGGAATCGAATCCTGCATCGCAGGTAGATTCTTTACCGACTGAGCTATGAGGGAAGCTCTTCCCCATAGTAGCTAACAGAACCCAGATTTAGAAGACCTCTCTGACTAATTTAAAGGCAGTTTCTCCATGAATATTTCCTCCCCTCAAGCAGGGTCAGTCCAGAAAGGCAAAGGTCAATGGACAGGCACCAGATGTGAAAGTTTCTTTGCCTTACCTTGAAGCCTTGTTATACAGGAGAGATGGGTAGACAGGATGCAAGAAGCATGTGCGTGGGTAAGCTCATTTCTGTAGGGTCAGTCTATGATTCCAGAGTAGAACCAAGCAAAGGGAAGAACAGCGTTCTTGTGAATAAATAATTACAGCTTAAATTTAAGCAATATTTTGAAAAACAAAACAAAACAGACCCTTGGGCTTATATTATCCTTGATCTTTGTCCCTTCCCTCATGTTGCTGCTGCTGCTAAGTCACTTCAGGTGTGTCCGACTCTGTGCGACCCCAGAGATGGAAGCCCACCAGGCTCCCCCGTCCCTGGGATTCTCCAGACAAGAACACTGGAGTGGGTTGCCATTTCCCTCTCCAATGCATGAAAGTGAAAAGTGAAAGTGAAGTCGCTCAGTCGTGTCTGACTCTTCAAGATCCCATGGACTGCAGCCTACCAGGATCCTCCAACCATGGGATTTTCCCTCATGTTAGCAGAGCCCTTATGTCAGATAGTAGTCAGAGTTCCAGACGCCTTAATACCCTTTTCTCAAACGCTGAGGGGAAGAATAAAAATTTTAGTCCTCCTAAAGCTATTTTATTTATTCCCCTGCCTTCAGGTAGGAAGACACATCAACCTAGGTTGATCATCTCCACCGATGCTACTCTAATCTCGCACTGAATCTATTTCTTTTTCTTTTTCCTACTTAGACCTTGTGCTTCAGCCAAGATAACCCACTCACCAACCCCCACATCCCCACTCATTCCCACATCTAAGCCTGTGATTGACTGTCATCTCCTATCCCCTAGAATGTTGTCTTCATGGCCTCTGTTTTCCACATCTCCTATCAAAACCCAGCTGCTCAAAACCCTTTCCTCCAAAGAGTCTTTCTTTATTAACTCCAAGTAACTGAGATGACTTCTTTGCTCCATTTCAGTTTTTCAATAATATTTAATTGCATAAGCAGCACATATGTGCATTTATATAAAACAGTGGGAAAAATGTTTTCTGTCTCATTTGTTAAAAGTTTGAGTTCTGTGAAGGCAAGAAGTAGGGCTTCTGTTTTTGGGGGGAATAGCTAGTCTCCCCAAGAATCAGACACAACTGAACCGACTGAGCATGCATACATCTAGGCTCCCCCCCCTCCATCCTTTGAGTTCTTCAGTAAATGCCAAAACTGCTCATCACAGGATGAGATGTAAAACCACATTTCTATATCAAGTTCTGAGAGACGGACCAATGATGAGCAGCAATACTCAGAATGGAGAGAGTGGCCAACAAAGAAGAGAAATCCTGCTTGCGACCTAAATCAGAGACTTCTAGGATTTTGACACTATTTGGGGACATCTGATTAAGTAGTTTCCCATACCAAACCAGTATCTAAACTACCACTCAGAAAGAAAATTGAGTATAAGCTATATACAGGGAGAAACATAGAACAGCGCCTAGTACACAGCAGATGCTCAACCAGCATTTGAGGGTGGAAGGAGTGGTGTAAAGAAAGGACCGAGGGAGGAAGAAAGGGGTCAAGAAAGTCAGATCAGTTCAGTTGCTCAGTCGTGTCCCACTCTTTGTGACCCTATGAATTGCAGCACGCCAGGCTTCCCTGTCCATCACCAACCCCCCGGAGTTCACTCAAACTCACATCCATCAAGTCGGTGATGCCATCCAGCCATCTCATCCTCTGTCGTCCCCTTCTCCTCCTGCCCCCAATCCCTCCCAGCATCAGAGTCTTTTCCAATGAGTCAACTCTTCACATGAGGTGGCCAAAGTACTGGAGTTTCAGCTTTAGCATCATTCCTTCCAAAGAACACCCAGGACTGATCGCCTTTAGAATGGACTGGTTGGATCTCCTTGCAGTCCAAGGGACTCTCAAGAGTCTTCTCCAACACCACAGTTCAAAAGCATCAATTCTTTGGCGCTCAGCTTTCTTCACAGTCCAACTCTCACATCCATACATGACCACTGGAAAAACCATAGACTTGACTAGACAGACCTTAGTCGGCAAAGTAATGGCTCTACTTTTTAATATGCTGTCTAGGTTGGTCATAACTTTCCTTCCAAGGAGTAAGTGTCTTTTAATTTCATGGCAAAATCTGCAGTGATTTTTGAGCCCAGAAAAATAAAGTCAGCCACTGTTTCCCCATCTATTTTCCATGAAGTGATGGGACTGGATGCCATGATCTTAGTTTTCTGAATGTTGAGCTTTAAGTCAACTTTTTCACTCTCCTCTTTCACTTTCATCAAGAGGCTCTTTAGTTCTTCTTCACTTTCTGCCATAAGGGTGGTGTCATTTGCATATCTGAGATTATTGATATTTCTCCCAGCAATCTTGATTCCAGCTTGTGTTTCCTCCAGCCCAGCGTTTCTATAAGAAGAGGAGATAATAAATCAGGGTATGGCAAGAAAGAGGCTAGAACTTCCCTGGGGGTCCAGTGGTAAAGAATCCACCTTCCAATGTAGGGGATGCAGATTTGATTCCTGGTCAGGAAACTGAGATCCCACACGTGGAGGCAGGAGGCAGCGAGCGGGTAAGTCCACTCACTGGCCACTAGAGAGCCTGTTCCCCCTAATGAAGACCCAGCTCAGCCAAACAGAGAAAAGAAGCTACAGAATTGAACACAGAAGATTAGGACTGAAGAAATGACCCATATAGACCTTCAGAAATGAGAGAGGGTAACGATGGAAACAATCTAACAGTTTAATCTTAGAACATAAAGGGCTTGTTGATGTCAGGAGACCTAAGATGGTGGGAAAGTGAGTAGTTGATCGGAAGAATTGTCAAGAAACCCAGGAGGTTAGATTTGTCTTTTCTTACACATATGGAGCCATCAAAACATCACATTCTTTACCTCCTACCAACAAGCACAGGTGAGCAGAGCCATCAGCCCTTCCTTAGGCACCTGACGAGAAAAGGACTGTCAGCGACATTATTATAGCATAAAGAAACAAGCTGTGTGCCAGGAGTGAAATGAATCTTGCCTGGAGAATCCCAGGGACGGGGGATCCTGGCGGGTTGCTGTCTACGGGGCCGCACAGAGTCAGACACGACTGAAGTGACTTAGCAGCAGCAGCAGCAGCAAGCAAGTACACTGCCCTTTTTGCTGACATACAAAATCCTTAAACTGATCCCTTTCCCAGAAATCAGTTTCTTCTTACCTTCAGGCTCCTCTCCCTTGATCCTAGTTTCTCCCCAGTGGCTCAGCAGAGCCAGCCCTACAAATGGCCTTTTGCCATGCAGGAAAGCTAATCTCAAACCAGTCCAGAAACTTTCCAAGGATGGATCTGCTTTCGGAGTCCTCTGAAACCTGTCAGTTCCACTGCACTTAGATTATTTTAGATGCTCAGCTCTTACAATAGACAGAGATGAAGAACACCCAAAGACAAATTCAGTCAGTACAAAATAGTGACTCGGTTAAAGGAGAACCGTAAGAGCAAAATGAACATAAAAGCAAGGTCCTGGGGACTCCTCTGGGAGTCCAGTGGTTAAGACTCCACACTTCAATGCAGGGGGTGCAGGTTTGATCCCTGGTTGGATCTCACATGCTGCTTGGCTGAAAAAACAAAACACAAAAAACAAGGCCCTGATTTCCAATTAATTGATATTTCTTGAGCACCTACTGTCCAAAGCATTATGCGAAGCATAGAAAGGGATACAAAGTCCAAAAATACACAATCTCTACCTTCCAGAAGTTTAAAATCTAGTAAAAGAGACATATAAATATATTACATACATTATATAATATATAAACACATTTTTTCCAGTACAAAACAGTGCTATTACAGAGGTTCAAAATAATGTGACATTTTAGTTGGAAGAGAGACAGAAATAGTGGTCACTTGAGAGATCTAGGAGGTATTCTTGCAGGAGAAGATTTTTAAGTTGGGCTAAAATGAAGGATAGGACCTTGATAAGCCAATGAGGAAAAGGATGGCATTCCAGACAGAAAGAACAGTATGTGAAAATTCTGGAGGCCGAAGAGCATAGAACAAGTTCAAGAACCCCAAGACCCATGAGGTTGTAGTCTAGGTTACATAAAGGAGCGTAGAAATAAATACAGGCAGTGTCACTATGGAAGACTCTGAAGATCAAGCTATGGAATCTGTACTTTATTCTGTATGTAATGGAGAACCAGGTAATCACGAGAGATGCTCCACATTTCTTCAAAATTTCCAGGTAACTGACTCCATTTCTGAAGTTTGAGAATGAACAATCTTTAAGTTATCATGAGGAAAGTAGCATTTCTCATGGACTCCACCACGGAATCGACTGTCTTTATCAAGTTTATCTGCATCTATCCGGCTCCACTGGAAGTAAAAACTGGAGCTGAGGAAGCAGGTACAGTCTCCCTCTTTGGGAGGCCTTCCACAGCAGAGAGACTTTTATTCACCTAAGAAGCTGGTAGGAGTAGTTTTTCTCTCAGTCAGGAGGCTCATTCAGATGGCCACGAGAAGTTCCTTTATGGATGTAGGGAGCCAACAGGGCAAAGGGCTAAGTGCAAATAACCTAAAGTTGAGGACCTGTGAAACAGTGGAGTCCTAGGAGTCAGGTAAGGCCAATTAAGGCAGCTTTATCCCCTGGAGAAGGGTATGGCAACCCGCTCCAGTGTTCTTGCCTGGAGCATTCCACGGACAGAGGAGCCTGGTGGGAGACAGTCCACAGGGTTTCAAAGAGTCAGACACGACTGGAGCGACTAACGCTGCTGTGGAGGAGACTTTCAGGACCACTGCAAAGAGGAAAGGGACAGGGTTGAGCAGAGAGGACAGAGAAACAGTACTAAGGTTGAAGAAAGAGGAAACTGGCCTGTCAAAATGTTGGAAGGCAAGTACCAGCAAGCACATGCAGTGAGTGTCATGTGTGGGGGAGAGAGAACAAATGAACTCAGCTGGAATGGACAGTCTGTAACATGAGCCAACAGGGACTCAGTCCACAGGTAGATCAGTTTCCAGCACGGAACCTAGGTCAACACTGGATGTTACGCTGGTCTCTCCAGAAAGGGAGGTAGGAATTTCAGTCTTCATTTTCCCTTTATATTTAATACTTCTACAAGACGTAGGTTACATTTCTAGTTGTTCTGACATTGACTCATCTTCCTGTAATGATTCTGAGTGTCCTAGTATACGATGCTGTTTATTGTACTGAGGGACAAAGTAAAGTGGAAGCAAAGAAGACTATGGGGCCCAAATTCAAATTATACTTATGAATGAAGTTCTGCTCGGGCTAAAATTATACTCTTCATCCTCTGCTCCCCCTGGTCATCCCTAAATCAGGTGAGGGAGTGGTCAGATGTGGGAATTACAGGTTATTACAGAATGACTTCAGAACTGCATTGCTTGGGGTTAACTGCCTCTCATAGCCCAGACTCCCTAGGTTAAGGCACAACTTTCTTGCTTCCAATCCCATTTGAATTCACAGAAGCAAGTAGCCACAGTGGGAATTTCCTGAAAAGCCTGACTGTCAGAGTAGAAACTGCTCACTGACCATTCTGTGCAACCAGTGAAGCCATGTTGACCTAAGCCAGGAAGAAAAGTTTTGTTGAGTAGAATCAAACGTTCATACAATCCAACTGCAATTAGAAGCTGGGGACAAGGCGTCCCTGAAACCCAGCCGAGGAAGTCCTCCTGCACGTTCTCTCTAAGCTCTGTATTCTACCACAGAAGACAGTTAAAACGGGGCTGTCCCACACCCTTCTTGGAGGAAAAAGGTACATTTTGGGATGGTTTGGAAGCATCAAAATGGTAAGCAATTTTAGGGTACAATTAAGACCTGGCTGCTCAACCCTACAATAAATTACCATCAAAGGCACTTACACGTCAATAGAGGAAAGAAAAAAAAAACACAAGTGCTTGCAAGACGATGTGTGTTTGATGCTCATAAAAAAGATAAAAATATAGGTCATCATCATGTAACGAGCTTGTAGGTGTCAGAACGTGTGCTGTTGGGGGAGGCAGGGGAGGAGAAATAGAGGGGGATCAGAAAACCAAAAAGGAACTGTTAGTCAGACTGTATCCCCAAGCTCTTCCCCGAAGTCAAAGAACGAAGGGTGGGCAATGGGGACACAGAAGGACATATCTCCCATGTTTTATTTCTCGGGACATCCCCTTCCCTGCTCCCCCTCGCTGGATTTCCGACATATTAATCACCTCTCCCATTTTGAAATCAGCAGGTCAGGCTATTATTCAAGCATTGTTAATGACACCATCGGCCAAGGTATCAATTAGGCAAGTTGGGATAAGAAGAGCAGAGAATGGGCTGGCCAGAGAGAAGAACACATGTCTGTTTTTGTGTAGGTAACCCACGAGACAGCAAGGGCTCCCAACTCTCCTTTTCTGCTCCCCTTAAAGACAAATGCACTGAATTCCCCAGTCAAGACCTAAACCAAAGCTAGGATAGTGGGGTCACAAGAGCCCCCTCATCCACTCAGTCACCCCTTGACTAGATTTCAGCTATCACTGAAATCACGCAGCAAATCACTCAACATAAGCAGGCCAAGGGCCACAGTTGACCAGTGCTGAGGGGAGTTATTCCTGCTGGGGGGGCCCAGCATCACAGGAGGGACTGCATCCGAAGTCCACACTCGGAACTTCCTTTAAAAATCTCGCTCAACCACTCTCATCCAGAAAAGTGTTTTTTTGTTTGTTTGTTTTTTCAAATAAGGAAAGTCTTTCTGTTTGTTGATTCTTTATTTCTTAAGTCCAAGAGCTCACTAGCATTTTTCTCATCAGACTGTTTCTTAAAGACCAGCAATTAACTCTTTTCTCCCCCTGCCATGTCTCTCTGCCCCCATTCCTGCCCCTACTCCTTCCTTCTGTCAAGATAGGCTCTGTTCTGGATGGGAGAGGAGTTTGGGGGAGAATGGATACATGTATATATATGGCTGAGTCCTTTTGCTATGCACCAGAAACTATCACAACATTGTTAATTGGCTATACTTCAATATAAAATAATTTTTTTTTTTAAAAGACAGGCTTTTGTTTAGAACAAATGGGTGTGAAGATAATTGAAATTGGGATTCTTGGAAAATGAAGGGAACCAAGACTAGAATCAAAACTACAGCATGTGTGTGCATGCTAAGTAGCTTCAGTTGTATCCGACTCTTTACGACCCTATGGACTGTAGCCTCCTAGGCTCCTCTGTCCACGGAATTCTCCAGGCAAGAATACTGGAGTGGATTGCTGTACCCTCCTCCAGGAACTGCAGCATAGTAGGAGACAATTTAGTCATCAAGATGTCCAAGTTCCTTCCCATTATATACTTAGGGAGGTTTTCAGAGTCTTTTGTTCCTAGACTCCAATCTTCTTGAGTCATTCCCCAGCTCTTTCTCACCTTGCCACTCTCCAGATGGATACAAGTTCTCCGTGGCTTTCTTCCCACACCCACCAATTATCCAAATCTTCGGGCCAATGTGGGAGACTAGAGAAGGATATAAGGTCAATATTTCATATTTTTAGTGTCATTTGCACCAGAAGAAGGTGGCTAAGACAACTCAGTTCCAAATACCACAACAAAACTGTCAAAGATATTCCTATTTGGAGTCTTGAAGGCATGGTTCTTACTAATTAGATAGGCTAAGAGACTGAACAGTCCTCCCAGGCCTCTTCTCAAAAGACTTCACTCCTTGGGTTCTCGTTTGCCCTTATTCTCTGTCCTTTTTCCTCCTCTGCCTTTCCTGCACCTTTATGCTAAACTCCAAAGCACTAAGTTTACAGTAGCCAACAGACAATAAATTAACAAACTTTCAAAATGGAGTGGCCAGGATTTTTAAAATGCAGAACCAAAAAAAAAAAAAAAAAAATTCAGTTAGCTTGTAGGTTCCCTAAGGGCAGGCACTGTATTATAATTTTCTTTTTTCAATAAAAGCTTTATTGAGATATAATTCATATACTATATGATTCACCTATTTAAAGTGTACTGTTCAATGTTTTTAATATACTCACAGGGTTGTGCAACCATCATCACGATCAATTTTAGAATATTTTCATCACTCCAAAAGGAAAACTTATAGCTCTTGTCTCCCATCCCCCACCCCAAGAATCCTAGCTCTGGGAAATCACATCTACTCTCTCACTTCATAGATTTACCTACTTTTAACACTTCATATAAATGGAATCATGTGATATGTGGTCTTTTGTGACTGACATCTTTCTTTTAGCATAATATTTTCAAGATTTATCCATGCTGTAGCATAGATCAGTGCTTTGTTCCTTTTTTATTGCTGAATAACTGCATTTTGTGAATATTCCACACCTTATTTATCCAGTTGTTGATGGATATTTGAGTTGCTTCCACTTTTCAGCTATTATGAAAGTTCATTCTGCTATGGAAGTTCATATACACATTTTATACAACATATGTTTTCATTTCTCTTGGGTATATACTTAGGAGTGGAGCTGCTGGGTCATATGGTAATTCTAGGTTTAACAATTTTCAAAAACCACCAGACTGTTTGCAAAGCAGATGTATCATTTTATATTTCTACCAGCCAGGGTTAAAATTTTTCCAGCCTTTACCAACACTTATTAATATCTTATTTTTATTATTATAGCCATTCTAGTGATTTGGATCCGCATTTCTTTGATAGTTAACGACACTGAGCATATTTTCATGTGCTTATTGGCATGTATTTCTTCTTTGCAGAAATGCCTACTCATATCCTTTACTCATTTGGGCTACTTGCTTTTTTATATTTGAGTCATGAGAATTCTTTATATATTCTAGATACAAATCTCTAATCAGATAAATGATTTGCAAATATAGTCTCCTATTCTGTGAATTATCTTTTCACTTTCCTCATGGTATCCTTTGAAGCAAAAAGTATTTAATTTTGATGAAGTCCATTTATATATTTCTCTTAGGGTGACTTTATCTAAGAAATCATTACCTAATCCAAAGTCATGAAGATTTACACCTGTGTATTTTTTTAAAGAGTTCCACACTTTTAACTCTTACATTTAGGTCTTTCATCCATTTTGAGTTAGTTTTTGTGTATTGTGTGAAGTAGGAATCCAATTTAATTTACTTGCACATAGCTGTCCAGTTGTCCCAGCACCACTTGAAAAGTCTATCCTTCCTCTATCAAATTTTCTAGGGCCAATGTCAAAAATCAATTGACCATAAATGTGAGAGTTTATTCCTGAACAATCTTTCTAGTCCATCGATCTATATGTTTTTCTTTATGCCAGTACTGTACTCTCTTGATTACTGTACTATTGTTGTAAGTTTAAAAATCAATAAATGTGAGTCTTCCATCATTGTTTTTCTTGCTCAAGATTGTCTGGGCTCTTTTGGGTCCCTTTGGTTTCTATACGAATTCTGGGATTAGCTTGCCAGTTTCTACAAAGAAGTGAAATGAAATTCTGTTGTAGGCATTATGTCGAATCTGTAGATAAATTTGGGAAGTATTGCCATGAACATGGGATGTTTTTACACTTACTTGGGTTTTCTTTAATTAAGTTTCAACAGTGCTTTGTAGTTTTCAGAGTATGAATTTTTCAATTCTTCTATGAAATTTATTGCTAAGCATTTTATTATTTTTAATGCTATTATAAATAGAATTATCTTTATTAAATTCACTTTGGAATTGTTATTCAAGTATTATAATTTTCTTTTAAATACTATAGTGATGAGCATAAGTATTTACAGAGCACCTAACTTTGCAGAGAGTGCTCTGCTAGGTTGAATGGGAGATAAACAGTTTAAGACTTGTGACTCCCCAGATGGTCCAGTGGTTACGAATCTGCCTGCCAACCAAGGGGACACGTGTTCGATCCTGGTCCAGGAAGAACCTGTATGCCGCGGGGCAGTGAAGCCTGGGGGCCCTAAAGCCTGTGTTCCAAAACAAGAGACGCCACCACAATGAGAAGCCCTTGGGCTGCAACTAGAGTAGCCCCAGCTCACCGCAACTAGAGAAAGCCCGAGTACAGCAACCAAGACCCCAAATAAATAAGCAATAAGTAAATAAACACATTTCTTAAAGGGTGTAAGATTTGGTTCCTAAATTCAAGAAATTGATGACCTAGTTAACTAGAAACAATGCTTTACACTCTTTTCACCTGTACATTTTTTTGAAGTACTTCAAATAGTTCATCCTAATCCTGACAATGCCATTCATTCATTCATTTATTCAAACGTATTTATTGGGTGACTGGCCAGTGCATGAAAGCACTGAACATTCTAGGAATTAAACGGAGAGGAAAATAAACACAGTTTTGTCTTCCTGAATATGCCTTTCAAGTTAGGAAGACAGATCTTAATCAAGTTCAAGTTACAAACTATGAAAAGTACCATCAGAGTAAAGTACACTAAATAGAAATAGGGCAGGAATTGCTCGACCCATTTTGCAGAAGACAAAACAGAGGTAAGCAAGCACCTGAGTGTTCTAGAGGCAAAGAGCAAATGAATTCTGTGAGAAAGGTTAGGCCCTTCGGCTTTTAACATGGAGTTGCTTGATTATAACCCAACATTTGGTTTTATTTCCTCCCTTCAGCCTAAGGTCAGGGGATGTGAGGGATCAGCAGGGATGTGAGGCCTTCTGTTCCAGTCAGGTCAGGACACTTCAGCCACCAGTCTCCCTCTCTGCTTGGCTCAAGAAGAGAAATAGTCTTCCTTGTAGAACATGATGCAGACCCTGGTCCCTGCCTGCTGTCCCACTGCTCTAAGTATAGGGTAGTTTTCTTCTCTTTCCTTTCTTTCTGGCCACACTGTGGGGCTTGCAGGATCTTAGTACCCTGACCAGGGATTGAACCTGGGCCCTCAGCAGAGAAAGCAGAGTCCTGACCACTGGATCGCTAGCGAAGTCCCTAGGGTGGCTTTAAACTGCTGGTTGGTCAGCACGGGCCAAAGTAAACCAAGTGGGTTCTTTCCTGTCATTTCACTTTCTCGGCATTCCAGCCTCCTCAGCACTAGTTAACCTGTCCTAACTTTTGCAAAAAAACTGTCTCACGTTATAAATACTCTTCCAGATAACTTTGAAATGCTTTTTAAAAGATTCACAGGAAATTGGGATAGGACAGAGTTAGAGAGAGCTGGTGGCTCCCCAAATGACTCAGTGGCAAAGAATTTGCCTGCCAGTGCAGGAGACATGGGTTTGATTCCTGGGGCAGGCGAAGGAGGACATACCAACCCACTCTAGTATTCTTGCCTGAAAAATTCCATGGACGGGGTGCCTGGCGCACTATAGTCCATGGGGTCGCAAACAGTAGGACACCACTGAGCGACTGGTCACAGGTGAGCTGATGACTATTTTATGAGTGGATTAGAGAAGAAAACTTTGGTTTTATTTCTTCTGGGTGACACACATACTGGGAGGAGGGACAGTGTATTTAATTAACCAAGGAAGCAGAGGTCTGGCACCAGCCCAGGATCTTGCCCTGATTTCATGTTGACAAGCAGCAGCGGGGCCAAGTCACAAACTAATCATGGAGCCTGATCCAGAACCCAGACCTTCAGACTCCTATTCCAGTGCTTCTGCCACTGCAATTCCAGAGAGACTTACTAAATCCTTGACCAATTCATTCGACACACAGAATATCATACTAAGGACTGGAATGTATGAAACTAAAATTCTGGCTCTCATCGTCCACTCCTTGAGAGTCCATCCCCCACCCCAAAGAGCAGGTTAGATACCACGTCCCCTTTGTGCTTTTATAATACTCTTGTGTTACTTCTTTCATTGTATTATACCTATTTGCTAATATGTCCATTTCTTTCACAAATATGCACCGTGAGGACCTCATAGATAAGATCTTATTGTCTTTACACCAGAACCTCACGCAGTTCCCAACACTTAGTAGGGGCTCAATAAATCTTTGCTGAATGAGTAGATGAGATACTGGTCCTATCCTCCTTGGTCACAAACCTAGGTAGTATATAGGCATGTATATCCCAAGTGAGAACTGGAAAGCTGGTATATCCACCCTATGATTAAATGGCATCACCAGGAATGTGCATGAAATAGAACAGCATCTAGGTACCTAACAGAGTACTTCCACTCCCTCTTCCTGCAGGCCCATTCCCAACTAGAGGTTTGACTCAAGTAAAACAACAGAAGTTGGTTTCATGTTGAATGTATTGAATAAGGTGGGATGTTTAAAACTGAACAACTCAGAAAACTCTCTTATTTTATTTCATCCATGAGTAGCCAATCTTGGGTTTAAACAGGGTAGTCTTTCTCCAAGGCAGGGTTGTTTTCTTCTCCTATGCTTCATTTTTGTTTTGCAAACAAGATAAAAGATGCAACTAGGAGAATGAGGTGCATATTTAAAACTAAGTTGTTGCAAAGCCAACCCAGAGAGAGGAGAATATTAATAAAACTCATCTATATAATTTTTCATAAAAAAATCATCACAAATGATGTAAAGCGGGGTCTTGGGAGCCTCCATAGTCAGCTCAGCCTGGACTATGCACAGGGGACGGGGAGATGGTAGCAGTGGCCTTCTTCCCACTCCATTGTCCACGGTGTGACCCTGAGCCCCAGCTCTTGGAGGCAGACTTAAGGGACACAATTCCAATATCTGTTCCAGTTTCAGATACAGAACCAAACTGAGAGATAAGTAGAAATGTCATAGAGAAGCTCAGAAACAAGATAGTGGAGTAGGGACTTACCTGGTGGTCCTGTGGTTAAGAATCCGCCTTCCAATTCAGGGGAGGCAGGTTTGATCCCTGGTTGGGGAGCTAAGATTCCACATGTTGCAGGGCAACTAAGCGTGTACACCACAACTAGAGAGAAACAAACTAAGACCCGATGTAGCCAAATTAAAAAAAAAAAAGATGGTGGAGTAGAAGAACATGGAGCTCACCTGCTCCCACAAATACATCACAAAAATACATTTTCTACATGCAGAACAATTCTCACAGAACACCTACTAAACATTGCCAGACAACCTCAGACATTTGAAAGGACAAGAAAGATGACAGAAGTGTCATAGAAATCTGATTAGGTATTTGGTAGGTGGTTTGTAAACAATTTCTCAACCAAGCCTTTTCGGGTCTAAAGCACATCTCCATAACTGTGGCTCATGTGCACTGGTCTGTTCTTGTGTCTGGAGACAGCTTTGGTTTGCTTCCTCCCCTCCATAGACCATCAAGCTGCTGTCAGTCCAGCCCAGAAAGAAATTAGCATCAGTTTAGTAAAAGAGCAAGTGTGTATACATATGTATGCGTGCACGCTCGCATGTGTGCATGCAAGCCTATGTGTGAGAGAGCAGGGCAAACAGTGAGAGAAAATGTTTTGACTTCATGACAAAGACAAATTGAAATTCTCTTAGCCTTTTCTTGGATAGTTTTCTATTCTTCCTCCCTTCAAGAGGGTGGATAATTCAAATTGGAACCAGTAGGTCCTTAACTATTCATCACATACCTGCATTCTCAAAGGCAAAATGAAATGCATTCAACTGATTCAAATTTGTAGCGGCTATATCTACATAGCACCAAATAAGCGAAGATTTTAGAACTGAATTCATATAATTAGTAAATGCAGATTATTTAAGCCCCAGTGTAGATTATTTGAGTTTGAACTGCTCACTTTGGCTATCTACACTAATTCAGAACCCTCTCTCTGAAAAGTATCAAATATATATATATATATCTCCTAACCTATTCTATATATAATGTATACAAACATCTGTAGGCAAACTAGAAAATATATACATAATTTATAAGTCTAAATACTTGGGAACATCAGGATAACAGTGAAATTTTCAGTCAAATATGAAAATGGCTACAATTTTCAAAAACATGCCTGAGCTATCTGCATAATTACCTCCACGTTCCACAAGGCTGCTGTAGTTATATATATATATTTATATATGACTCTATTTAAATCTGCAAACACACACATTGTGTAAGCTACTAATATGCAGAAACCTATATATGTTTATATGCTGAGATATATAGGGATTCATAAGTACATTCTTGTTCTTTTATTTATTAATTTATTTATTAGATTTCTATTAGACATGTCTATTTTGGTTAATTATCTGGGGAGAATCTGGCCTCACATAGCCCTGCCTCCCTCTTTTCATATTTCTGCTGCCAGGAGGTCTTGTGCCCCAAGGCCTGGGAATTTTTAGCTCCTTTCTGTAAACTAGGGAAAAGGTCAATCGTGACCTGAATGAACCCATAAATATTAATACTGCCCCATTTCCTGGAATGTTCTTACAAGAAGAGTCATCTATACACTATCCTCCCTAATAATTTTTTTATGTAAACGGGGGCAGTCCTACAACAGAACTGCCTCCCCTCTTGGGATGAGGAAAGAGGCGGTGCAGGGGAGAACTATATGGAATCCTGTTTCCACCCCAAGTTTAAATATAACTCAGAGTCAGTATAAAAGTGACGGGTAACCACTCTACCCCTATCTTACACTACTTAAGCTAACTAGACAGTAAGCTGAGCAAGTAGGCAATGAAATTTGGGCCCCGTGACCCTATTTGTGCATCTTTGTGTTATTATTGTCTAGTCCCTAAGTTGCATCTGACTCTTGCGACCCCATGGACTATAGCCCACCAGGCTCCTCTGTTCATGGGATTCACCAGGCAAGAATACTGGAGTAGGTAGCTATTCCCTTCTCCAGAGGATCTTCCTGACCCAGGGATTGAACCTGGGTCTTCTGCATCGCAGGCGAATTCTTACCTGCTGACTCACCAGGGAAGCCCTCTGGGTGTCATTCGTGCTGTGCTGTGCTTAGTCGCTCAGTCCTGTCCGACTCTTTGTGACCCCATGGACTGTAAGCCCGCCAGGCTCCTCTGTCCATGGGGATTCTCCAGGCAAGAA
Organism: Redunca redunca; assembly: GCA_006410935.1. Taxonomy (NCBI): domain Eukaryota; kingdom Metazoa; phylum Chordata; class Mammalia; order Artiodactyla; family Bovidae; genus Redunca; species Redunca redunca. Next base: position 147,571 of record SJYQ01095510.1, read on the forward strand.
TACTGGAGTGGGTTGCCATGCCCTCCTCCAGGGGAGCTTCCCAACCCAGGGATCAAACCCAGATCTCCCGCATTGCAGGCAGATTCTTTACCATCAGAAACACAAGGGAAGCCCGAGAACACTGGAGTGAGCAGCCTATCTCTTCTCCAGGGGATCTTCCCAACCCAGGAATTGAACTGGGGTACATTAACACCTAAGGAGCCTTCAAAAAAATACTGATGCTTGGGCCCCACTCCACACCAGCTGAATATATACATCAGGGAGTAGGCATCGCTATTGCTTAAAAGTTCCCCCAGGTGATTCTGATCCACAGCGTTGGTTGAGAGCCACTTATTTACACTGATCTGATTCAGTATAAACCAGAGACATACCCCAGGGACTGGGGACTGATAGACAAACAGAGTGATTCTAGCCAAAAACGAACAAACTAACAAAAAAACAAAAGTTGCTTTCACAAAGCATTATGTGTTAATATCAGATCATGTGGAAAAAACAGCCAAGAAACTGGGTTGGGAGTGGGAGGATTGCTGTCTTTTAGGAACCTCACATTTGGGAACCCATTCCCAGTGTAGTTACAAGGAAAACTGGGGCATGTGTGCGCACGTGCACACGCGCACACACACACTCATCCACATATACATACCATGTGACTGCAAGCAACTTAAAACAAAAAAATTTTAATTGAATTTCGGGGCCTGGGGAAGATCTGAACCTATAATTATTTCTTAGCAAACTGCTGAACACAGGGTTTCTCTCCTCTGGGACGAGATGAGACGGGTAGCATAATGAACCCTCTTTAATTAAAAAATAAAATGTTTAAGGATAATCATATTCTTCCAAGCTACATTATTTTTTTTTTAAGGAAAGGAAGGATGATGAGAAAATGCCCATTTTCAAATGCCCAGTGTTAGGCTGCCACAAATGGCCTCATTTCTCACTCAAGCCTCTAGATTCAAAATTAGGTCCTCAGGGGAGAACTCGAGTCTCTGCATTATTCCCAGGAGGAAGCTAACTTCTTCATCCCAGCTTTATTCCCAATTCTCTTAAAATCAACAGGCAGATTCAATGCCAAATTAATTCTAGCCAAGGAGAGCTGCAGGAGGGGAGCAGAAGTTGAGGCACCAAAACAGAGACTCTCTGCCCAACAGCCCTCTGACCTAATTTGATGCGATTCTCCAGGAAAGAAGTACACTTTTCCAGACTTATGGAAGAGGGGGTGGGGGAGGGTTGGGGTAGGTGCTAATAAGGATAGGGTGGGACAAATGGAGAGAGTAGCGTGGAAACATATACACTAACGTGCGTAAAATAGACAGTATAGACCGTGGGAATTTGCTGTATGACTCAAGGAAACTCAAAACAGGGCTCTGTGACAACCTAGAGGGGTGGAATAGGGTGAGAGGTGGGAGGGAGGCTCAAGAGAGAGGGTACATATGTATACCTGTGGCTGATCCAAATTGATGTATGGCAAAAACCAACACAATATTGCAATTACCCTTCAATCTGTTGCCCAGTTGCTAAGTCGTGTCTGACTCTTTGCGACCCCATGGACTGCAGCACACCAGGCTTCCTTGTCCTTCACCATCTCCTGGAGCTTGCTCAAACTCATGTCCATTGAGGTGGTGATGCCATCCAACCATCTCCTCCTCTGTTGTCCCCTTCTCTTCCAGCCTTCAATCTTTCCCAGCATCCTTCAATTAAAAACAAATGAATTAATTAATTTAAAAAAAGAAGTGCACTGTTCATGTTTTCCACTATAGAGTTCTTCCCCAGTTCCTTAGGAGAGAGATATTTGGAATGTGGATATACAGGCAGAGGCAGGGAAATAGCAGATCCTGGGACTATGGAAGGGGCTGGGGGAAAGGCAGAGGAAGGCGCATGCTCTAATTGACAGAAAATGCTTTTCTTTAGAAAAGGGAACAAAACAAAGATGTCCATGGAACTAGAGGCCTGAGTTCCACCTCTCAATGGGATCTGAGTTTATTGGTGGCCTTGGGGGACAGTCAGTGATCAACCACCAGGATAAATATGAGACATCCAACTCAGGATGTTGTTTTTTAATTTTGTTATTTTCATTTTCTTTGAATCCTATTTTCTCTTCTACTGCTTCTGGGTCCAACACCCCTAATGCTTTAATTTCTGCATTTAATGGAGATCTCTATTCGAGGTAATAAGTAATACACTGAAAAAACTAAATGAAAATTCTATTTTTCCAGAACTTTTCCTACCCCTTTTCCCTGAAGAAAAAGTAAAGGTATAAGGTTCAGATAGAAAAGAATCCATCTGCCAATGCAGGAGATGTGCGTTCAATCCCTGGGTGGAGAAGATCCCCTGGAGAAGGGAATGGCAATCCACTCTGGTATTTTTGCCAAAGAATCCTATGAACTGGGGAGCCTGGTGGGCTATAGTCCATGGGGTTGCAAACAGTTGGACTGAGAGACTAAGCACAACACACATAGTACATAAAACAGCTAAAACCTATTACTGTCGTTGATCTCACATCAAAGATGACTGGTGACAGGATGCGTCTGTGCTTCCAAGTGCAGCAGGTACAGTGGCTACCGGCACAGCTTCTTTAACCACTTAAAATACATCACGGCCTTTTCCTAGGCAGTGTAAACTTCTGTTCTCATAGCTAAAAGGGAAACATCCACACTTCAAACTACAGGTAGACACACACACACAGACTGCTGCACCAGAAACATTGAGCGCCGTGGCTGAACGAAATGCTGAAGAGCCTGGAAAGCTACCAGCGGGGAGGGACCTCTCAGTCAACAGCCTAGAGAGCTTTGCCCCGGCCAGGCCTACACCTGCCCAGGGAGAATTTTGGTAATTTTAATAAAACCAAATTAAATCCTAAAGTAAGACCAGTTGGTGATTCAGTAGGAATGGCCCCAGACCATTACAGAGTGACTGTAAAATAAAAATTATAGATGGATAAGAATAGGAGCAAAGCAAATAAAATCATGTTAATGGAAGAGAGAGGGAGCAGGGCAGAGAGGAGGAAGAACTGCCAAGTGTGGAGACGGGAGCTGTTGACAGGATTCTCCAGGGGAAGAAGCTTTTGAGATGTGGGCCTGAGAAGGACAGAGAAGAGAATTGGCACTGAGCTTGGGATCTGTCCATTCGAGAGGAAAGGCTGGGCGGCCGTGAGGGGGAAGGCCCGAGGGAAAAAGCCTCCCAACCAAGCACGGAAGGGGCAGACGCGTGAGGTGCTGGAGAAGGTAGAGGGATGTGGGGTGGGGAAGGGAGAAGGCCGCTGAGATCCCTGCTCTCAAGGAGCTTCTCTTTTCATCAGGAGGACAAATCTGGCTACAAGACACTCTTCTGGGTACTTGATGTGCATGTTCTACTCTGTTCTCATAACATCTTGTGAGAAATAGTCTATTATTCAATCAGATTTAGAAAATGAAGTCCAAAGGGTTAAGTAACTTGCCCAGGGTCCAAAAGCTAGAATGATCAAGTCTAGGATTTGAACCCAGGCTGAAGCCCACATCACCATATTCTTTCTAAGGCTGTGACAGACACTGACTGCAATGCCGGTGTTTCCCAGAGAGATGTGGGTCTGGAAGGATGCTCAGCGTTAGGCTGTCCAACTGACTGCTCCTTATGCTAAATCCTGCCCTCCTCCAGGGACTCCTTCCATCACCTGAGAACTTCCGTGGGCAGGGCCTCTCTGGCTGAGGTTGGCTTCTCTCTCCCCACCCCCAGCCCTTCACGAGAAGAAGACATCAAAGATCGCAGCAGGGCCATAAAGAGAGGGAGGGTGTTAGAAGGGAGCCACCCTGGGCTCATAAACTGGGCGGGGGTGGGGGTGGAGACCCACCCATTTGTCAGGGACACTGCATCTCACTTTCCCCAAAAACTGAGATGTCAGCTTTTGCTTGAGGGCAGGGCACTTAAGCAAAGTGCAGGTGGCTGCAGCAAGAGGCGGGGTGGGAATGGGGGTGATGACTGGAGCCACTCTGACATGGAAACGGTGCCACCTCTCCACCGCCACTTTCGAGGCTAAGACACTCGGTGGGGGTGTCATTTGAGACCTGAGTTGCAGTTTCAGTTCCACTGCCCTGTGGCTGTGAGGACTGGGGTTGATCTTCGCTGGCACCCCCTTTTACCTTGCTGAGCGGTTCACTGGAGACCACACAGTGGAGGCAACCTACAGAGCACAGCTGAGCTCCCTGGGCCACAACCAGGCTACACATGTTGAAGGACAGCTATAGACCCCAAGAGTGTCAGTGGTCTCCCAGTCACCACCTCCTTCTACCATCACAGTCAACCAGAACCTCCAAACTCTTGTTGGGTGGTGTCTGAAACTGCAAGGCATGCAAATTCAGTAAAAAAAAAAAAAGCCTGTGTCTTTAAGTTCATTCTCCTCCATTAGCCTAGGAGCTTCTCAAGGACAGAAATCAAGTCTTGTTCCCCGATCATTCTTCCACTAAATGGAGAGCTCTGCACACAACGGGGGCTCTTGAAACACAGTCAGCAACATCTGCATGGATCAAGAAGTCCACGTTCTCCTAGGCAAACTGGAGAATCACAATTAAAATTCTCCCTTCCTCCCAATCACATTCACCATAGAACTGCTTTTTTTTCTGCATCACCGTAATTATCAACAAGCTTTTATTAAATATGGTGTTGTGCTTGGTGCTTGACATGACAGATATCACAGGTCCTGCCACCAGGAGACATGATATAGACATCTAAAAATATACAGAGTGTTGGGAGAGCTTGAGTTCTGGGTTGCAGATGCCTGGGTTCAAAGCTCAGCTCTGCCTCTTTTCAGTCATGAAACACTGGACAAGTTCTGGAACTACTCTGTACCTCTTTCCTCATCTTTGAACAGAGACGACAAAAGGCCCTACCACGCAGGGTTGATGTGGTAAGTAAATTAGATGATGCACGCAGAGCACTTAGGATAGTATCTGACACATAGCAAGCACTCAACAAGGTAACCATGGGAACCAGTTTCTGAGCAGAAAAGTGGCCTGACTGGGCCATGTTTTAGGAAGACAAATCTTGCAGCAGAGTTTGGGATTGTTACAAGGGAGAGAATTGAAGGAGAGGAGATTTTTTGTTTGTTTTTGTTTTTACAACAGATAAAGCTTTTACAGCAGATAAAGCAAAAAGGCAAGGGCAGCCTGAATCAGAAGGAAACAACAGCTCCTCTTACTCTTGGAGCCTTGACCTCCCAGAGAGACCAGGAGCAACCACTATTATTCAAAAGCTGATGTGAGAGGAAAAGGCCAAGGAAGTTGGTGAAAAAAAGCATGAAACCTGAAAAGTGTGAATTCTGTTTATAAACTCATGAATCGATGTTACACTGGAAGTTTCTAGACAGCTTTCCAAACCACATATAGATATATAGATACAGATATAGCTATATTGATAGGTAGCCCCTACCCCAACTCCCACTAACACAGAACTAGTTGGGATGGCAGCAAAAGAGATTATATTAGGCCTAAGATCTGGGTTCGATCCCCTGGAGAAGGGAATGGCTACCCACTCCAGTATTCTTGTTTGGAGAATCCCACAGACAGAGGAGCCTGGCAGGCTACAGTCCGTAGGGTCCCAAAGAGTTGGATGTGACTGAGCGACTAACACTTTCACTTTAAGATAAAATTAATGACAGACAGGGGGATGGAATAGCTCAGTGGGTTCCTGCTGCTCCAGTATCTTTGAGAACCAGTCATCTAACCACGTGTTGACAGTACGGCCTACAAGTGGGGTCCTGGAGAGAGCAGCCTCTGGAGTTTCCTTCTAAACCAGACTGTTTAGAACATCCAATATTTCATCAACAAAATATTATCAGGTTTGCAGGTGATGGCATATCTTCCCCAGTTTTCTTAATATTTTCTTATCCTTGCAGTTAGATTTGGGTTTTTTTAGACCTCATTTCTTTCTATATTTTTTAGATCATGCTGTGTGGCATGTGGGATCTTATTTCCTCAATCGGGAACTGAACCCATGCCGCCCCTGCACTGGGGGCACAGAGTCTTAATCACTGGACCACCAGGGAAATCCCCTCTACCTCACTTCTTTTGGGGCCCATGCCAAGACCATCCTATCCTCAACCATTCATAAGACTTCATAGGAAGATCTGTATTCCCCACCCTGGGAATTATTCAGAAAGGACTCTCTCCTTTCTTTCCTCATTGGACACAGATTTTCAGCCCCCTCATAATGGCCACTAGACTTTAGTCAGATGCCACACGTGTCGCTGTGTCGCTAACGAGTTCTATACCCTTGAGAAAATCACATGAACTGCTCTGTACCTTGGTTTCCTTCTCTGTCAAATGAAGGTTAGAATTCCATCACATAAAGCTATTGTATGATTATAAATGAAAGCACTTTGAAACTGTAAAATGCTGCTGCTGCTGCTAAGTCGCTTCAGTCGTGTCCGACTCTGTGCGACCCCATAGACAGCCTCCTACTCGGCTCCTCCATCCCTGGGATTCTCCAGGCAAGAACACTGGAGTAGGTTGCCATGTCCTTCTCCATAAAATGCTATTAATATTTAAATGTCTGTTATTATTATTACAATATTTACCCCTACAAGAAAGAAAAAAGAAGGAGCTGGCAGGGACTCTGACCCCAACGCTATTTTTTTTTAATTAGTCAATTTTCTCTTTGGCTGTACTGGGTCTTCCCTGCTTTTGCACGAGCTTCTCATCGCAGAGGCTTCTCTTATTGTGGAGCACGGGCCCCAGGCATGCAGGCTTCAGCTGCTGTGGCCCCCAGACCCAGCTGCTCCACAGCACGCGGAATCTTCCCAGAGCACAGATTGAACCTGTGTCCCCTGCATTGGCAGGCAAGTTCTTAATCACTTCACCACCAAGGAGATCCTCCTATTTTTGTTTTTAATTGAATTAAGTTTTAATTTTGGTTGTGCTGGGTGTTTGTTTGTGGGCAGGCTTTTCTCTGGGTGCACTGAGCAGGCCCTACTCTCTAGCTGCAGTGTGAGGGTTTCTCATTGCTGTGGCTTCTCTCGGGGTGCACAGGCTCTAGAGCACAGAATCCAGGAGTCGAGGCACACGGGCTTCAGTAGTTGAGGCCCTCAGGCTCTAGAGGACAGGCTCAACAGTTGTGGTGCATGGGCTTAGTTGCTGCATAGCATATGGGATCTTCCCGGATCAGGGATCAAATCCGTGTCTCCTGCATTGGCAGGCAGATTCTTTACCACTGAGCTACCGGGGAAGCCCGCCAACCTTATATTTTTTAAAATTTTATTTATTTTGGCTGTGCTGGGTCTTCGTTACTGTGTGGGCTTTTGTCTAGCTGCCTTGATCGGAGGCTTCTCTCTAGTTGGAGTGTGCAGGCTTCCCATGACAGTGGCTTCTCTTGTGGTGGAGCACAGGCCTGTGCTGACTTCAGCAGGTGCAGCTCCCAGGCTCTAGAGCACAGCCCCAGTAACTGTGTCACATGAGCTTAGTTGTTCCGAGTCACATAGGATCTTCCCGGGTCAGGGATCAAACCTGTGTCTCTTGCATTGGTAGGCATATTCTTTACCCCTGAACCAGGAAAGCCCCATCCCAACCCTCCTTTGACTTGTACATTTTGTCATTTTTCTAAATCAAACTGCCTTTTTTAAATCCTCAGAAAACTAGAACACTGATATTTTCCAAGAGGGTAACACCTGTGTGACTGGTAGACCGGGCTAAAGCAAGTATTGTTGTCATCTAAAGAACAGAGATTTAGGGATCCTTTGTGCACCGGTATGTTTAGAGGATCACAGGGCTTCCCTGGTGGCTCAGTAGTAAAGAATCTGCCTGCCAATGCAGGAGTCGTAGGTTTGATTCCTGGGTCAGGAAGACCCCCTGGAGTAGAGCATGGCAACCCACTCCAGTATTCCTACCTGGAGAAACCCATGGACAGAGGAGCCTGGTGGGCTACAGTCCATGGAGCTGCAAAGAGTCGGACATGACTGAGTGACTGACCACCACCACGTGCATCTGTAATGTGAGGTCCTGCCACTGTCACTTCCTAGTTGGTTTGAGAGGACTTTTAGCCTCCACTCTCTGTGCAGGAAGCTGGGACAGGAGCTATATCTGGGATTTGAGGGAGTGTAAACTCTGCTCCTGGTGGACTTCCCTGGTGGCGCAGACGGTAAAGCATCGGCCTACAATTCGGGAGACCTGGGTTCGATCCCTGGGTCGGAAAGATCCTCTGGAGAAGGAAATGGCAACCCACTCCAGGACTCTTGCCTAGAAAATCCCATGGACGGAAGAGCCTGGTAGGCTACAGTCCGTGGGGTCGCAAAGAGTCGGACACGACTGAGCGACTTCACCTCACCTTAAACTCTGCTCCAGGATGTGCAAATGAGGCCTAGAGGGAATAGATCAGAGAACCAGGCACCATGCTTTCTCCCGTAGTTGTTATAGTTACACTAGGGTTGGCAGATGTGGGCTAAGGAGAGAGGGGGAAGGAGGAGAGCTTCCGTGAGCCCTAAGGGCAGTGACTGTGTTGAACTACCTGTGTTTAGAGTCAGGCTGATGGTTGTCTGGCTTCCCCAAGGAGTAAACAATGATAACCCTGATCATCTTCAACATCAGAAAACGATCATTAGTGTCCAGCTCCTTTTCTCCCTTCCTCAAGAGTAAGGGTCCAAGCTGCTCCCATTTTGTAGACAGAAAACTGACTCATCGTGAGCTGGGGAGAGGTACCAGGTTTGGAGAAAAGTTCCAGGTGTTTCTAGTTGTTATTTTGTCCAGAGGCACAGGTTTAGCCTCATAAAGATCTCTATCCAGCCACGGTGGATGCCTGTCTGAATTTTGGCAATGGCAACAATGAGAGGGAGGCGGAGCAGCACGTGGGCCTTGTCATGAGAGGCCACAGGGCAGAGTGGAGCAGCTCGGCATCCCCAAGGGGGTGACACTCAGTGGATTGGAAACTTCTCCTGTTTGGGAAGCTTCAAGACTGCATTCCCAGTGACTTCTCTCTCCACAATTTTCTTGCAACCAATGACAAACTACCAAGTCTTTCCTCTTGCTTAGCTTGAATCTCATGAAATCTAAAAGGAAAGAAAGAAGGAATCTCAGGACTGCACACTTCTCCCTTCTCCCCCAAATTAGGGAGAGGGACAGAAGGGAAGCACCTCATTCAAAGCAAGCCTGTTTACCAGCTGCCAGCCCAGACACACCCCCAACAAAATGCCATGGAGAACGATGTCGTGACTCATGGCTTGGCAAGTACCGGGATCATGCCCCGGGCTCCCAGATACCACACTGGCTCCTCCAGGTCGCTCTGGCTGGATCTCCTCCTCCTCCTTTTCCCCAGAAGCATTCCTCATCTTGCCCTCTCTTCCCAGCCCCTCCTCTCCTCAAATCATTCTCTGCAGTGAGAAGTGGGGGTGGACAAGCAGAGGTAGAACTGAGATTCGAGTTAGGGTTAATTTCAGGATCAGGATTAAGGATGGGATTCGGAATGGAGTTAGGGGCTTCCTTGGTGGCTCAGACAGTGAAAGAATCCGCCTGCAATGCAGGAGACCTGGGTTCGATCCCTCAGTTGGGAAGCTCCCCTGGAGAAGGAAATGGCTACCCACTCCAGTATTCTTGCCTGGAGAACCCCATAGACAGAGGAACCTGGTGGGCTGCAGGCCATGGGGTTGCAAAGAGTCGGACATGACTCAGTGACTAATGCTAGGGATGGAGCTACTTTGAGACTGGGTTTAGTCAGTGGACTTTTAGTCGGAAGAGACAACAAAACTCTACTAACTTATACGCATTAACGTCTTGGGATAGCAGAGGGTTAGACGTCTTGGCCAGAGGTCCACGTTCTTTTTTCTTTCTTCTTCTTCTTTTTTTTTTTTTTGTGGCCACACAGCATGTGGGATCTTAGTTCCCCGACTAGAGATAGAACCTGCGCCCATGCACTGTAAGGGTGGAGTCTGAACCACTGGGCAGCCAGGGAAGTCTCAAGGTCTGCTTTCTTTGAGATCAGACTAGAAGAGTTAGAATCTGGTTTAGAAGGCAGGAAATGTCAACACTTAAACAAAGATGTACTCAAGAATCACTTCCTAGGAATCTGAGCAAAGGTTTCTGGGAATCAACTTCATCTCTTAAGGACTGTAGGTATCATAGAACCACTACATCCATTCTCCAGGCACTGGGCAATATTCTGTGACTTCACCTTGATCTCAAACTTAGAACTTTCTAGTACACCCAAGAGTCTTTCTTGGATTTCTTCTCCTAATCCTCTCCTGCTGCTGCTGCTGCTGCTAAGTCACTTTAGTTGTGTCTGACTCTGTGCGACCCCATAGACGGCAGCCCACCAGGCTCCTCTGTCCCTGGGATTCTCCAGGCAAGAATACTGGAGTGGGTTGCCATAAGTCGCTTCAGTTGTGTCTGACTCTGTGCGATGCTATGGACAGCAGCCCTCCAGGCTCCTCTGTCCAAAGGATTCTCCAGGCAAGAATACTGGAGTGGGTTGCCATTTCCTTCTCCTAATCCCCTCCTAGTCTTATCCAAAGAATTGTTCCACTGTCCCATAGTCTCCAAAGCACCGGGGCCCTGACATTTGGGTACCTCGGGCACTGTCTTGGCAGTGAGGCACAAAGCATGCTGGGGCTTCCCAGACTGAGACATCTGTCAGCAACCTCAGGAGGCTCCCCTTGGGCGAAGGACAAGACACATTGCAAGTTCTGAGCTCAGTTTTCAAAGACAGGAAGAAAATAAAGTAGGAACAACTAGTGGGCAGTAGCCGGGCATGGAACAGGAGTGTTCCCAGGGGCTCCTCCAGGAGAATTTGGTCCATAAACGGATGCGATGCCACTGGGTTGGCTCCCTAGAAACCTACACACATGAATACACACCAGCACCTCTTTACATAAGTTGCTCAACCCAGAAAGATGAACTAGCAAGCAGCCCACCAGTGCTGTGCAAGCAAAGTCTCCTCCATTTCATAGGGGCCTGAATTTGTCTTCTTTCTCTCCAAACTCTCCTCCCACATCTGGCCCCTTAGGTGCTTGGAGATCCTCCCGCAGAGGGACGAGAGGGTTCGAGGCTGGCACAAACCCCACCTCAGCCCTGCCCTCCCCATGAGCAGCAGCAAGACAGTGATTAGCTGCTCTCCCCAAGGCTCCGAGGTAAGGGAATTTTTTTCCTTCAAACATGTCACATCTGGCACATCTGCTTTCCTAGCAATGATGCATCCCAAGGGGTATAATCAACAGTTGGGGCGGGGCCGGGAGGCAGGTCTGTACTGACAGAAGCCTGAGCCAGAGATGCCAAGAGCAAAACGGAGGAACAGCCACTACCCCCACTCCCATTCTACTGTGGGGAGAGAAGTCCTCTCCCTGCGCATCTTCCTGCCTTACAGCCAGGTGCCCTCCTCACAGGCCAGACCTATTTTAGGGCACAGAGATCATACATGGAGCACTTTGCTTTGGGAAATTATATAATCCTTTCTCTGGTCCACCCTTAAACTCTCCTGTTGGAATAGGAAGGGAAGTGGAAGAGAACTGGTCATCCATCCCCCTGCCACAAGTTCAGAAGCCCTGGTAGTGGCTCCCACTCTTCCTCCCCTACTCCTAGTAGCCACCTTCATCTCTTCTCTGCCCACCCTAACTCCTTATTCTTTCCAACCCCAATTCCTCGCTGCAGGGAAAATCTCCCTCCCCATCCTGGATGTAGTGTTTCAAGGGGCTACCTCAATGCCTTCTAGCAACAAGTGGATGAAACACCATCAGCACTTTTATCCTTCTGCCCATTGGAACAGCCCTCTCCTCCACCCTCTACTTCCCTATGACTTCTTCACTCAAGACATTGCCTGTCAGCTTGGCAATCTTCTTCCTTCCCTGCAAATGTCTCCCCTTCTACTTTCAAGGTCATTTTTTTCTTTCTTCAAAGACACAGTCCTTTCCTTTCTTTCTGGTCCTAAGCCACCTCTCCCAAACAGTCCCCCACAGTCTCTCCTGCAGGAGGTCCTCTGTCAGTAAGTCACCCATTTTTCTTCTAATGGTGTCTCTCCATCCTTCATCACTACCTAGACCTCACCCTCATCTTACTATGTCTGCGTGTTTGTCATTATCCTGGGTATCACAGGATTCCCATCACACCTAGAGTCTCCCTCTTGTGCCCTGTATACGTGTTTCTTGATGCAGTAAAGGAAGGTAACTGAGCAAGAGAAAGGCATAGGGTCTAATACCTACTCTGCTCCCACAAAAAGACATAACCAACATATATACACGCACACACATGCATAGAAATACACATACATACACCAAGTCATCCCAAAGATGACTGAGCTTGTCAGGTATAAATCATGTTTGGGTTTCAAATGCAACAGTAATTACATGGTATCTTAACTATCTGTGCAAACTGTCAGAGAAAATATATTGGCAATTCAGGGGAAAGAGGAGGGGAAGTTTGGAGCATCCATTGAACACCACCCTCACCTTCTCTGAAGTCATCCGGAGATAGGACAGCACAGAAGGGCAAAGACATGCTGGGGCCAGTCCCAACACTTTCAGAGCCTAATGATTTTTCAGGTGAGTTGTGCCGTCACAAGCTCCCAGGGAGGCGGGGACAATTCAAGATGAATTGTAGGCATCACCAGTCTCTGAAGGTATTGCAAGCAGCAGCAGGAAGGATTTAGGCTAAATTTTCTGAAGACAGTCTGACAAAACAGAAGCCCCAGAAAGACTAACTCCTTCCTCTGTGAGTTTGGAAATCATCTGATCGAACCCTTGGCATCCAGGCAGAACTAGATCCAGACTATTCCAGAAGGGGAGTGATATTTAGAACATTCACTTTTATCTTTTTTAAAGGGATGAATTGGTTGAAACATTTATTTATTTATTTTGGGCTGGGATGGGTCCTCATAGCTACACACGGGCTTTTCTTGAGCTGCGGCAAGTGCGTGGGCTTCTCATTGCAGTGCTTTCCACGCTGCAGAGGCTCCAGACATGTGGGCTCGGTAGTTGCGGCTCACAGGCTCTAGAGCACAGGCTCAGTAGTTGTGGCGTTCGGGCTTAGGTGCTCTCTGCAGCATGTGGGATCTTCCTGAATCAGGGATCGAACCCGTGTCTCCTGCATCAGCAAGCAGATTCTCCCCCACTGAGCTACCAGGGAAGCCCCCTAGAACACTCATTTTAAATGTAATACATATTCATATATGTAGGAAGTCTCTGTGTCCGAGATTAGGATTACATTACTTCTTAGTTGTAGCTACAATTTGGGGCGCTCCTCCCCCAGTTGTTTTCTCTGCGAACACTCCTCTCTGCCCTAGACTGACATTTGCTTGGGCTCCTCTTTTCCTAGAAGCACTGCTTACCTGTGTCCAGGCTACGTTTCATACACATCTTCCTGTCAGTGGTCTTAGGGATAGCAGACTGATAAGTTTCAGAAGGAGAAAATGTATGTAGGGACAGTGCAGGGAGTGGGACTGAGAGATGGGAACCAGACTGAGGAGGGAGAGATCAGATTGGGGGCAGGAGCACAGGCCTAGGGTTGAAAAGCTCATTGCTGCAGGGCAGAGGGGGTGAGGGGGGCAGGCCGAGAATGAAAGAAGCAGATTTCTCGTGGCTCCTCTAGCCCACCTCTTGCCTTTGGACAGATTTCACACACACACATAAACACACATACACACACTTGGTTCGCCACCAATGTCAAGCCAGGGAACTGTGTCATCTAAAGCTGAGAAAAGAATAGTGTATCAAGAGCTTGTTTATGAACATTTCTACTCTGTGTGTAGCTGTTCTGGTGACTTTGTGGGCAAGAGGAGAAATTGCTTGGACAAAAGGCTGTCATATATGGTGGCAGAAGGCAGGGCCTTCTTCATCAGAGATGTAGGAAACGCAGATGGAACGTGTCTTCCCAGAATGATTCTGGATAGTCCATTTTTACATGTTCCCAGATCTTCTCGACCTAACCAACTAATAAAACAACACACATACACACACATGCAAGTACATTGTATTATTATAAACTTGTATAAATAGTAACCCCCAATTCCCTAGTTGGCATCTGGATGAATCCTATTTGGTTCAACACCCCAACTGTCCCTCTAGGTCACAAGTTTCTCTGTCAAAGGAATAAGAGCCTCTCCATTTTTCTCGCTTGGGGACTTCAAGTTCACAAGCCCTATTTTAGTCTTGGTCCTACTATCAGTATCGCATTTCCTTGGAGTGGACATTTTAACTATCCTGTAAATGACCACTCTATCTATGGAACAAAAGTAGTATGACAGTCACACGAGCCCAGAGATTCAGGACAGACTCCACTGGCCAGCACAGCTTTCACACTTCCCCACTACGGTTATTCATATGCTGCAGGGCAGGCAACTAGAGAAGAGAGAAGGGGTTGCTTTTTTAGTTTGTGGAAGAGAGATCTCCAACCTAGCCCATTCCCCAAATTCCTAGGTTGCTAAAGATTCAGCATTCCTGAACTCCAAACACTGGAGTTTGCAGGGCTGAGATCTCCTGACCTGTTTCCGCAGAGCCGTGAAATTCAGTTATAAGGCAAACAAGGCCATGTTTGTCCCATAAAACCACCATGTGCGAGCTAATTAAATGACACCATAAAACAGAGAGATAAATGCAGGCGGCAAGGAGCTCGCCTAGAGATGAAGATAGGATCAGATGCGTGGCTGAGATAAAGACAGGCCAGGAGAAGAGCTGTGAGTGAATATCCCCAACCCCAACCTCAAGATTCCTCAGGAGCTTCCAAGCACAAGTGAGGGGTGAGGGAAAGGAGGGTTTGAAGATAGAGAAAAATTACACGAGGCCTAAACAGAAAGATGCTAGCAAAGGAAGTAAAGTGGGCTACACAGATGTGGACCTCTGCATCCAGATACTGTCACTCATGGAGACTTGGTATATTACAGTTAAATGGATTTGCATATATACATGAAGTCATATGTAGAGATACAGATATACATAAGGAGTTTCATAAAAACACATTCTACACAAGATAATTCTCCATTTCACCCCCAAAGTGAGTTAAGCATCTTCCACTGCAATGCAGGGATGTGTAAGTCATGACCACAGGGATTTCCTCCAGCCCTAAAAGAGTCTTTGATTTTGTGATCTCTGAGCACACTGAGAAAGAACATTTTAAAGTGACATACGATCACTGCTTCCCCTAAATAGTAACCCATTGAGAATGTCACAGAAATGATGGGTACCTAGAGAAAATAAAACTCACATTTGTATCTGGTCACATGGCCTCGAGTTCTGCTGTTTGCAACAACAGAATGGATGAGGGCTATCACTGGGCAAGGTGCCTGTCCCAGAGGAACACCGTGGCAGGTGAGGTTCAGGAAGTCACAGAATTCTGGAAATAAGCTTAAAACTGAGCTTCCTTCATAGATCTTCTTAGACAAGTAAGAGTGAGTCTCAGGAACTTCCCCCTCCCTTCTTCCATGCCTCACTGCTCCACCCAGGCTCACATCTCATCCAGAGAAGTTTGACTAAAAGTTCAATTCCCCATGCCTGTGCCCTTTCCCAAAGATATTCCCATTAGAAGGAAAAACTGGAAGTGAGGGAGATACCAGATCGGTAAGATAAACTCAGGGATAAGGGCCTTCTATATACCAAGCACAACTGGAGAAGCAAAAACGAATGACCCTGAAGAAGGAAAACTGTCACAATTTGCAGATGACCTGATACTGTATATTGTTGCTGTTCAGTTGCTAAGTCATGTCTGACACTTTGCAACCCTGTGGACTACAGTACATCTCACCAGGGAAGTCCTAAAGAAAACATTTTTAATCTTACAGCACAGTACCTTCTCAAGTACTGTTGTTGTTGTCATTCAGTCATTCAGTTGTGTCTGACTCTGCAACCCCATGGACTACAGCACGGCAAGCTTCCCTGTCCATCACCATCTCCCGGAGCTTGCTCAAACTCATGTCCATTGAGTGGGTGATGCCATCCAATCATCTCATCCTCTGTCACCCCTTTCTCCTGCCTTCACTCTTTCCCAGCATTAGAGTTTTTTCCAGTGAGTTGACAATTGGCATCAGGTGGCCAAAGTCTTGGAGCTTCAACTTCAGCGTCATTCCTTCCAATTGATACTGTATATAGAAAACCCTAACATGTCCACCAAAAAACTATTAGAACTAATAAGTGAATTCAGTAAAGGTGCAAGTTACAAGACTGATATATAGAAATCTATTGCTTTTCTATACACTAATAGTGAACTATCAAAAACAGAAAGCAAGAAAACAATCTCAATTAAAATTGTTTAAAATTGCATTAAAAATGAGTAAAACACCTAGGAATACACTTAACCAAGGAGGTGAAAGACCTATACTCTGAAAATTATAAAACAGTGATGAAGGAAATTGAAACTGATACCAAGAAAAGGGAAGATATCCCATATTTTTGGATTGGAAGAATTAATATTGTTAAAGTCTTCACACTATCCAAAGCAATCTACAGATTTAATACAATCCTTATCAAAACACCCATGACATTTTTCATAGAACAAATAACCCTAAAATGTATATGATAATCTAAAAAAGGGTGGATGCATGTATATGTATAACTGATTCACTTTGCTACACACCTAAAACTAACACAACATTGTAAGTTGTGTTACCTTTTTTAAAAAATCATGGAACCACAAAAAGACCAAAATCTCAAAGCAATTTTGAGGGAAAAGAACAAGCTGGATGGATCATGCTCTCTGACTTCAGACTATACTACAAAGCTACAGTAATTAAAATAGCATAATTCTGGCTCAAAAATACATACATGGATCAATGGAAGAGAATAGAGAGCCCCAAAATAAGCCCATGCACCCATGGTCAATTAAGCTATAGCAAAGGAGGCAAGAATAGACAATGGAGAAAAGACAATCTCTTCAATAAGTGATGCTGAGAAAACTGGACAGCTACATGTAAAAGAATGAGATTAGAACATGTCCTCACATCATATACAAAAATAAACTTAAATGGATTAAAGACCTAAATGTAAGACCAGAAGCCATAAAACTTCTAGATGAGAAGATAGGCAGAATGTTCTTTGGCATAAATCATAGCAATATTTTTTGAATGTCTCCTATGGCAAATGAAAGAAAAGCAAAAATAAACAAATGTTCAGTTCAGTTCAGTCACTCAGTCATGTCCGACTCTTTGCTACCCCATGAATCCCAGCACACCAGGCCTCCCTGTCCATCACAAACTCCCAGAGTTCACTCAGACTCACGTCCACCGAGTCAGTGATGCCATCCATCCATCTTATCCTCTGTCGTCCCCTTCTCCTCCTGCCCCCAAACCCTCCCAGCATCAGAGTCTTTTCCAATCAGTCAACTCTTCGCATGAGGTGGCCGAAGAAATGGGACCTACTTAAAAGGTTTTGCATAGCAAAGGCAATCTACTTAATGGGAGTTATTTTGCAAATGATGTGACCGATAAGGAGTTAATATCCCAAATATAGAAGCAGCTCATACAATCCAATATCAAAAATAAAAAAAAAACCCTGATTGAAAAACGGGCAGAAGACCTGAAAAGACATTTGCCAAAGAAGACATACAGATGGCTAAAAAGCTCATGAAAAGATGCTCAACATTACTAACCATTAAAGAAATGGAAATTAAAACCACAATGTTACCTCAACCTATCACTTACAGGAATGGCTATCATAAAAAAGTCTACAAATAACAAATGTTGGCAAGGGTGTAGAAAAAGGGAACCCTGTACATTGTTGGTGGAAATGCAAATTGATGCCACCACTGTGGAAAACAGTATAGAGGTTCTTCAAAAAATAATAAAAATAGAACCACCATATGATCCAGCAATTCCACTCCTGGGTATATATCTGAAGAAAGGTGAGGTGAGGTGAGGTGAGGTCACTCAGTCGTGTCCTACTCTTTGCGACCCCGTGGACTGTAGCCTACCAGGCTCCTCTGTCCATGGGATTCTCCAGGCAAGAATACTGGAGTGGGTTGCCATTTCCTTCTCCTAAAGAAAACAAAAGGCTAATTCAAAAAGGTACACGCACCCCAATGTTCATAGCAGCATTATTTACAATAGCCAAGTTATGGAAGCAGCCCAAGTGTTCATCAACACATGAATGGATAAAGAAGATGTAGCATATACATACAATGGAATATTATTCAACTGTAAAAAAATGAAATTCTGCCATTTGCAACAATGTGGATGGACTTAGAGACTATTCTATTTAGTGAAAGAAGTCAGAGAAAGACAAATAGTGTACAAATCACTTATATATGGAATCTAAAAATGAAACAAATGTATGTAACAAAACAGAAACATACCCACAGATACAGAAAACAAACTAGTGGTTACCAGTGGAGAGATGGAAGAGGGAGGGACAAAACAGGGGTATGGAATGAAGAGGTACAAATTACTATGTATAGAATAGATAAACAACCAGGATAAATTGTACAGCACAGGGAAATATAGCCTTTATTTGGTAATAACTTTAAATGGAGTATAATCTATAAAAATATTGATTCATTATGCCATAAATCTGAAACTAATATAATATTATAAATCAACTATACGCTGATAAAAAAAAAAGACCCTGATTCTGGTCTTGAAGCATACACCTCTCCTTGGGCAAGGCTGTCTTTGTCAGCGATCCAAAAAGGAGTTCCATATTCCGAAACGCTAGCCTCAACTTTCACCATTCTCTACTGAGATCTTTTTTGTGCTGAATGTGCAGAAAACTGGAGCCCTGAATCACTGGCAGTTGAGGAGATGGTCTCCCTGGACACTTAGGTTCCTTTCCTGGCTCCACCCTGTCTCCCTGGGCAGTTCTGGACAAGCCATGGACTCAGTTTCTCTACTTATGAAGCGGGGGAGGCTCCCACTGACTAGTTCTCAACTTCACAGAGCAGCTTGGTGATTAATGGGTTAATGTCCGTGGGAGGCTTTGAGCTTTTGGGATGAAAGACACCCTAAAGCCCTGACTCTATTGGAAACTCTGCCCAGCCAGCAAGATACCCTGAAACCAGAAAGGGGGCCTTTGATCATATATTAAGGGTTGTCTTTGGAAGAATGAACTAGAGGGGATGAGTTAAAACAGCAGCAGAAATTAAAGTAGCATGAAAAAAAGAGGACTTTCTGGCTCCTAGGTGGAGTCCCTTGCCCTGGAGTTGTTTCCAGATCTTTCACTTGCCTATAGAGGGGGGTGGTCTGGATCATTTCTGGAAGCTTTTTTTAGACATCCTATAGCCCACTCCATGTTAGCTCCTCTCTGAGAGATATTTAATATTTAAGGTTAAACATTTAACCTTAAAGTTTCCCTCCACTCCACATATGAAACTAGCCACCTCTCCCACTGTACAAGTTGGTAGCAAGCATAAATAAGAATGGCCCACTTACTTTAAAAAATGTTTTAATCTTTTAAAAAAGTTAAATGGGGACTTCCCTGGTGGTCCAGTGGCTAAGACTCTGTGTTCCCAATACAGGGGACATGGGTTCTATCTGTGATCAGGGAACTAGCTCCCACATGCTTTAACTAAGAGTTCACATGCTTTAACTAAGAGTTCACATGCTGTAACTAAAGCTCCTGCATGCTGCAATGAAGATCAAAGATTCTGAGTGTCACAACTAAGGCCTGGCATAGCCAGAAAAATAAATAAACACCTTTTTAAAAAATTAAGTGTATAGAAGAGCTTTGCTATAGAATTTATCCAAAATCTCAAAATACCCATTATCAGGATAAAGCATAAACATTGAGATTGCAAGCTTGGTTATGGGGTCAGGCTTAAGTTTAAACACTGGCATTGCCATTTGCCAGTTATGCAACTCTGAGTATCAGTTTAATCAAATGTAAAATGGCAATAATAAAAATTCTAATCCTGATTATTCTAATCCTGATATTGTAAGGATTAAACTGGAAAATTCTGAGACTACTAAGAGTTGACAAGGATGGTAGAACAACAGGAACTCTCAGATACTCTTTTTAGAGTGAAAATTGGTACAAATACTTTGGGAAACAATTTGGTATTACTGAGTAACAGTGTCAGATTTTATTTTTTGGGGCTCCAAAATCACTGCAGATGGTGACTGCAGCCATGAAATTAAAAGATGCTTACTCCTTGGAAGAAAAGTTAAGACCAACCTAGATAGCATATTCAAAAGCAGAGACATTACTTTGCCAACTAAGGTCCGTCTAGTCAAGGCTATGGTTTTTCCAGTGATCATGTATGGATGTGAGAGTTGGACTGTGAAGAAAGCTAGTGCTGAAGAATTGATGCTTTTGAACTGTGGTGTTGGAGAAACCTCTTGAGAGCCCCTGGGACTGCAAGGAGATCCAACCAGTCCATTCTGAAGGAGATCAGCCCTGGGATTTCTTTGGAACGAATGATGCTAAAGCTGAAACTCCAGTACTTCGGCCACCTCATGTAAAGAGTTGACTCATTGGAAAAGACTCTGATGCTGGGAGAGATTGGGGGCAGGAGGAGAAGGGGACGACAGAGGATGAGATGGCTGGACGGCATCCCTGACTCGATGGACATGAGTCTGAGTGGACTCTGGGAGTTGGTGATGGACAGGGAGGCCTGGCGTGCTGCAATTCATGGGGTTGCAAAGAGTCGGAGATGACTGAGCAACTGAACTGAACTGAACTGAACTGAGAAACTTGAATATTCACATATCCTCTAACCCAGAAATCCCACAACTAGGTATAGACTCCCCCAAAACACTCACAGTGTGAGTGTTTATATAAAATTCAAATGGGGCGAAACTTTGTTGTTTGAATACACGTTGTTATTTAGTAGTTAAATTCTGTCTTCCTCCTTGGACTGTAGCCTGCTGGGCTCCTCTGTCTATGGGATTCCCCAGGCAAGAATACTAGAGCGGGTTGCCGTTTCCTTCTCTAGGAGATCTACCTGACCCAAGGTCAGAACCCTCGTCTCCGGCATTGACAGGTGGATTCTTTACCACTGAACCACGTGGGAAGCCCCTTAAGGACACATACATTGGTACTAAAACCATTATGAAAAGCCAGAAAACTATTATTACAAAACACAGGATAGTTACCTTTGGGAAAGGGAAGTAAATGTGATCAGAAAGGGGGCTTCTTGGGTGCTGGCAAAACTCTCTTTTTATGAGTGTTGGCTACATGGCTGTTTCTAGGTGCCACAATATTCATTAAAATACACATATGTTCTTTATACACTTTAATGAATATGTGTCATATTTTACAATTTAAACATAAAAAAGATTTAATTAGATTACATATGTAGAATAATTAATAAAACATCTAGTGAATACTAAGCTCTCAGTGAATGTTAACTATTATACCCATTATTTATCCACCACTAGTTCAGAACTTGTCTGTACTCTTTTCCCCCATTAAGCATGGTAGATATGTGGGTTTGTGTTAATAACATTTAGTTGCCTACTATGTGCTGGGCTTCCCTGGTGGAGGAGATGCAAGGTTCTATCCCTGGGTCAGAGGAGCCCTGCCAGCTATAGTCCTGTGTGTGTGTGTGTTCAGAAGCTTCAGTTGTGTCTGACTCTTTACAACTCTATGGACTGTAGCCCACCAGGCTCCTCCATCCATGGGATTTTCCAGGCAAGAAGACTGGAGTGGGTTGCCATGCTCTCCTCCAGGGGATCTTCCTGACCCAGGGATCGAACCTGAGTCTCTTATGTCTCCTGCACTGGCAGAAGGGTTCTTTACCACTAGTGCCACCTGGGAAGCCTGGCAAGGGTCCACAGGGTTGCAAAGAGTTGGACGGGACTGAACGACTGAGCATGGACACGCACGCGCGCACACACACACACACACACACGCACGCACACACGCACGCTGTGTGCTACACACTGTATGAAGGAGAGATGAACCAGTGAGCATTCCCATCCAAGGTGCTCACTGCACTGATCTGACTGTACCCAGACAGCTCCTGCTTCCCAGACTAGCAACTTCTCTTTCCACCTACCTGGGTCAAATGTCAACTTCTCAATGATGATGAAATCACAAACAGGCATTTGTGTCTAGAAAGAAATCTCCACTTTAAACCACCCCTCCTGCATCCTTACCGACTGTATTACTGCCCCGGACAGTGGGTGTCCACTCACCCCGCTACACACACACCCTCCACTGTGGCAGAGAAAAAAAAAAGCCATGACTGAAAAATCTCCCCAGTGTCTGCACCAGCCTCCTACTCTTGGCTTCCCACCCCAACCCCACCACCCCAGCCTCAGGGCACAAAATACATTATGACCCTGGGCCTTCGTTTACATGTAACAAACAGAGGTCAATTTATTTCTAAATCACTTTTTTTACTGCTCTATTGAAGTATTTGCCACATTATTTATACGTTAATGGGCCAGGCCCCTCTGGGAAGCTCCCCATCTAATAAATAACGTGCCAAATCATTAAGCAAGGTGATAAAATCAAAACCATTTAAAAATACATCAACCTGCGTTCTCTTCCAGTGAAATAAGCTCCAGGGGACCAGAGAAGGGACGGGGGAGGGGAACCACCTTCTATTACTGAGTTTGGTCAGGTGTAGGGTTTGTTTTTTTTTTTCTCCTCTGGGCTGGAGATAAAGATCAGAGCTGAGAGATCTAGATAACCTGGCTGCTTACCCATATCCCTAGCAGCTAAAGTGAGAGGAAGCGGAGAGGTATTCACTAGGGATGTGAATACCTTCCTCCTCCCGGTAGAGGAAGAAGGGGCATCAGATTCTACCTCCCACCTGCCCTGTAGTCTATTGGAAGCAGACAGAGGAGCCCAGCTAAGCAAAAGAAGTTACATCTTCTGTCTGGGAACTAGGAATTAAAAAGAAAAATCCACCGAAGGCCTTTGCCTTTCTACCTGTTTCCCATCACTATAATTCTGTCTTATGAATCTCTGTATTTACAATTAATCTGAGTCACAGAGAAGAACACTAATAATAACAATTACTCTGGCTACCCCTCCCCCATTCTCCACCTCTCACCCCAGAGGGCTTTCCACACCCTTCTTTACCACCAACCCCCTCAGAAAACCTGTCCTGAGCTAGCATAGCAGTGGCAAGAAAACCTGGGCTAGAAGACTTACTCCTGAGCTCCCTGAGGATTTGACCTTGAGTTCCCAAGGGACTTGACCTTGAGGTTCTTCCAAGTAGTCCAGAGAAAAAAGGCACAGGGGAACTCTTCAATCTGTCCCTACCCTGAGGCTCCCTGTGGGTAGACCCCTGCCTTAGGTGTTATAAGGAATGATTCAGCTAGATCATGATAAGACCCCTCCTCAGGACGTGGAAAACAAACAGCAATACAACTGATGGAAATACAGGTTGAATATCTAAGCAGAGAGAGCGGGCAAAGCAAAGACATTATCTTTTGAACAGGAGAGGTTTAAATAAATATGTAAATCCCTTTTTCAAGGAAACCAAACATTGCTTATATTGATCATAACAAGAGCCTTAAAAGGTAACTATAGATTCAAAGAAGTAAAAAGATTTAATCAGGTCACATAACAGAGAAGTAGAGGGCCAGGGCTTGAATCCAGGTGCGACTGTCTACAAAAGGCTATATTCTTTTTATTAAATCATCATGCCAAGGAGTACAGATGAGCTTTGAGTTGAGTTCTAAAGGAAGAGACCCATAGGGATAAACTAAGAGAACTGGGGAAGTAGGGTTGCCAAATAAAATTCAGGATGCCTGAGCCTGATTCTTTCATGGGACATACACTAAAAAATTGTTCATTGTTTATCTGAAATTTAAACTTCATTGGCATCCTGTATTTTCATTTGCTAAATCTGTCAACCTTAAAGCAAGCAATTCTTGGGACTTCCCTGGTGGTCCAGTGGGTAAGAATCCACCTTCCAAGGCAGGGCATGTGGGTTTGATCCCTGGCCAGAGAACTAAGATCCCATATGCCACAACTAGAGAAAGCCTGTATGCAGCAACGAAGACCCAGCATAACTAAAATTAAAAAAAAAAAAAATTTAAAGCAAGCAACTCTTAAACCTTAAAGCAAAGCCAATGGCCTGAGTGAGAGCTCCAAAGGGAAGGGAAATAAGGCTTGCAGAAATTAGAAATAGGTTTGCCTGCTTGGTACAGGCAGTTCCATACTGGAAAGCCAAAAACTAGGGAGATGATGGTCATAGCCAGATGCTAGAAAGGTCTTGAAGAATGAAAAGTTTAGACTTCATAGGGAATTGTTGCTTCTAAATTGTAAGCTTTGAGGAAAGGACAAAAATAGTTTCACAGAATTTGGAACTGGAATTTAACTTATAAAAATGTAACACCTTTTATTTATAGATTATGGATTTCAAAGCACTGTCACATACGTTTCATTTGATCCTCATATAGGCAATGGCACCCCACTCCAGTACTCTTGCCTGGAAAAATCCCATGGATGGAGGAGCCTGGTGGGCTGCAGTCCATGGGGTCTGGAAGAGCTGGACATGACTGAGCGACTTCACTTTCACTTTTCACTTTCATGCATTGAAGAAGGAAATGGCAACCCACTCCAGTGTTCTTGCCTGGAGAGTCCCAGGGACGGGGGAGCCTGGTGGGCTGCTGTCTATGGGGTCACACAGAATCAGACACGACTGAAGCGACCTAGCAGCAGCAGCAGCAGCAGCATACCCCTGGCATGGTAAACAAATGGATGTTATCTGCTTCTGTTGGGTCTGTTCCCCCTCAGTCTAGCTGGTCTCCATCCTTCTCTCTACCACCAACATCCTGAAAGGTACCCCACTGCCTCCCACTCCCAACTTTACCACTCTCCTGAAGCTGTGCTCACAGGGTCACTCACAACTTAGCCAAAGGCTTCTTTTCATTCTCCATCCCACTTTACCATTCTTTGGCACTAACATTGTGGACAACCTCCTTTATCTGTGATACTATTGACTTTATTTTTCTGGGCTCCAAAATCACTGCAGATGGTGATTGAAGCCATGAAATTAAAAGACGCTTACTCCTTGCAAGGAAAGTTATGACCAACCTAGACAGCATATTAAAAAGCAGAGACATTACTTTACCCACAAAGGTCCGTCTAGTCAAGGCTATTGTTTTTCCAGTGATCATGTATGGATGTGAGAGTTGGACTGTTAAGAAGGCTGAGCGCCGGAGAATTGATGCTTTTGAACTGTGGTGTTGGAGAAGACTCTTGAGAGTCCCTTGGACTGCAAGGAGATCCAACCAGCCCATCCTAAATGAGATCAGTCCTAGGTGTTCATTTTTCATTGGAAGGACTGATGTTGGAGCTGAAACTCCAGTACTTTGGCCACTTCATGCAAAGAGTTGACTCATTGGCAAAGACTCTGATGCTGGGAGGGATTGGGGGCAGGAGGAGAAGGGGACGACAGAGGATGAGATGGCTGGATGGCATCACTGACTCGATGGACATGAGTTTGGGTAAACTTCGGGAGTTGGTGATGGACAGGGAGGCCTGGCGTGCTTCAATTCATGGGGTTGCAAAGAGTCAGACACGACTGAGCGACTGAACTGAACTGATTGATCTCTTGTTTCCTCCTGTGTCTTGGATCACTTTTTCTTGGTCTCCATCACTCTTCTCTTGTCCTTCCATCCTCTCCTTGAACTAGGTATTTCAGAGTTTCCTTGTTTGATCTTCTTCTTGGGTGATTTCATCCATTCTCTTTTCAGTCACTGAATGTGTGCTGATGACTCCCAAATTTACATCTCTCATTGGCTTTCTAGATGCTAGGTTTGGATTTTAAGTTGCCTCCTAGAATTTCTACTTTCTATGTGAGCTCACTCAGTCATGTCCAACTCTTGAGAGCCCATGGACTGTTTCATGGCATTCTCCAGGCAAGAAGACTGGAGTGGGTTGCCATTTCCCTCTCCAGGGGATCTTCCCAACCCATGGATGGAACCCACGTCTCTTATGTCTCCTACATTGGTAGGCGAGTTTTCATCACTAGTGCTACCTGGGAAGCCCCCAACTCTATTCACCCTCCTACTGCCACCAAATCTAGCCATCTTTTTCAATTAATGAATAACTCCTGATTACTTACAGGATAAGCTCCAACTCCTCACCACGCTCATCCATGGCATACAGTTATGGTGAAATTTGGTCTAGATCAGGAGATGGCAAACTTTTTCTGTAAAGGACCAAACAGCAGATAGTTCAGGCTTTTACAAGCTGCATATGGTCTTTGTTGTACATTCTTCTTTGGTGCTTTTTTCCAATACAGCCCTTAAAAATGTTTGAAAAAAATTTTCTTAGCTTGAGGGTTGTACAGACATAGGGTCACAGTCTGCCAACCTCTGATCTAGGACCAGAATTCCAAATTTATTCTCTTTACCTTGTTTTCAGAAGTTAAAAACCTATATATGTAGAGCATTCACAGCTTAAAAAATTTCTCTCGTGCACTTCATTTTATTTGCTGTCACCTCTTTGAACTTTAGTGGTACCTCTTTTATGACAGCTTATTACTCTACTAGGCTGTTTGTGAGAATAAAGGTTATCTCTCACTCATTTTTTATATTTCTTAGCAACCAGCCCAGTGTGCTATTGATAATGGGCACTTCAGAATGTTTGTTGAAAGAATTAATAACCTAATTTAAAATGTTTGTTTAAATAGGAAAAGTTGAAGAAGGATCTGAAAGCTGAATACTCGGTCAGCAGGTGTTCTTCTGGACTGTAAGGAGAGCCATGGGGACAGGAAGGAATGGCGAGAACGAGAGAAATCCCTCAACACTAAGATCTCTGCTTCCCTCACTGGGAGCCAAAGAGTTGAACTGCCCAAGATTTTTCCAAGAGAAGACCTATCTGCTTTTCATTGCCTGTAGGTGTCTTAACTGCTTCAGTGGAGCTTTAGAGGCCTCCAAGGCAGATTGGAATGAAATCAGAGAACCTTATATTTATTGGGGGTCCAGCTTCCCACCTAAATAGCTACAGTCAACTCCCAGTTATCTGGGCTCAGGCAGGAGAGCTGTAACATGGTGCTCACCAAGTCAGCAGAAAAATTAACTAATTTCTTCTGGACTTCTTAATGCAGCATTTTTTCTTTACCTTCCAAAAATGTGTTTTTTGCTCTCAGAATTTCTTAGGAAGTATGTCTCATAAGTACATCTTGCTGGGAAATAAAGGAGAAAGTAGCCTTGTTTAGGAAAAGATTGAACGAGAGAGTTGACAACCCTATTCCTGCAGCTAATCTGAGGCCGTGGGGTGGGGGGTGGGGGGTTAGGGCAAAAGTCACTGCATTTTAATATCAGGGCCTCAATAAATGTTAATAAACTTATCAATCTACTCTTCTCCCATATCTTCCTGCCTTCTCTTATTAAATCATGCATTTGGAAGTGGCTAACAAGGAAGAATTCCAGACATCTGAGCTTGGGCATTTCAGGAGGCACAGCTAATCGAGAGACTACAGCAAGACCCTTGAGGCTGGGTCACTTTCATACTAAATATCTCAGTCTAACTCAACTTGTAGCTGCAATGGAATGGTTGCAGATGCCTCCACCAGTGCATCATCAATCAGTAGACATACCCAGAGCCTACAGTAAGCATGGTTTGCACCCAGGAAGTCTAAAGCTACCCTCTCATCACTTAGGCTCATTTCTTTGCACAAGCATCACCAAGATGTGTCAATACAACTGGCCAGGTGTCAACTCCCTTTTTCCTTCCAGGAAGAAGCTGACTTGTATGACTCACAGAACTGTTTTAAACAAATGTCTTATCTATTCAGGGGCTTGTTGGGTGACTCAGTGGTAAAGAATCAACCTACAATGCTGAAGATGCAGGAGATGCCACGGGTTCGTTCCCTGGGTCGGGAAGATCTCCTGGAGGAGGGCATGGAACCCATTCCTGTATTCTTGCCTGGGAAATTCCATAGAGAAAGGAGCCTGGCAGGCTACAGTCCACTGGGTTGCACGGAGTCAGACACGACTCTGTGACTGAGTCGTGGAAATAACTCTGACAGCTGGTGACAGCATGAGTCAGAGAATGGTTGATATGGAAACACAGTAAACAACGTGTAAAGCCTTACTCCTTACCCTGTGATCCAGGGACCAACAGCATCAGCATCACTTGGGAGCCTGTTAAAGTGCAGAAGTTTGGGCCCCATCACAGACTCACAGAATCAGAATGAGCATTTTAACAAGGTCCCAGGTGGTGCGTCTGTTTGTTAAAGTTTGAGAGGCACTGGTATATTGGATGAGGTTCCGCTACGTAACAGCTTTGTGACCATAGACAAGTTATTTAACTTCTTCACAGCTCAGTTTCCTTGTCTGTAAAGTTGGGATAATAATAGTATCTCCTCAAAGTCATTGTGAGACCTTAGTTAACACATGAAAACTGCTTAGAATTGCACGTGACACCTGATAAGCATGCAATCAATGTCAGCCAGTATTACTCTTCTCTCTGATGCACTCCTCAGACTCCATTAAGGGGAACTGGCTGAACTTAACGGGACAGGATAAGAGAAAGTGGAGGAATACACTTCTATGTGTGTGATGGGGTGAAGAGAAGGGCACTGATAACAGGAGGAATAACTTTTTTGATTAATAACAACAAAAAAATTCAAGGGAGACAGCATATGGCCAAGCTGGGGGTACCCAGAGCCCCAGAAGAGTGAATGATGGATTCATTCATATTCATTCATTCATATGATGGATTTATCAGTAGATACAATGCCAGGCCTACAGAGTGGTAAACAAGACAGACAAGGCTCCAGCCCCTAAATTAGGGAAATTCAGAATTTCTATTAAACACTGACACGAAGTGAAGGCCTATGAATGCTATAGACTGCAGCCCATTTAAACAGCCCAATTATGAGGCCTTGGAAGTTTGGTCTGACTCTCCGCCCAGATCTTATCAGCCTAGAGTCTCTGTCACTCTTCTTTCTTCCATATCCCACATCCCACTGTCACCGGAGGCAGTCATGCAGCTCTCACTGGCTGTATCGACCGCTGAGTGGAACGCACTGAAGTAAGGACTAGCCTGCTCAGAAGCCAGTTGTCCACGTTGTCCCAGTTTTCTGGAATTGTCTTTCTTTCACTTTTCTTTCAATCATCGTTTTCCTTATTTTTATTTTATATGGTATTGGAATCCATTACGGAGAAGGCAATGGCAACCTACTCCAGTACTCTTGCCTGGAAAATCCCATGGACAGAGGAGCCTGGTGGGCTGCAGTCCATGGGGTCGCTGAGTCGGATACGACTGAGCGTCTTCACTTTCATTTTTCACTTTCATGCACTAGAGAAGGAAATGGCAACCCACTCCAGTGTTCTTGCCTGGAGAATCCCAGGGACGGGGGAGCCTCGTGGGCTGCCATCTATGGGGTCACACAGAGTCAGACACGATTGAAGCGACTTAGCAGCAGCAGCAGCAGCAGCAGCAGAGTCCATTAATAATGTGGTATTGGTTTCAGGTGTTCAGCAAAGTGATTCAGTTATACATGCATCTATTTTTTTTTCAAGTTCTTTTCCCATTTAAATTATTGTTATTACTGTTATTTTGATCACCACTTTTAAGGACTTCCTCCTAGAGTAAGCACCCCAAAGTGGATGTTTGTCAGGCAGGAGCAAAGGCGTTCAAACTTCATAGTTTGGTAGCAGGAGTCGGGATGTTCTTAATGAAGTCCCCACAGCCTTGGCTGTATTTCTTGGTTTTGTTTGGTGAAGCCTGGCCTCTTTGTAGGCCTCCTAGCTTTCCTCTGGAAGCTAGGATTGCTCTCGAAACTGGTTCTGGAATTGTCTTTCTAAAACATAGATCTGATCTTCTTACTCCTCTGTTTGGAAACCCCAAATGGTACACAAGGCCATTCACACTTAACCCCAAACTATTTGGCAGTTTCCTTACAAGTTATTACCTCTACCTGGTGCAGTGTGCACCCTACACCTTAATTACAAGAGTGGTTGAAGACTGGGGCTCTTTTCAGAACTAGGTTTCAAATCCAGGCTTTATTGCCCACTAAGAATGCTCAAACTACTGCACAATTGCACTTATCTCACACGCTAGTAAAGTAATGCTCAAAATTCTCCAAGCCAGGCTTCAGCAATACGTGAACTGTGAACTTCCAGGTGTTCAAGCTGGTTTTAGAAAAGGCAGAGGAACCAGAGACCAAATTGCCAACATCCGCTGGATCATGGAAAAAGCAAGAGAGTTCCAGAAAAACATCTATTTCTGCTTGATTGACTATGCCAAAGCCTTTGACTGTGTGGATCACAATCAACTGTGGAAAATTCTGAAAGAAATGGGAATACCAGAACACCTGACCTGCCTCTTGAGAAACCTGTATGCAGGTCAGGAAGCAAGAGTTAAAACTGGACATGGAACAACAGACTGGTTCCAAATAGGAAAAGGAGTGCATCAAGGCTGTATATTGTCATCCTGCTTATTTTACTTATATGCAGAGTACATCATGAGAAATGCTGGACTGGAAGAAACACAAGCTGGAATCAAGATTGCTGGGAGAGACATCAATAACCTCAGATATGCAGATGATACCACCCTTATGGCAGAAAGTGAAGAGGAACTCAAAAGCCTCTTGATGAAAGTGAAAGAGGAGAGTGAAAAAGTTGGCTTAAAGCTCAACTTTCAGAAAATGAAGATCATGGCATCTGGTCCCATCACTTCATGGGAAATAGATGGGGAAACAGTGGAAACAGCATCAGACTTTATTTTGGGGGGCTCCAAAATCACTGCAGATGGTGATTTCAGCCATGAAATTAAAAGACGCTTACTCCTTGGAAGAAAAGTTATGACCAACCTAGACAGCATATTGAAAAGCAGAGCCATTACTTTGCCAACAAAGGTCCATCTAGTCAAGGGTATGGTTTTTCCAGTGGTCATGTATGGATGTGAGAGTTGGACTGTGAAGAAAGCTGAGCACCGAAGAATTGATGCTTTTGAACTATGGTGTTGGAGAAGCCTCTTGAGAGCCCCTTGGACTGCAAGGAAATCCAACCAGTCCATTCTGAAGGAGATCAGCCCTGGGATTTCTTTGGAAGGAATGATGATAAAGCTGAAACTCCAGTACTCTGGCCACCTCATGCGAAGAGTTGACTCATTGGAAAAGACTCTGATGCTGGGAGAGATTGGGGGCAGGAGGAAAAGGGGACGACAGAGGATGAGATGGCTGGATGGCATCACAGACTCGATGGACATGAGTCTGAGTGGACTCCGGGAGTTGGTGATGGACAGGGAGGCCTGGAGTGCTGCGATTCATGGGGTCGCAAAGAGTTGGACACAACTGAGCGACTGAACTGAACTGATGTATGTGAAATTGGGCAAGATACTCTACCCAAGCCTTGGATTTTGCATCTGTTAAATAGGAATAGCAATAATGAAACAGTAATGTTAAAAAATAACTAATATTATTCTGTATTAAGTACTATTCTAAGCACTTTCCATCTATTGAGTCACTTCATCTTCACAACAGTCCTACCTCATAGCATTGTTGTAAAGATTAAGTGTGTATGTACCATGCATGATATGAAGTAATAATAACTGCTATTATTATTGATATTAATATTACAAAGCAAAAAAGCTTCATTGTGCTTTCATATTCCCTGTCCCTGGAATGACCAACTCCCTTTTCTGTGTTGCAAACTCTTAGCATTCCTCCAGAAACCTCAGCTTTTTGAGTTCCTATACACATAGTACTTTAAATATACCTCCCTATAGTTCACTTATCCTAGTACATTGAAAATAGTCTTTGCCTGCTTTTCTCTACCACTAGACTGTGAGCTTCTCAGCAGTAAATATCCTGTATTATTTACTTTATGTCACTAGGGCCGACTCTAACATAAGAAACATAGCAGGTGCTACATAAATGTTAGTTCAATGAATAAATGAAAGTCTGACTGAATAATTAAATACTTGTAAGAAAGGACCTAGCATGGGAAGTCCCAGAAAGGAGTTGGGGTGTAAAACAATCTAGATAGCTTCTGCCTGTATCCCCTAGCCTCTGAGAAGCAAAGCCATTCCCCAGTTCAAGCTGCCTCACATGTCACTGGATGGATTGGAACTCCCCATCAAGAACACTCCCCAATCCCCTCTTGCTGTAGACATACCACTCGCCTCTGGCAGCGACAGAAATAAAGAGGATTACATCATTTGTTACAACAAAATGGTTATTATAGTAATAAGTATAATTAGCATCAGACAATTACAATAATAACATATTTCCTTGCTGCAGAGGTACTTTTTTAAAAAACAGGTTTATTTAATACCCCCCCCTCACACACCCCCAAGAGAAAACAACTCTTTTCCCAAAGAGCAAAGGCCTCTTTCATTCTAGTGAGATGCTATCTTAATGAAGGAACATTATTGACAAAGCCCATAAAATGGGAGCAGATTCCCTTGGAGCAAAATCTCCTTTGCTCTCTCTGGTTTCTTGGGGGAAAAGAAAATCTTGCGCCTCTCTTTCTAGGGATTAAGAGAACTGGTTGAAGGATAGAAAAGCTGAGGCTGGGGAGAAAGACAAAGAAAAGGAAAAAACCCTTCTCAAACAGCTAGAGCTTAATACCCGTTGTTGACAATCTCCCTTGTTTTCTTCCTGGTTGGATGGACCTGGAAGGGAAGACAGTCTGTTTATTTATAGAGGTAAATAAGTGGTATAATTTATTTATAGAGGTAAATGCGTGTTTTAGGTAGTTTTCCAAGCTCCATAGGAGCAAGAAGTGCCTGGTGCACAGAGCCCCAAGAGGAGCCTGAAGGTGGGTAACAAACAAGGCATAATGTCACTCCACGTGCACATGCCCATGTGAGATGCTTAGACTACATCAAGTTTGTTATCTCCTGCTTTCTTTCTGAAAAGATTTGGGGGAGCGTACAATAATCTGTAATGCAAAATGTAAAAACTAGATAGATGAGAAAATTAGGATACACGTAGACATTTCAAAAACATGACATATACTGGCACTTCCCTGATGGTCCAGTGGCTAAGACTTCAAGCTTCCAAAATAGGGGGCCGGTCAGGGAGCTAGATGCTCTCACATGCTGTGACTAAAGAACCCAAGTCCTACAGCTAAGACCTGGCACAGTCAAGTGAATAAATAAAAGTAAATAAATATTACAAAAATGACATATACCTAAGTACATGTACAGTTTCCATACATACCTACAAAAGGAGACACACCTCATATATATACATAGACATGTACCTTGTACATAGCGGGTTCTCAATAAATACTTAGTGAATTACTGAAACAAACTCACCCCAAAGACAAAGAAATGTAAAAATAAGTGACTTGAGTAGATATAGCCTAAGATACAGAGAGAAACACAACTAAATGTTCATATATAAAATATATATGTGACCCCATGCCTTGTATATATAAAACAGACCACTCTCTAAATACACACGTCGTGTATACATCAGTTTACACACACACACATAAAAAATATAACCTCATCCTTTTACAATAGACACAGCCATAGATAGACATATGGACAGTTTTCAAACTCATATATACACATAAAACAAGGCCACATTTCCACAAATATGTGCAAGTGCACACTTACTCATATAAACACACATTCATACACATAGACAGGTGCATACCGAGTACTCACACACACAAACAGAATATAAGTCAAACAGAAACAGCTATGAAGATACACGTCTTTCCTCATCATTCTTATCTTCTCTAAGTGATGGTGCCCAGAGGCACACACTTAATTTAGGGCTCAAGCTCATCACATCCAATGCAAGAAAAGGCAAAACATTTGGGCCACCCACCAGGGAATCTGTCTCCAAAGCCATCCACATATGTGTGTGTTCAAGCACCCTGGCATTTCAACCTCCCTGGAGAAATGTGTGTTGGCCTACTTTTCCAGGTGCTTCAGCTAAGCTCTTCTTCACCTTCATTGACTCTCAGCACCAAATCCATCCCATCACACTTCCCAGGTGAGCATTTTTCTATTCACCTTGAAGTTTTAGTCAAGTAGCTGCTGCTGCTGCTGCCCCACAAACCACGGATACCCGCTCTCCACACCCACCCCATTAGCAGAGAATATTCTCTTTCCTCACTTGATGTCAGTGCTCCTCTCTTCCAAGGACCCTTCTTAGAGCTTTCCCTTTAGACATTCAGCTGCTTATGGAACAATCATGTTTTCTTTCCATAAACAGCTTTCCTTTCCATAGTGTCTAAAATGCACTTATTTCAGCTCTCTTAAGTTACATATTGGTTTAGTGTCTTATTCTGTTATCCACATGTCCTTTATGTCAGGATATATATATATCTTAGATTCAAAGTTTCTGATTCTTAGGAGATTGGGCCTCCCTGTGGAGGCCTTTGTACAGCGGCCAACACTTGTTGGGTATTTTCCTTCTATCTTCAGATATCTTCAGATAGACTCTGTCTTAGCTATTTTAGGAAGATACACAGAGTTCTAAAGAAGTGTAGTGCCCATCTTAGGGATTCTCAGAGTAATGTTAAAAACAAATATGAAGAAAGAAACAGAATAACAAGGGGAAAATTCTATAATGTCAGAGACATGAGAGGATCGAAGGATCGTTTAATTCAGATCCCTCATTTTTCTAGTAAAGGAATGAAGGTCCAGAGAGGGGAAGTAACTTGCCCAGAGTCACCTAGAAAGTAAAGTGCAGGTTCCTGTCTCTTAGTTCAGTATTCCTTCCACCACAGCAGCATTCCCAAAACTGAAGTTGAGGAAACACTGATGTCCCCAAAAGCGACACCAAGTTTTTCTCTAAAAAGGGTGCTATGGTCTAAATAATATTGCATATGGTGTCCCCTGTTAGAGATTCAAAATGCATATCAATATGTTAAAGGTTCTGAGAAGAAGTCCTACAGTTTAAGAATTTTGCCCAGTGTTTCCTAAACTGACCTGTTCATGTAATACTTTTTAAAGAAATTGCTATTAACATCACATGGGACTGTTCTGACAATTACACAATTTAGGAAACACAGCACTTGTCTAAATACAACAATGAAGAGGACCTGAGTTGAATTCCTTCTAGAAAAGACAGAACTGATCACAAATATGAATGTAAGACTGCCTTCTTCTCTGTGGAGGACAATGTGAAGCAGGGTTCAATGAAAAGCAAGGTGGTGAAACCGAGCAGGACTTTGTTTGGCTCCTGGGCATGAAAGCCTTTCTGTGTCCCCCATACCTTGTTTGTAGGGAACAGACTTCAGTATTCACGACCTTACCTGAGTCCCAAAGGGCCTATCCAAAGAGTTGCTCATCCAGGAAGGAGGGAGATGCAGAGACAAGGGAGGAGGAGCCAAGAAACAATATCCAGCCCTGCAACAGGGTCCTGGTTGTGCCCCAAGGGATACACATAACAATATCTTTAAATTTGTTATAGAACTAAAGCCCCCAACAAATGGGAGATGTCAGCTTTCTTCTTTTCAGAGAAGACCATCTGGCCAGATTAAAGGAGCCAGAGAAATTCATCAGGAGATTGCCTGAGACCAGAATAAGGGCGTGCAGGCTCTGCACACGCCCTAATCTTATCAGCAACCCCACACTTGAACCATTGCTATAAAACTCCTCACCAAATCCTCCTGGTGGGACACAGTTTTTAGGGCAGGGAGTCTGATGTGTCCCCCTTTGCCTGGCAAAGTAATAATGCTCTACTTTTCTACTTCACCTGAAACTCTGTCTCCAAGATTCAGTTTGGCATCAGTGCACAGAGGCCAAGTTTTCCGCGTCAGCAGAAGAATATTACAAGAGGTGGAAATGATCGATCAAAGACTTAATGAAGGGAGAGGGAGAGGGCTCAGAAACCAAGTTCTTCCAATGGTACAAAAGGAGGGAAAAGGTGTTATTATTACTACTACAAGATGTTATAAAAGGGGGGTTTCAAATCATTCAGTTAGAAGGTGAAAGTAACAGCATTCTCCAGAGCAGAAGTCAGCACACCCCCATCATAAGAGGCCAGAGCTCACACACAGTAGGCATTCAGTAAATATCTTTGAGTGGATCAACCAGTGAAGCAAGCTGATTTACTTCAAGCCATGGAGAGACCTCATGCCAAGTGAATTCAAAGGTACTGCTCATCTTCTGCACCTCCAGGGAAGATTAATGTTCTATGGGAAAGAGGAGTAGGAATCTATGTCCAGATACCCATAACCACTGGCTCCCTTATTTCCATAGGGTCTGAGGGGATTTCCTGGCAAACCCCAGCAATGAACTGAGTGTGGCTGGTGGAGGGAATGAGTCAGGTTGAGCTGTTTGTCTTCCAGGGCAGGGACATGCAAGAGTCAATAAACACACTGGAGCCTCTTCGACTGGGCCTTGGAGCAAGAGATCAGCTTGTTTGTTCTAGGGAATTTGAACTTGGGTCAAAATGGCTCTCAGGGCCTCCTTTCCCCGGGGTAGAGACCTCCAGGTGGCAACTGAGGTCATCTGCTGGGCAGCCAGGTGCTCCGCCTAACAATGCATTCCACAGAGGAAATCCTTTCACCAGCTTTTTTTTCTTCTTCACAACATGCAGTGGAGATGCCAACCTTCCGCTTACTATCTGCAGGGTGTCTCATTTAACACAGGCCACAAAACTGGTGACAGTGTCAGCTTAAGGCTACAGCACATCCAAGGAGGTTCACATGCTTCCAGCATCCCAGGACTGGAAACAGCCTTAAGAAACCATGTCAAACACATCCTGCCCTCAGAGCAGGATCGCCATACCCACCTATCTCTAAGTCAGTCTTCTTTTCTTCCTTCCTTTTCCCCGATCACAGTAAGAGTTTTAACTTTCTCAGGCTATCCAGTCCCTGCTAGTCAGGCAACAATATAAAATTCCCGCTATGTGTTCCAGACCTTTTCATTGGAAAGTTCCTAAGCTAGGTAAATTGAAAGTGAAGCGTTAGCTGCTCGTGTCTGCCTCTTTGTGACCCCATGGACTGTAGCCCTCCAGACTCCTCTGTCCATGGCATTCTCCAAGAATACTGGAGTGGGTAGCCATTCCCTTCTCCAGGGGATCAACCCAGGGATTGAACCTGGGTCTGCTGCACTGAGGATAGATTCTTTATGGTCTGAGTCATTGGGGAAGCCCAATCCAAGTAAACTGATGAAACTTAAATTTCTAGAAGCTGACTTGAGAATGCTTATTAGGAAACAAAGCCACAAGTTCAAACCAACAACTGGGCTGAAAAGATAGAGACCCAAGAAATATTTGAAGACAAAAGAGGTTACTTCAGGAAGCCTTCCTGGAAGAGGAGGTATGAAGCTGGGTTAGAGAGGAAGAAGGGAACAGAGGGAAGAGAAAAGTCGGACACGACTAAGCCTGGGGATGGAAGTGGTTTAAGGGACATTTCAGAAGCCAGAAAATGTGTAGTATGGACAGGAGGCCAGGAAGCAGCTTGGTTTGGCTAACAGACAATAGGGAGGGACAGAAAAGAACTGAGTGGAAGGAAGTTGATATGGGATCCTTGCAAGTAAATGTAAAGTTTGAGTGTGACAGGCATGGCGAAGTGTACTACTAAATGTCTTGAAGTAGGAGTCAAGAGACATGGCTCCAGTCCCAAATCTGTGACCATCTACAGTACCATAACCCTTAGTCTTCTCATCTGTAAAATAAGGACATTGGATCAGAGGGTCCCTTGCAGTTCTGAAACTGTAGGATGCTAAGGTACAAGGGACAATGAGGACTACAATGGCAGTTCCTGGACAAATCCATTTAATATTTTTTCCTTACAAGACAAGTCTAAGTTCCCTTTATCCCTGCTACTGAATTACAGCTTGAGCATATTTACTACATCAAAGATTAATCCTCTAAACCCGGCAAGCTCAGTGGTTGAGCAGCAAGGAAATATCTCTATAAAGAGAATAGACTCTATAAATTATTGGTCACTTACCTAGGGTTGTTACTAAATTATTTTAAAAGGATATATATTCTGCTCCTATACTTTCTCTTCTGTCTTTCTCAGACTAATTGCTTCCTGAACTAAGAAGGGTGCCCAGATGGAGACCTGGGAAGTTTGATATATTCCGGATCCTTCAACGATTGAGATTCTGGATGATAAATAAACTGCTCCGTGGAATTTGAAACAACCTACTCACAGACTTGAAAGGAGTAGAAGGGTAAGTCATTGAAACTGCCCTCCCTTTTTCTCTTCTAAGCATTCCAAGCAGCAGAATATTTCCACTGGATTCCACGAGGAAGTGTCAGCTTTCCCTTGCTCCTACCTCGGGCCTTATCACGTGTTTTTTTTGTTTGTTTTTTGGCTGTGCTTGGTCTTCGTCAGGGCATGTGGGCTCCTTGCTGCAGTGCACAGGCTTCTGTATTTGCAGCATGCGGGCTTATCTTGTGGATGGGTCATAGGCTGTAGGGTGCTCGGGCTCAGTAGTCATGGGTCATGGTCTTAGCTGCCCCGAGGCATATGGAATCTTAGTTCCCCCACCAAGGACCAAACCCAAGTCCCCTGCAGTGAAAGCTGGATTCTTGACCACTAGATTACCTGGGAAGTCCCATCACATTGTATTTTAGATGTTTCTTTTTCTATCCACCACTCTAGACTGCAAGCTCCTTGATGGCAGGGATTTAATTTTATTTATCTTTAAATATGGCTTAGATGGTAAGTAATCCACCTGCAATGAGGGAGACCTGGGTTCAATCCCTGGGTTGGGAAGCTCCCCTGGATGAGGGCATGGCAACCCACTCCAGTATTCTTTCCTGGAGAATCCCCATGGACAGAGGAGCCTGGTGGGCTACAGTCCATGGGGTTGCAAAGAGTTGGACACGACTGAGTGACTAAGTACACAGCACATCTTTAAATAAGACCTAGCATAGTGACTACCACATAGTTGATCCTTCCTTGTTCAAGCCTGAGTGCATAGATGAAGAAATCATTATCTGCTTTAAAAAGACTGTCTAGTATCTAGCCTTAGTTTTCTGCAACTACAAACACTTACCTCTTTCTGTCTACAGGGCCAGTTAATGACACCCCCTTGCTCCTGAGTTAAATGTCTAAACCCTCACCCTGGTACCTGATAAGCATCTTCATCACAGCTCTGATCATGCTCTGTTGTAAACGCTCTGCTTGTCTATCTTCTCACCCACGTGACACCACTAAAAATGTGGACACCTTGGCTTATTCATTTTGTACCCCTGGTTCAGAGTAGTAGCTATTACAAGTAAGGCAATTTGTTGAATCAATCAAAGAAACACAGTAGTTTATATTTTCCATGTTATAACCAAAGAAAGAATCCTTTAGGAGTTTATTAAAGATCAATCTCTATGATTTTGTGCTTATTTGACCAAAGGAGAGGCATGTGGAGGCAATCATATGGCTATTTTAATGATCTAAACATGCTTGAAGAAGGCTGAGTGCCGAAGCATCGATGTTTTTGAACTGTGGTGTTGGAGAAGACTCTTGAGAGTCCCTTGGACTGCAAGGAGATCCAACCAGTCCATTCTAAAGGAGATCAGCCCTGGGATTTCTTTGGAAGGAATGATGCTAAAGCTGAAACTCCAGTACTTTGGCCACCTCATGTGAAGAGTTGACTCATTGGAAAAGACTCTGATGCTGGGAGGGATTGGGGGCAGCAGCAGAAGGGGACAACAGAGGATGAGATGGCTGGATGGCATCACCGACTTGATGGACATGAGTTTGAATGAACTCTGGGAGTTGGTGATGGACAGGGAGGCCTGGCATGCTGCGATTCATGGGGTCGCAAAGAGTCGGACATGACTGAGTGACTGAACTGAACTGAACTGAAACACGCTTCATAAAAACAAAAGTTGCCTATACAGTTCAAATAGGTAACTGTTCACCTCTAGTATTTTGGAGTAGTATTAATTCAGTCTCTCAATTGCTATGAGGAGTGTGGAATGGATTTTAAAAATGCAAACATGGCTCTGTTGTCAAGGATGCACAGACTAAAACACATCAAGGAGGGTGAACATAAGAAAGACGAAGACCATCAGTGCTATACCATCATCCAAAGAAAGGCATCAGGCAAGGGAAGGCTCTGGGGGTACTTGGCTTGAGAAATGGGAAGAGGTGGCTAGTCATTCAAGGTTTGAGAAACTCTCCTCTTATTGGCCCAGGAGAGCTTCTTAGGTATAGGGAAGAAAGAACACACTGCTGGAAGAATGAGGAAAAGACCATCTAATAGTTTGAGGGAAATCAAGGCCAGACCTAAAATGTGAAAAAACTGTCCCAAAGTTATGAACAAGGAAGGCCAAGGTAAGTGGTAGTGAAATAGGAAAAATAGGCCTGATGTGTATGGCTGAGGCCTTTTGCTGTTCACCTGAAGTTATCACATTGCTTGTTACTTGGCTATACCCCAATACAAAACAAAAAGCTTTTTTTAAAAAAAGAAAAGTATAAAATAGACCTGATTTAAAAGTGTTAGTTGCTCAATTGTGTCAGACTCTTTGAGATCCCATGGACTGTAGCCCATGAGGCTCCTGTCCATGGGATTCTCTAGGCAGGAATACTGCTGTGGGTAGCCATTCCCTTCTCTAGGGAATATTCCCGACCCAGGGATCAAACCCAGGTCTCTTGCATTGTAGGCAGATTCTTTACCATCTGAGCCACCCGGAAAGCCAATGAAAGGGTCTCATGAATTCTTCTGAAAGTTATAGGTGTGCTGTAGGTGAACACTAGGAGAGACTGATGAGAATGTGAGCTAATTGCTGCTGCTGCTGCTAAGTCGCTTCAGTTGTGTCCAACTCTGTGCGACCCCATAGACGGTAGCCCACCGGGCTCCCCCATCCCTGGGATTCTCTAGGCAAGAATACTGGAGTGGGTTAGTGGGAGATGTCACACAACTTGGGAGTATAATTCCATTATGGATCTTCTAGAGTCTGGTCATCCAGTTTTCCAGTGAGCTAATTAATCAACTGGAAAACTGGATGACCAGACTCTAGATGATCCATAATGGAATCTATACTCCCAAGTTGTGTGACATCTCCCACTTACCCACCTCTGCCCAAGGGGCCATTTCCTCTAAGAATAATATCCTCCTTTTCAGCTCCATGTTTGTCTTGTCCAAGAAGCCTTCCGTAGCTAATGACCCCCCAAATGCCCTTCTCCATCCACAGCAATTTGGATCCTGGCTGTACTACATACTACTCATTCATTTCCTGACCTTTTGTCATTCACTGTCTACCTCTGGAGACTGCAGTCTGTCTCATCTTTTTTAGAAGGGTACCCAGAATAGAAAGCATCTTGTCCTCCTTTGTGCATTTTGCTTCCCAAAATTGTTCATGGCAGGAAAGCACAGACCACCCAAGGAAGACAGCCAACAGATGGCTCCATTCCCCGCATCACAGAGTCTGTGACGGGCTCTTCTCTCACACTGGAGTTATGGAGCAGGAGTTATAGCTCTCCCTGTAAAAAGTCATTATAATTATGAAAAATGTCTATGGCTCCTTCCACCGTTTAGGCAAAGCCTCTGGCTGTCCCAATGAGCAGAGATTTAAGATCCTGTTCTCCATAAAGATGGCTAGATAGCTTTAGAGATGGATGTGGTAACGCCTAATTGGTCACTGTTGAGTCATCAAATCTGTTTCAGAAGCGGGACTGGACAGTCTCATCTGATAAGGGAGGGCTGAAAACAGCTCAGGAGGGTGGTGGCAAGGGGTTCTTTTCACCATTTTGTCTGGCCTAGCTGCCCCCTGCCCCCACCCGTTTCTGATATCTCTTTGCTTGGGATTTCTAAGAACAGTAGATTTCACAGTCTTTCTCAGAAGGACCTTCATTCAACTTCCCAGTACCGTAGGGCTTCCTTTAAGTCTAATCGTAATCTCTTATGCTGAAAGTCCTGGTTGTTTCTGCCCTGGCCTCATGAAGGCCAGTATTTTCCTCTTTGTGTGTGTGTGTGCATGTTTTCAATACTTTATTTTTTAAAAATAAAGTGTTTATTTATTTATTTGGCTGTGCCGGGTCTCAGCTGTGGCACAGGGGATCTTTAGTTGTGACATGTGAACTCTCAGTTGGGGCACATGGGACCTAGTTCCCTGACCCCAGCGCCTGCATTGGCAGCACAGAGTCTTAGCCGCTGGACCACCAGGGAATTCCTGCTTTCAATACTTTAAATCACTGGTCAGCATCTTCCCTCCCCATCTGCTTCCTCTGTCATCACTCTTCAGTCTTGAGCTTTCTCTTCTACATATTAAGCACAACTTTCTTAGTGATAAACATTTTTCAAAATCTTGTGACGTTTAAAGAACACTTTTCTAGAGTCTCTAATGACTATCACTTGGTTCAGAGTGGGTAAAAATATATTATTCAAACAATAGTGCCTTTTGGCAGCAAACAATGTAGAAATATAGGCCAAACTCCAGGGGTCTATCACTAGGAGGTAATAACTGATCCAGTGTAGAAGTGAGTGAAGGAGACAGCACTGTTCACAATTTGTGGCTTTAAAAGCAAGGGAAAGAGGTCAATCTGTGGTAAAAGTAAGACTTTTAAGATGGTAGAGGGTGTGAAATCTTCATTTCAGGCTTTTAAACACAAAAAAACCA
This sequence comes from Redunca redunca, assembly GCA_006410935.1. Lineage (NCBI taxonomy): Eukaryota > Metazoa > Chordata > Mammalia > Artiodactyla > Bovidae > Redunca > Redunca redunca. Next base: position 189,837 of record SJYQ01095510.1, read on the forward strand.
TCCTCCTGCCTGAGTCCAAAAATATTTCAAATGGTAAAGATAACTTCCTGGGTAGGGACGGGGGAGCCTGGTGGGCTGCCGTCTATGGGGTCACACAGAGTCGGACACAACTGAAGTGACTTAGCAGCAGCAGCAGCAGATGGGACAGAATGACTTTTCAAGCAAAACCTGTGGCTCTTCTTTCTTCCTAAGGAAGATGATTTGGTTTGTGAAAACGGTAAAGGAATAGTGTTTGTCCTAGGAGTAAAGGTGCAGAGGCCAAGGGCAAGATGGGAAATAAGGACTGGTTCCCTCTGCCCATGGTGCTCCCCCTCCCGCCTACCCACCCCTTCCAGGTGGATGCAATTGAGCAGCAACTCCATTCGTTCAGTTCAGTTCAGTTGCTCAGGCGTGTCCGACTCTCTGCGACTCCATGGACTGCAGCACACCAGGTTTCCCTGTTTACCAACTCCCAGAGCTTGCTCAAACTCATGTCCATTGAGTCGATGTTGCCATCCAACCATCTCATCCTCTGTCTTCCCCTTCTCCTCCTGCCTTCAGTCTTTCCCAGCATCAGAATCTTTTCCAATGAAACTCCATTTGACTTACCCCGAAAAACACTCTGCCATCATCCAACATTATTACCAACCAAAGCCTGGAACATCAATGCCACCCCTCTCAGGCAGAAAAGTAGAGCCTGGTTATGACCTGTGTGTTTATTGACTAAGAGCACATGTTCGTTAAGGCTGTCCTCAGTATCCTTCCGTCTCTGGAATGCTCCTCCACCTCAACTACTCAAGTCAGAGATGAAAATTCTCTTCATTTAAAATCCATCACAGAAGGTGCCTCTGCCACTTCCCTGGTGTAACATCTTTCCTCTCTCTCCTATAAACCTAACATCACTCCTGGGCAGCCATAGTCAGAACCCATTTCCTTTTCTTCTCCTGCCTACCCACAGAGTTGGTCGTCCAAGCTCTCTTGGACCAACCACTCGCCTCCCCATTTCAGTCTTAGAGATGAAGGTCAGACCAGGTGGTTAGCCTCCATGCCTAAAGTCTGAGTGCTCCTCCACATCCAGATCCTCTTGAGACACAGGAACTAGAAACGAGTCTGGTTTCTGTCACTCCATGCACCTCAGAGCGGCTGCATCCACTAGAGAAGGGGCATTTCCTAGTTTACTGAGCTCGTGCAGGGCTACCTGCCCAGCTCCAGAAGGAAGATGGCAGATAGTAAAAAGGAACCTTGCTGATACCCATCAGAATCCAAGGCAGATAAAGCAAGGCAGTTTGCCATTCCTCTGAGGGCCTGACACTCCCTGGAGGGACAAAGGGAGCTGGGTACCCTGATCATCCAGAGTAATTGCTGCCGCCGCCACCCTGACAATAATAACCCCCGAACCACAGGCAGCCCTTTTCATCTGAAAGATCTCAAAGCTCCTAGCCGCCAGGTGCTCATTAAGCCCTCTTGGATGAGGTTGGCCTGACGGGTCTGAGCCTTGCTACAGACGGTCAGGGTCAGGGGGTGACTCAGAGAACATGGGGTGCCAAATGATGCAGAGGAGGGGGCCCACCACCTTCCTACACGTGGGAAAATGATTCTCCTTGGCCCAGGTCTAAGTCTCGACTCCAGAGGAATGAGAAGGAGACTAGCTCCTCCCCCAGCCCTCTACAAGCCAGGTCATGTAGAATGAATCCAACACAGAGCTCAACTACCCCAAATACCAGACAGGACTGTTTACACCCCAAGAACTGGTGGGAGTCACAGGGAAGTGGGAATGAGCAAGGGGAGTTTTGAAAGAGAAAAAGCAGAAATTAGAGACACCTTTTCTCTTCATGGAAACAGCCCCTGAATCAAGAGGCTGGTTCTGGGCATGACCCTGGGTAGCAAAGCAGGGAAAGGCTAGTCTTCATTGCCCTGATATCAAAAGAGGAAAAATCTATTTTTCTACAGAAATGGCCTCTGTACAAAGCCTGAATTCAGAGTGAGAAGGGGGAGTTGTCATCCACCGAACTCTACACTTATTATGTGTAGGTCAGAATGTGAGTTCTGTTTACCACCTATTCTGCTATCCTGTCTCACTTGAGAGCCTCCATCAGACCACGCCAAGAGTTACACGGATCAGGTAAATGAAAACATCCCCACCTGCCTCCCTAGTCCACAGAGTTCACTATACTGAAGTGAATCCAAAATCATTTTGAATGGCTCTTTCTGACACAGACCACAAAGCCTGCCTTTAGAAAAATGGCCCACAAACCAATTCCATGGACCATTTGGATGGATCATTAGACAGACAATCTCAGAAAATCATATCCTTCACTCACTCCCTTTTTCTATTATAACTACCACAACAAAAGTTGAAAGGCCTTTTATCTGATGGGATATGTGGTTTTGAATAGAGTCATATCTAATCTAAAAATAAGCTTTAGAATAATGGTATCTTTGGTAATGGTATCTTTGCAATTTGAAAATGCATAAATGGACAAGATTGCAAGCCTGTCTTGCTCTCTTTAGATGACCCAAAGCCAAATCACTACTGATTCATGTAGTAGCAATTGTTGGAATTTCAGGTATAGGTGCCTTCAAGAAAACAGCCTTTATTGTACAGCAAAAACTAACACTACATTGTAAAGCAATTACACTCCAATAAAAAAAGAGAACTACCTTTATTGCACTAACTTTCATACTCAAAAACTAGAAGATGAGAGCAGACACCCTTAGTGGCCTAACCTGTGAACTGGGAGGAAGATCATGTCCTGAGTATTAAATTTGGAGAACCAATGACTTAGGAAAACATTGAGGGAGGAGAGTCAACTAATAGTTCCAGGTTGCCTCTGGAAACCAAAGCCTAGGACACTCCAAGAAGTCCAAAGAGCCCAGACCTGATGATTAACAGCCCCAGACCTGTTCCTAAAGGCTTCCATCTCTCCACAACTCTATAGTCAGGAGAAATATCAAAAGTATCCTCTGTTTGGGTGCTTCCCAGGTGCTAGTGGTAAAGAACCCCTCTGCCAATTCAGGAGACTAAGCAACAGGGGTTCGATCCCTAGGTTGGGAAAGATCCCCTAGAGGAGGGCATGGGAACACCCTCCAGTATTCTTGCCTGGAGAATGCTATGGACAGAAAAGCCTGGCAGGCTACAGTCCATAGGGTCGCACAGAGCCCAACACGACTGAAATAACTTAGCAAGGACACATGCATCCTCCATTTTTATTTAGTATACTCCTCAAGGTCATTTTTATGTTCTTTTGCTCCTAAAAAGGACCTGCCCCCTACCCTCCAACCTCCCAAGCAAAAGAAAGGAGAAAGCATCCATTTGCCCAGATATCAGGGGTTCCCACTCCCAACCTCCAAGAGGTGAGGGAGGCAGGGGAAAGACACTCATTAGCAAGTTGCAGGTGCTGTTACTAGGGTATTATTTGTTATTTGTTGGCTGCCAAGGCTTCCCTGAGCCTGCAAAGACAGAGCCATTGCCTCGGGGGCTGCAAAGTCTGAGACAGACAAACAACACACAACCCAGGCATGAAATCCGCCCGCTAAGGAGCTAGGGGCAACCTCAGGGATCAGAGCCACCCTCTTCTCTGGGGAGTCCTCTGCCTCCTGAAAGTCTTGGGGAAGGTACAGATGTTCAGGGCAGACCCTGGTTCAGAGAGGAGAGGGCTGTCCATGGAATGAGAGGGGCTCCAGAGAAAGGAACCCAGGCACAGGTTGAGGCAAGAGGTCTTAGAATGGTGTGAGAGGTAGGAGGAAATGAGATCAGGGTTACAGGCTGGGACAGCAGGCAGAAGAGGCGGGGTTGGGGGAGAGGCATTGCTGAATGGATGGGGGAGGCCAAGAGATGTCATCAGCTGTTGCGTGGGGGAGCACTGATGCCAGAACTCAAGTTGTGGCAAGAATGGACCGCAGAGGTACCAAAAGATTGGGAGTTTCACCAGAGGCAAAGAGGGGCGGCTTGGTCACTGATAATACCCTCGGCTGAGATGCTACTGCTGCATGATAACTGATCCATCCCCAGTAAAAAGCAGGCAACAAAAGAAAAGGCTAGCACCTGGCACTGAAGGACTCTTCGAGACAACATCTGGTCATGTATCCCTTTGCTGGGAGAAGTCCAACCATCTCAGAGATGGGTGAAAGCTGTTTAAGTCTTGCCCGTGATGGCTTTCCCTAGGAAAGTCATTTGAGTGCTCAGCATCCCCTGGAATCTCTGTTCCATATTTCATCTTCTAGGTCTGGCCTCATCCTCTGTGCAGACTTCACTAGTACAAGGGAGCTTGTTAGGAGCTTTAGCAGGAAGACTTCTCTTGTCTAACCAAAGACAGCACTTCTAATAAAAAACAGCACTTCCTGACTTTATTTTTTTTTTTAATGTGCAGCTTCAAGAGGGATGTACATGAAAAGGAGAGGGAAACAGGGCCTCCCATCCAGTCAGCAGTGGAAATTGACGAGGTGAGAGATGTCAGAACCACACTCAGCCTTTGCACTCCACACAGGGCGACAGAAAACAAGGCCTCGGAGGAGGACAGAAGGGACTCTGTCAGTTTCCTTACTCTCAGGAAGTCCTGGGTGCAGGCTAACCTCAGCACCTCCAACTTTGAGAGATCTCTTCTTATTCAGAAAAGGAAAATAACAATTACCCTTCTTCACTTGGCTACCTCAGAAACTGATTCTACAAGCGCCAAGCCAGGGTATCAAACCCCTGAGCCCCCTGTAAACTCAGCAGTCCTGGGTTTCGTTTGCTGGTCTCTTCCCAAGAATCCCAGGCTGCACCAAGTGAGGAATCTGAAGAAAAGAAACCGGCCCGAGTTTATTTATTTCTCTCCTTCAAAACCTGCACCCATTACTCAATAACCTTGGAGGGCTAGGCTCCAAACACTGCAGGACAGCCCTCTCCTGCTATTCGTGCCCAAGCAGAGAGGCCAAACGCCAGCCTTCTGGCTTAGACTCACTAGTGCTACCCTCAACTGGATGGAAACTTCCTAACAGTCTGTTCTAAAAGGGCCCCAGGAGACAAGCCAGGACATCCCTTCTGCAGGGACAATTACAGGGTCATCGTGGAGAACAGGTCTGCCCTCCTGCAGTGTGTTCCCAAACAATGTGAATGGAAACATCTTCTACCCCGTGCACGCTTGCTCAGTCGCTCAGTCACGTCTGACTCTTTGTAACCCCGTGACCGGAAGTCCACCAGGCTCCTCTGTTCAAGGGATTCTCCAGACAGGAATACTGAAATGGGCTGTCATTTCCTCCTCCAGGGGATCTTCCCGACCCAGAGATTGAACCCGCTTATCCTGTATTGGCAGGCAAATTCTTTTACCACTGAGCCCCAGCTTCCTCCAAACTGTCAAATCCCCTAAATACGATAAGAAGTAGCCAAGACTATAAATCTCTCTGTAAGTTTCCATGTTCACCCCAAATGGTGAAGTCCTACACCCTATGAATACTGGGAATGGAGAACAACACCCTAGACAATCCAAAAATGTTTAATAAATTTTCCAAAATCCATGTGGCTCTGAAACATTTTATTCAGCGTTTTTTGCACAACATGTGTTTATCTGTGTTATTTAAGCTGACATTAGATTGCTTTTCCCTAGCATATGCTTGCTTAGAGCTAGGGGTGGAGGGGGAGCAAGCCCAGGGTCACAAAGATGTCCTAAAATGAAAACGAAATAATTGTTCATGTTAAAAACTATTGCCTATTGAATCCTCATAGTCACTGTATACAGAGAAATCCAGAACTACCATGCATCCACCAGGGGGCCAGCTGGCCAGCAGTCCTTCCCAACAGCAAACACTGGGGTTGAGGGAAACGAGATATTATTACTAATCACTGCAGGCTCTGGGGGCACTGGACGGTCTGCTTTCATATGTTAGTGGTGGAATCAACTCTATCCTTCAATCGGTTTTCAATTTGACTAATTTATTGAAAGGAGGAAAGGCAATCAGGTCAGGCCCCGTGGAAGACTTCCTAATGGAAATGTGGATCTGTTAAGCTCTAGCATCTCTTAGACTGGTTAGCTTTAAAAGCATAGAATCTTTCCTCTTTTTCAAGCTAGATTATAAGACAGTCTGTCCTGAGGCTGCGAGACTGGTAAAAGGACACTCCTGCTCACTCAGAGTCTTGACTCTTCTCTCCTCAGGGAAGCAGATTCAATATCCAGAAGGGGAGGGCTGCAGTGTTATTTTACAAACCAGCCCTCCCTATATCAACGCCACTTACTGTACTGGAAGCCAGTATTAAGTGAACCACTAGCGTAGTGCATCAAAGGCTTATTGAATATTGATTCCCATTTACGTGACAGCAAAATGGCCTAAGAAATCTTCTCTGGATGCCTCAGCTCCTTGATAAAGAGGGTGTTAGTTTTGTTTTATGAAGCCGGGATCCCAGCCAGTCACATCTTATAGCTCCACTTACTTTTATTTAATAAAAACAAAGGATGGTATGAGTGAGGGGGGGGTTGTTGTGTCGAGTTGTTTTTCAAGAGGATTCGATCTGTGAGCAAAGCAGGAGAAACAGGAGTTAGACTTCAGGGAGGATTTTGTCATGGGCCAAAAAGGGAACAGAGACATCCTAAAATGAGCCATCTCAAAGACATATATATAGGGTTCCTTCTTCCAAGAAAACGGTAGACAGGGAAGGCATTTTGCTGGCTTGCAAGTACTATACCAGCAAACAATGAAATATACTGCTTTGGCAGCAAGGGCAGAATCACAGAGTCTGTCTTCAGGGAAGCCAGGATAAAAAGGTTTCCATATCCCTTCTGTATATGGTCTCCCTAACCCAGCCCTTAGTGGGAATTCCCACTAGTCTCCAAATTTTACAGAAAAAGAGATTCCACTATTTTCCCACCCCTAGTTTCTAGCAGAGAAAAATTCCCTAGTGTTAAGCTTTAATTCTGTTCGCCCATTTTTTTAAAGTTTTCCGTCCTTGAAGATAAGCTACAATACTTTTGTGGGAAAGGACAGACAGCTGCATACCTGAACAACAGGAGGGTGGGGTGGGGAGCATGGAGAACAGGGGTCAGGCTTAGCAGGCGAACCCTCTCCTGGATCCTCACCTCCAGCCCCCTCAACCTCAACTCTTAAGGTGAGACACCTGACAAAACTCAGCATGGAAGACCGCAGAAGCCACTTCCCCTAGCACCTCTAACTGGATGGGGTGCAGAGGCAGACAGATGCCAAGACTGGAAACAGCACAGAGGGAGGGTGGAACAGAGGAGCTGGGGAATGCCCACAAATCGGTCAGCTTGCCAAGAGCCACTGACCCTGTTTTAATATCCCAGAGGTTGGAGGCGAGAGCAGAAATCACAGGCTCCAGAAAAAACAATCTTTGAAAGAAAATTGCCTGTCGCAGCCAGAGATATATGAAAGTGCTGTTACAGTCGGGGGGAGAGACTGTAAAACTACACCTGGTTATTGCACGGACTGGCTGACACCATGATGCTTTTGCACAGCTAACAGTTTTGTTTGAAATGAAAAATCCCTATGGACTCGGGCAACTAAGATGGTGCCGGATGAGGTAAGTAGAGAGAGGAAAAGTGGGCAGGGCTGCTCCAGCTTCAGCGCAGAAGCAGATCTGGGATGATTGGCTTGATACTGGGATGACTAGACTGCAAGGAGGAATGAGAGGTGGGACCAGGACATGGAATTCAAGTCCCACAGTAGCCAGAAGCAAGAAGAAGGCAGGAAATTTCTGGCCCCAGGGATTTTACACCAACTTCCACAAGTAAACTCTCTGTCTCTCTCCCCTGACAGCCTTTGCACTTGCGTCCTGTCCTTCCCATCTGACTTTGTCTCTCTTCTTCTTTCACTTACCTTCCACTGTTCCCCTCTCCTTTGCCCACCTTTGTATCTTTCACTTTCTCTCTGCTTCTGCTTGGTTTTTACTATCTGGTCCTCTAACTTACAACTATCTTTGTGTCTTTGTCTCCCTGGTATCTTTGGCTTTTGTTAACCCTCCTTTCTTCTAATGTCAACCTCTTGTGTCTGTCTACTTGGACATCACTCTCCCTGATTTGCTCTACCAAAATCAGAGAGAGGGAATTCTGAAGAAAACTGTTCACTACCTTTTTGTGAAACACTTGCTTAACATTCTTTTATTTAATCCTTCAGTTCAGTTCAGTCGCTCAGTCGTGTCCGACTCCTTGCAACCCCATGAATCGCAGCACGCCAGGCCTCCCTGTCCATCACTATCTCCCGGAGCTCACTCAGACTCACGTCCATCGAGTCCGTGATGCCATCCAGCCATCTCATCCTCTGTCGTCCCCTTCTCCTCCTGCCTCCAATCCCTCCCAGCATCAGAGTCTTTTCCAATGAGTCAACTCTTCGCATGAGGTGGCCAAAGTACTGGAGCTTCAGCTTTAGCATCATTCCTTCCAAAGAAATCCCAGGGTTGATCTCCTTCAGAATGGACTGGTTGGATCTCCCTGCAGTCCAAGGGACTCTCAAGAGGCTTCTCCAACACCACAGTTCTAAAGCATCAATTTTTCGGCGATCAGCCTTCTTCACAGTCCAACTCTCACATCCATACATGACTACTGGAAAAACCATAGCCTTGACTAGACGGACCTTAGTCCATCTCTGCTTTTGAATATACTATCTAGGTTGGTCATAAGTTTTCTTCCAAGGAGTAAGCGTCTTTTAATTTCATGGCTGCAATCACCATCTGCAGTGATTTTGGAGCCCAAAAAAATATACTCTGACACTGTTTCCACTGTTTCCCCATCTATTTCATAATCCTTACAAGTCTGAAAATTAGGTCTTATTATCCCTGTTTTACAGATGGGAAAACAAGAGCAAAGACTGCTAAGCAGCAGAGCCAGGTTTCAAACCCAGAATTGCTGACTTCAGATATCCAACCTTAACAATTAATGGGCAAGAAAAAACAAACAGAAAATGGTAAAAGGGTAAGTAGATGCCTTGGAGAAAACCATAGAGACAGGAGCAGGTAAATGTTCTAGACCAATCAGTGGGAGCAACTTGATGTCCTTAACCCGCCTGCCTTCAGGCCCAATGGACCAATTACCAGATCTGTCAAGGAGATCCTCAGCTCTATCCAGACTCAATAGAGAACCACCAGCCCCAAGAAAAGTATCCTCCCCTTAGGCTGGGCCTAGTCTTTCCTAAACCTCCTCTCTAATTGAGCCCTGAAATTCTTTGTGGGGAAAAAAAAAACAAAACTGGTGCCTTCTGCCTTGGGATGGCACTGTCTCCACAGCCAGACATCTGTTCATTTGTTATGTGTAAATATAACATCATCAGAAACTGTTGGATCACAAAATTCTCAGGCTGGAAGACAAGCTTTTTTTTTTTTAATCTATACCCAATAAATCTCTTTTGTTGTAAAACTACAGTCCTCTCCATGTTCCCCATCCTGTACCTGACACCCTTCATGTTTACAAAGTTTTCCTTAGCAGTCCTGTTCTCCCCTGCTAGAACTGAATCTCAGTCGCCAGACTTTGCCATCCATTTCTCGGATAAGCGATGGCATCTTCTAGCTCCCATGAGTGCCTGGCGTGTGCCACAGAGCATGAGATGGGATATCTGTTATCTCAGCGTCATTACAAATGGAATAATTGGTCATAAAAATTATGCAGCCTGTTGGAAAAGAAATAACACACACGCTCATTACAGATTTCTGAGATAGCTTCTCCTGGCTAAAATTTCATGTTTTCTCCACATCCCAGTCACCACCAATATCCCCCACTTCCTGTGCCCCAAACACTGAATCATCTCCAGAAAGAAGCCTGAGACAAGAATACAGATTCAAAGCTATACCGCATCAGAAGTTTTGCTCAACTGAACCAACATTACCTGACCTAGAAGTTGAAATGTTCTTTTTTTTAAAAAAAAAAAGGCCTGTTACTTCTCTCAAAAATCAAAATCTTATATACTTTTTGGATTGGAAAGGTGGGGGGATCTCCTTAAATTTCCTCCTCATCAGCCAATCTGTATACTGACACTGGTATGAAGTGAGATCCAGAGAAAGGAGGTGCCATTCCCTGTGGGCAGGGAAACTTCAGTTTGATGGTGAAAACAGGCGTGTTTAGGACACAGACATACTGAACCCAAAGTTGGAGCAGAGCAGTGGTTCTGAGCTCCCAGAGCTGGTGTAACATATAAGAGGGAGATACACTGGGCTTCGCAGGCGGCGCTAGCGGTGAAGAACCCACCTGCCAATGCAGGTAGATGTAGGAGACCCAGGTTTGACCCCTGGTTTGGAAAGATTCTCTGGGGGAGGGCACGGCAACCCACTGCAGTATTCTTGCCTGGAGAATCCCATGAAATGGCTATGGTCCAGAGCATCGCAAAGAGTCAGACACAACTGAAGTGACTTAGCACACACACCGGTAATAGATGAAATGACCAGCCCCATGCCACCCCACAGAGAAGAAACAAGGAGGGTTATTATTTATTCTGAGTGATGAGATGCTGAAAATCTACCATCCATAGGCACTATCGATATTCTTAAAGGCCTGGGGTGCACCCCGTCTCATGGTCCTGACTGTCAGGCCCCAGTGCCTCACCCCACCACTTCCAGGCATGCATAACACCCAAGGATTAGATTATCACACGTGGTGAAATCAAAGGGCACTCCTCCAAAAAAGGAATGCTTTAAAAATTTTTTTAATTTGTTTACTTATTTTTGGCTGTGCTGGGTCTTCCTTGCTTTGCTGGCTTTTCTCTAGTTGGAGGGATCAGGGGCTCTAGTTGCAGTGTGCAGGCTTCTCATTGCAGCAGTTTCTCTTGTTTCAAAGCACGGGCTCTAGGCTTCAGGAGTTGCAACTCCCGGGCTCGGGAGCACAGGCTCAGTAGTTGTGGTACAGGGGCTCAACTGCTCCGCAGCATGTGGGATCTTCCTGGACCAAGGACTGAACCTGAATCTTCTGTGTTGACAGGATTCTTACCATTGAGCCACCAGGGAAGCCAAAGAAATGCTTTTTAAAAAAAATTTTTATTAGATTATAGTTGATTTATAATATTGTCCTAGTTACTGCTGTTCAGCAAAGTATATCAGTTATGCATATACATTTATCCACTCTTTTTTAGCCTCTTTTCCCATATAGGTCATTACAAAGAATCAAGAAGAGTTCCCTGTGCTATAGAGTGGGTCCTTATCAGTTATTTATTTTACATATAATATAGTAGTGTGTATATATCAATCCAGCCTCCCAATTTATCCCTCCCAATACCACACTTAACCCCCTGGTAACCATAAGTTTGTTTTCTACATCTGTGACTCTATTTCTGTTTTGTAAATAAGTTCATTTGTAGCATTTTTTAGATTCCATATATATGCAATTATCATATGATATTTGTCTTTCTCTTTCTGATTTCTTTCATCAGCATGACAATCTCTAGGTCCATCCATGCTGCTACAAATGGTATTATTTGTTTCTTTTACATGGCCAAGTAATATTCCATTATATATATATATATATATATATATATACATATACCACGTATTCTTTACCCATTCCTCCATCAATGGGATAAGTGCTTGGAGATGACAAGAGACACACATGAGGCCTTTTGCTCAGGCTGTGGTCTGGAGGTCTCTGCTCTCAAAATTACCGCTAGGAAAAAACCCAAGAAACACATTGCTCCACCAATAGAGCAAAATATAGAGACTCAGTAGCCCAGAAAAACATGGGAAAGATGCAGAGTAACCTCCTCCCATGACTCTGGGGGAAACCTCTCGTTTATATTATTTTCCCACTCAGCAGGTCACCTCTTCTTCCCCAGTTTACCCCAAACTATTTTGCTCTCTGGGATTCCCAGGTAGCTCAGTGGTAAAGAATCTGTCTGCCAATGCAGGAAGCATGGATTCTATCCCTGGGTCAGTGAGATGCCCTGGGGGAGGAAACAGCACTCCACTGCAGTATTCTTGCCTGGAGAATCCCATGGACAGAGGCGCGTGGTGGGCTATAGTTGGAGGTCGCAAAGAGTTGGACACAATGGAGCAACTGAGCTTGCATGCACTTTGCTCTCTAGTTGCTCTAAAATCCCATTCAAGATCTAAAAGGCCAGTCATAGTTCCTGGCATCCTCTTCTGGAGATGACCAAGACGCACCCAGCACTGGTCTAAAGAATTTCACGCTCCTACCTCCAAGTGTGCTTCTGGACATCACAGTTCTACACCCGAACCTGGGAGAGCAAGGGAGCATGTTGGCTACTCTCCCTGATTCCTGATGGGAGAGGGAACAAAAAAGAAGGAGGCTGGCTATGAGCCAAGCAGACTGAGAGACCGGTTCCTAGTTTTCCCAGCCATGGACTCAACTTCTTGGAGTTGGAGTGGAGTGAGACGAGGAGATTGCTATGTGAAGAACAGGTTTGACTCCCACACCCTGTCTCAACTCTCTGTGCTTCTCTGAATTCCCTCTGTGGGGTGAGGAGGAAGGAGGGAATTACACCAGCTCCTCAGCCATTCCCAGCTACACTCAACCCTCCTACAAAATATGAATCAGCGCCGGTGGTGGAGACAGAAACCAAGAGGTTATTTTGAGACCTGTGAGCTCTGCCTCTCCCTAGGACCTTAGGGACAAATGTCTGCTGGGGACAAGGTACCATTCTGAGGTGAACACCATCAGTCAACCTCCAAGAGAATTTTAGGGAGCTTGAACTCTGGTCCCCATGCCTTCCCCTCAAGAACACTCTCTCCTGTGCCCTCCCAGCCAGTTCCCAGCTTTCTAGGCAATTCTGATGGGGTTTCATAAATTCAAAGGACACAAATATCCTTTTTCCTCTCTTCAAAAATATCCGCACAGTTTAAATCTAGTCTGGAGTGTCACTTTAGCTCTTACTCAGGCACATCTACAAGATAAAGCATGTATCATCCCTCCTTCAGCAGGGCTTCTCTCACTTTGTTACCCATGGGGTTGTTGTTCGGTCCCTCAGTCCTGCCTGATTCTTTGCAACGCCATGGACTGCAGCACACCAGGTTTCCCTGTCCTTCATCGTCTCCCAGAGTTTCCTCAAACTCACATCCATTGGGTCGGTGATGCCATCCAACCATCTCATCCTCTGTCACCCCCTTCTCCTCTTGCCTTTGATCTTTCCCAGCATCAGGGTCTTTTCCAATGAGCACGGGGGATCCTGTCCAAATGCAGATTCTGACCCCACAGGTCTGGGGTGGAGCCTGAGATTCTGCATTTCTAAGAAGCTCTGAAAATGAGGCCAATACTGCTGGAGGCCAGGCCACCCTGCGAGTGTGCAGGATCTAGGATGGCGTAGGTGAGCCCAGGGGAGAGTTCTGGGGGAGGCTCTTGCCTTGAGGTTGCCTCCAGTCTGAGAGGAAACTAAAACACAAAGAAGGCGAGAACGGGGTAAGAGTCGCCAGGCAGAACGCTACGGAGTGCGGGAGGGGTGGGTCACGTGAATAAGGCCAGGGCATCTTAAGACATCAGGAAGGATGTCGAAGCGGAAGCATGGAGCAGAAGAGGAAAGCAGGGGCCGGCAGCACGAGGGCGAGAGGGAGGGGCAACACGCGCACAGGATCGGGGAGAAAGAAGGACCCTGGAGCAGGAGCATGGGGCCAGGACTGCCTCTCAGGGCAGGGCGCTGAGCCAAGAAATGCTAGGAGCTCATTGGAGGTAGTCCATGGGGGCAGTGGAGATGGGTCTAGAAATTCAGTCCTAGGACCTGAAATTTAACAGAAAAAAGAAAGCCTCTGTGGTCGGAATGGTGCTATAAGAAGCTAAGTCAAATGGTAGTGGAGGCATGCCTGGGGCTAGGGGCAGGGGGTGCGGAGTTAGTGTTTCATGGCACTGAGTTTCAATTTGAAAAAATGAAAAAGTTCTGGAGCTGGACGTGGTGATGGTTGCACAACAGTGTGAAGGCACTTGATGCCACTGAAAACCACACACATAAAAATGGCTTAAATGGACGATTTTATGTTATATCTATTTTATCACAATAAAAAAAGTTATAGTGGAGGCTGAGGTCATAAAAAGATGGCACTACTATGTAAAAATGACTAAAAAATTTAAAATTTAAATAGGACTAAGATCCAAGCCCACCCTAGACTGAAGAGATGCTGGAAAATGGGCCTCCTGAAGTAAACTAAAATCCGGAGCTCTTTCAAGCCCAAACCCCACCCCCTTTCCACTTCGCTCTCCTACCCTAATGCGCCATGCTTATGTTCTTAAGGATTTGAAAGAAAAACAACCACATTACAAATGGGTTTCTGTTGAGTCTTTGAGCCCGACCTGCTCATCTTGAGTCACTAGGAGCTGCTCCGCGGGCAGTGCACGGATCTCCTGGCTCAGCAGCCTGCAGGTGAGAGGGCAAGCCAACGATGAGGAAAGGCCAGCTCTTAAAATGCCCAGGCTCAGAGTCCCTGGGAATATGCAGCTGTTTCCTGTCTCTGCAAAGGAGTTCAGGAGAAAAGGGATGAGCTGAACCGGTAGAGAATGAAAACAAACTGTGAAAAGAACCTACCAACCATCCAAATTGGAAACCTTCCCAAGAAGAAAATAGTGGCCACCCTAAGAGGCCAGAGGAGCAAAGAGACAGGTCTGTCTACAGTCAGAGCCGTGGACATGCTTGGGCTAGAGAAGGGGCTGCACAGAACAGAATGCCAGCGTGCTGTGTCAGTGTTTCTACCAGGCGAGGGCTGTGAAGTTGGCTTGCCTGAAAACCGAGGATGAGCCTCAAGCCAGACAACTAGAAGAAATCCCTGACAGGGTTATGGGGCTGAGGAGGGAGTCTGGGGAAGTCAAACAAGTTTACTCGGGTCAGAGGGGAGGCAGGTAGAGGAGAAAGGAAACCTTAGAAAAGTGAAGCAGCTCCCCTAAAACCCGTTATGTTGATCCGTCCAATGGAGAGACTCCAGAGCGATACCCCATCACAACCCATCCGTCAGGGTGAGCTCAGACAGCCAGGGTTCCAGGGAGCTGGGAAGATCCTGGAATCCAGGCAAGTTCTCTGCCCCTGAGCAGTTTCTGCCCCAGCTTTCTGCCTCCACCCTCTGTAGGTAATGGGGCGAATCCAGTGGCTGCTCTTAAGTCATTAATAGGAACAGAGCTTGATGATATTTTCTGACTCAGGGCAGCCTAGTCAGACTCTTAATTTCTCTTTGGAAATCCATCATCTGGGATAAAAGCATCACTACAGCTCTCCCATGTAATCCCGGGCTCCTCCCGGGTCATCAGAGAAATCCCCCAGAGAAATCCAGTGATAATGCCAAGGAACTGCCTCATGACAGAGGTGGAGGGGGTGGGGGGGAACGGTTGTTGGATCTTTCCTTTTACTTATGTTCTCATGCCACTTAGGTTAAAGACTCCTTCCTGAAGTCTCTCCTCAGTCCCTCTTACTTCAAGGAAAAGTATTTGTTTTCTTCAAGAAAAAATTTTAAAGGGACATGGGCCTCACTGGCAACAAAGATCAAAGAACTGCTGTCTACAAATTGAGTACAGAGGGAAAAGACTAAAAGTTGATGTAATTCATAATGATTTAATATTCTCTTTTTAGCTATACTGTTTATAGGAGAGAAAGGCTCTTCTGCATTTCTACTGAGAAGTTAAGAGAAGTCACGATCTAACCTTCACAAAGTTTTTAGGGACTTTGTTGCCTTCTATCAGGATTGCTCAGGTGCTCTGTGCTTCCTCAAACTGCTCAGAGCCTGTGTGTCCCCCAGAACCATCCAGGTCCTTGGTAAGTATTTGACGAAAGAAGGGGTAGGGAGAGAGGAAAAAGAGGCACGTTGGAGGGAGATTAGGAGAGGGTGAGAGGAAGCTCAGGAAGGAGACAAGATAGGGAAGGGGGGAGAGCCCAGGAGCTACCATATACCCCGAAGAGAAACAGGCTTAGGGGCACAGGAGCAAGAGAACTAGGGGAACTAGGGGCCCCCAAGACACCAGTGGTACAAGATGGGAGCAGGGTCATAGGGAAAAAGAAGGTTATGGGGCAATTTCTATGCAAGAAGCATAGTTGGTGCCTCCTTTTAGAGGTACCTCCTCGAGGATCCTGTAAATCAGGGACTATGTTAGGTGCTAAGAAGAGGACGGCTTAGAAGAAGGGAGTGTAAGACAGAGAAGCAGGAGACAGCTGTTTTTGCAGCAAACATCCCACAGCAAATCAGCAAGGATGGAGAAGCCAGCTTTGGCAACCGCTTTACTGAGAAGTCACTAGACAAGTCAGGCAGGTGGAAGGAATTCGGGGAGCACATAGAAGCTACTATGCCTAAGACATGATCTCATGTTGCTGGGCATCTGGGCGCCCACTTCAACTCAAGAGCTGATTACAAAGTGGGTAGAACTGGGGCAAAATTTAAGGGACTCTGGGACAGGAAGCAGGGTAGAATCTTCAATACGCTAGGTGTCTTCTGGAGAGGAACTCAAGCTCGCTGGCTTTCACAGGGAAAGTGGATAGAATTGTCCAGCCTGGATTTTTGCCAGATCCAGGCTTCACACTTTTGACACTTGAGCCACAGAAGTGACAGCTTCTACCCGCTCCCCATTATCACCTTCTGCTCCCCTGATTCAATGTCCTCTGCTCAACAGCAGACAGACTACACTGAGGTGCCTTGAAGAACTGGAGAGATACAGTGTGTGAGAAACTGGTTCCTATTGCTGCACGGAAATTTTCAGGAAGGATCATTGGACCGTGGATACTCAAATTAGTCTCTGGTTTCAGAGGAGAGGTCCATCTGTCTATCTACAGATAAGGATGGCGCTGCTCAAAAGATTCACTGAAACCCCAGACCACACCACCGGTAAGAAGGGACACTCCACAGACTTCCTGAATGTACCTAGAGAAATCAGAGTTGATAATTCAGTTAACCTTGGAACTAGACTCTACCCCTATTAAAGACCCCTACTCTCACCCACCTCCCCATCCCAGACTTTGATTCTTTTGAGGATGAAAAGGAAGCAGTTCTCCCTTACAGCTTCTCCTGACCTGCTGCAGGAATCAGAATAGAAATGAAGAGTTCGGCCATCACCATGGAAACCAGCAGTCTCTATGGCTCCCCTTCTCACACACTCTCCCATCAACTCTTTCCCTCCCACCTCTAAGTCATATCCAGCTCAGAAGATTCCTCTTTGTGACCAGTACACTAATTCATTTGGAACAAAGAACAGAAAAACACCTGGTCTGGGCAGTGGGGGAAGACTGACCCTTGGCTTTCTAACCACTCACCTCAGCTGAGATTCTCTCCTAGACCGTCACGCCTCTGCTCTCACACAGATGTTCCTCTTCACCCCCACCATCCATTTTCGGCATCCCTCTGAGCCCTCCCCCTCTTCTCACACAGTTGCCCCCTCCAGAACCCCTTTTCAACTCGTCCCCCAAAATAGATCCATTTGCCTCAAAAACCCCAGTTCACAACTGCTCACCCTCATACTGCCATCCTCCAAGTCCAGGCACCTTCACCCCCATTCTTCACACCTCCCCCTACACAGCCACTATTTCCACAGTCCCAGAGCCCCTCCTCCCCATCCAATTACCCTCCATTCCTAATGTTCTCCAATTCAGGGTCCTCATCACCTATTCTGCCACCCCCCCCGCCGAATCTCAAGCACTCCCTAATGAAAAGGGGTCTTACAAAATATCAGTCTTTCCCATCATCCGTTCCCCTTTCCCCGCTCAGTCTTAATTCGTCTAAATTGGAGGTTTGAACCGTGGGCGCCTTGAGAGAAGAGAAGAGAAAGGAACTCTCCCTCTCAATGCTTCCTTCTCCTAACTTGGTCCTGTGTTGGTTCAGTCTCGGTCCCCACTGGGGGCTGTGAGAGTTAATCAGTCTTTTCCAGATTACTCTGAGATTCCCGAGACAGGCTCCAAAGACTATTCTGAGCTGGGAGGAATTTTATCGGCATCTTTATGGTTTTGTTTGTTCTTCAATTTCTCCAGCTTGGACTCTTTAGCTGAGTCTCTTCAGTCATAAAACAACCTCAAAAGAACAAGCTGAAACCAAACGACGTAGATCCACCTTGATGCCTGCCCCTCATCCCACCCTGTGATGAGGAAGGGGTGCCTGGATCCCGAGGCTGCCTCTCACCTGCCCAGCCACTGCAAACATTATCTCCAAACATGGTATCCCACAGCACCCCCCGCCCCCCAATCTGGGAAAATGGAAGCAGATGACTCAGGGGGTCAGGGAGGATCAAGGCTTGTTTAGAGCTTTGAGATCTCTACATGAAAAGTAAGAAGGGTGGGGAGTTGTGAAAAAGTCAGCGTCTGGGGCTCAAGAGCAAATCACTGTCCACCCCACCCACCCACTTCCCAGACTGAGGTTCTAAGTCTTTCATAAATGGGTGCAAAACAGGTTTGCATCGAAGCATGAGCACTTTAAGCTAGCCTGAACAGAACTGCCGGGCATTTACTTCTCTAGGGAGTTGAAAATTTAGAAGACAGAGACATCTTTTTAGGAGAGGCTCCATCTGTTTCAGCAAGATGAGCTAAAAAATTTCCATGAAAGCCCAATCTGTTACTGTACTGGTCAAGATCCAGACTTCAGTAGAGAAGAGGCTCAAGAGGGCTGAACATAGGGTTTTTTCTGTTTCCAGATTTGCTTAACCTCACCTCTCAAGAATAAGACAAGAAAAAGCTGGTAACAACACCAGAAGACATTAAAGGTGGACTGATGTTCAAGCTGGTTTTAGAAAAGGCAGAGGAACCAGAGATCAAATTGCCAACATCTGCTGGATCATGGAAAAAGCAAGAGAGTTCCAGAAAAACATCTATTTCTGCTTGATTGACTATGCCAAAGCCTTTGACTGTGTGGATCACAATCAACTGTGGAAAATTCTGAAAGAGATGGGAATACCAGAGCACCTAACCTGCCTCTTGAGAAATCTGTATGCAGGCCAGGAAGCAAGAGTTAGAACTGGACATGGAACAACAGACTGGTTCCAAATAGGAAAAGGAGTACGTCAAGGCTGTATATTGTCACCCTCCTTATTTAACTTATACTCAGAGTACATCATGAGAAACGCTGGACTGGAAGTAACACAAGCTGGAATCAAGATTGCCGGGAGAAATATCAATAACCTCAGATATGCAGATGACACCACCCTTATGGCAGAAAGTGAAGAGGAACTCAAAAGCCTCTTGATGAAAGTGAAAGAGGAGAGTGAAAAAGTTGGCTTAAAGCTCAACTTTCAGAAAACAAAGATCATGGCATCCGGTCCTATCACTCCATGGGAAACAGATGGAGAAACAGTGGAAACAGTGTCAAACTTTATTTTTGGGGGCTCCAAAATCACTGCAGATTATGATTGCAGCCATGAAATTAAAAGACGCTTACTCCTTGGAAGAAAAGTTATGAGCAACCTAGAAAGCATATTCAAAAGCAGAGACATTACTTTGCCGACTAAGGCCCATCTAGTCAAGGGGTATGGTTTTTCCTGTGGTCATGTATGGATGTGAGAGCTGGACTGTGAAGAAGGCTGAGTGCCAAAGAATTGATGCTTTTGAACTGTGGTGTTGGAGAAGACTCTTGAGAGTCCCTTGGACTGCAAGGAGATCCAACCAGTCCATTCTGAAGGAGATCAGCCCTGGGTGTTCTTTGGAAGGAATGATGCTAAAGCTGAAGCTCCAGTACTTTGGCCACCTCATGCGAAGAGTTGACTCATTGGAAAAGACTCTGATGCTGGGAGGGATTGGGGGCAGGAGGAGAAGGGGACGACAGAGGATGAGATGGCTGGATGGCATCACGGACTCGATGGACGCGAGTCTGAGTGAGCTCCGGGAGTTGGTGATGGACAGGGAGGCCTGGCGTGCTGCGATTCATGGGGTTGTAAAGAGTAGGACACGACTGAGCAACTGAACTGAACTGAACTATCACGTACTCTCTCTTTCCCAAAGAAACCTCCAACTTTCTAGCTTTCCCTCTGGATACTTTTTTTCCTCAGTTATCCCACCCATTTTCACAGCTTCGATTACTATTTCTATGTAGGTGAGCGCTCAGTCTGTCCTTCCATACCTGACCACGTTCTCCCTAGTCTTCTACTTCCCGCATATGATGAATTCACCTAGTAGGGGTTCTACAGCAACTTGATCTAAAATGTGATTCATATTATCCTCCAAACCAGCTGTTCTAACTTCCTCTTTTTCTTTAAATGGGTACCAGTGTTCTATCCTGGCAAATCCCATGGGTGGAAGAGCCTGGTGGGCTGCAGTCCATGGGGTCGCTAGGAGTCAGACATGACTGAGCGACTTCACTTTCACTTCTCACTTCCATGCATTGGAGGAAATGACAACCCACTCCAGTGTTCTTGCCTAGAGAATCCCAGGAATGGGGGAGCCTGTTGGGCTGCCATCTTTGGGGTGGCACAGAGTCAGACACGACTGAAGCGACTTAGCAGCAGCAGCAGTATTCTATCAATCACCAAAACTAAGAACCTCCAGCTTCATCTTTGACTCCCATTTCCTGTACCCTCTTCTCCATTGTACTTACACTCCCCACCCCTATCCCCATCAAAGCCCATCAGTGACCAGGTTCTGCTTATCATGCTTTTCACAGTGTTGATACCTCCATCCTTTCGTGACTATTCCCATGCCATTGTTAGTCTTTCAGCATCTCTCATCTAAACTTCTACACTAGCTTCTAACTAGCATCCCTGCCTCTGTCTTTTTTCCAAGTTATCTTCCCACTGCCTCAAGAATAATCTCATTTAAACAGTTTTTTTTTTAATGTCATTTCATCCTCTCCATTAGAACCTACAGTTCTGTTCATATCTCTTTCAGGGTCCTCATATGAACTCTCAGTGCCAGATAAATGGGTCACTCTTTCATTTATTCAACAAATATGCTTTAACATTTACCTCTCACATCTTTGGCATGTTGAGAGAGCAAATGTGAATATATGCCATTCTTGACCTTAAGAAGTTCAGAGAAAGCTCCATTGAGTATCCCTAAAATACATCTTTTACTTCTTGTTTCTAAGACTTTGTCCATTCCAACCATGTAGAATGTTCTCTTGTCCAGTCTAAAAGTTTTCCTTAAAATACTACCTCTTCCACGAAGCTTTCCCTAGCCTTCCTGACACAATTCTCCCTCCATTTTCAGAATTCCAATAGCATTCAGCTGTCTGTATCACTGGGCATGTCTCAGTGCCTTGGTGTATAGTTTCCCAATACTACACTCAAATATACTAATACTTCCCCAAATGAGGTGTCCCAGGTGGTGCTAGTGGTAAAGAATCTGCCTGCCAATGTAGGAGATGCAAAGGACGCAGGTTCCTTCCCTTAGTCAGGAAGATCCCCTGGAGTAGGAAGTGGCAACCCACTCTAGTATTCTTGCCTGGAAAATTCCATGGACAGAGGAGCCTGACAACTACAGTCCATAGGATGGCAAAGAATCGGACACGATTGAGTGACTGGCACTTTCCCTGAATGACTTCAAGCATCTGGAAGGTAGGGACTCTGGCTTTCTTTTTATCACCCCAAAAACATTTAGCATAGTGCCTGTAATATGATTGGAGATACCATACTGGCCAACAGAAAAGTGAATTTCCAGAGTGGAAACACAATTTCACTGAAAAAAGCACCAGTTCCAAAATCAGAAGAAGTGAGTTTACCTTCCAGCTCTACCAGTTATTAGCTGAGACCTTACATTCTGAGCACAGTGTAGAGGGTTTTATGAGGATTTAACTTCATGAGAAAACACATGGAAAGAGTATACCAGTGCCTCAGTTCAGTTCAGTTCAGTCACTCAGTCGTGTCCAACTCTTTGCAACCCCATGAATCGCAGCACACCAGGCCTCCCTGTCCATCACCAACTCCCGGAGTTCACTCAGACTCAAGTGCATTGAGTCCGTGATGCCATCCAGCCATCTCATCCTCTGTCGTCCCCTTCTCCTCCTGCCCCCAATCCCTCCCAGCATCAGAGTCTTTTCCAATGAGTCAACTCTTCGCATGAGGTGGCCAAAGGACTGGAGTTTCAGCTTTAGCATCATTCCCTCCAAAGAACACCCAGGGCTGATCTCCTTCAGAATGGACTGGTTGGATTTCCTTGCAGTCCAAGGGACTCTCAAGAGTCTTCTCCAACACCACAGTTCAAAAGCATCAGTTCTTCGGCGCTCTGCCTTCTTCACCTAGCACCTAATAAATGCTCAATAAATACTCGTTTCCTTCATCTCAGTTTGGTTCTGACAAGAAGGCAGGTTGGATAAAATAACCTTCTTTGGGGGCGTTGCAGCTTCAGCATGTACAGGTCACAGGAATACAACCAAGGGAGAAGAACCAGCCTACTCAATCACTGCTGCCTTTCTTGCCAGTCTTTATTCTTAAAATCCTCGGCACTTAGTCTGCTTTTTGTTATCACGTTTGTCATATTGCAGTCTCTCCTCTCTAGGGAGTTTCTCACTCAACTTTCCCTCAGGATTGCCCAAACTAGGAAAGTGGTTCAAGAACCTCAAGTCTAGAGAATTTATTTTCTCCATCCTCCCATTTCCTAGACCCAGCATCATCTCATCTCTTTTCTGAAGATGCTTAAGCCTTTGAGGATATTACATCTCAGCGCTTCAACATCCCTTCAAGGAGCCCATTCTCATCAACATCAACCTCTACTTTTCCCAGCATCTCCCAGATACTGTGAAAAGCTTGGGACAGTGGCCTGAGCAATGAAGTGGCCAGGAAGGCTCAGGAAAATCTGGCATCTCCCTGTTCAGCTGAAATAGTCAAGTCATCCATCCTGGAAGGAGAAGTGAGTGAATGATAGTTGCTCAGTCGTGTCTGACTCTTTGCAACCCTATGGACTGTCGCCTGCCAGGCTCCTCTGTCTATGGAATTCTCCAGGCAAGAATACTGGAGTGGATAGCCATTGCCTTCTGCAGAGGACCTTCCCGACCCAGGGATCGAACACCACTTCTCTTGCATTGCAGGCAGATTCTTTACCCTCTGAGCCACCAGGGAAGCCCCTGGAAGGAGGGGAAGTGATTAAAAGGTTCTTTCACTTTTTATTTTCATGTTAAGGCCTAAAAATAGACAAGGAAACACAAAACGGTAAAACCCAGGTGTCCCGACCCAGTGGCGTCATCCTCTCCCCTCACCGTCACCACTTAGCAGCAGCAGCAGGTCTCCAGCAGGATGGTGAGAGCTCCTCTAATGGGGAGAAGGGGGAAGGTAGGGATGAGTCAGCGGGAGCTGAAACAGAGTGTTTGTTCAGGGGAAGAAGTCTGATGCAAGCTCTGGCGAACAATGTGCTCCCTGTATCTTCAGCCCCTCCCCTCCCCTCCCTCCTCTCCCCACACCTCAGCCTGGTCACTAACCAGGCCTCTGGTCACAGCAGAAGCTTTCTAGGCCTCTGGCTTCCATCTAACCCTTCCCAACTCAACAACCTTTACCTTCACCATTATCCTGACTTTTCTTCTTCTCAGGGACCAGTAGTGGCTCACATTCTTAATTCCAAATGATTATTCCTCAGTTTAAGCTTTAGAGTTTAAGTTTCATGCTGCATTTCCACAGTGCTCACTCATTGCTTTGAGCAAAGGAAAACTGTTTCTATTCTTGCTGCCTCCAAATCCTTAAACCAACCTCTGTCTGGCATGTCCTTTTCTTTTTTACCTAGGTCTATCCCTTCCTTTCTTCCAAGCGCTGCTCAATATTCTCCTCCTCCGGGAAACCTTCCCCAGGTAAGCCAGATTGTCAAATCCAAGCCCCCTTTTACACTATGCACACTTATTCTCTGGTACCCAGTTTACCACTTTATAAGCATGTACCTGTCAGACTCTAACTTGGGTAGCTGATGTTCCTACTCCCCTTCAATAATTTTTTGAGAGTTTTATGTTCAGCATCAAGCATAAAAAGAGTCCAAGTTACAGCAGTTTAAAAAATGGAGTGGGCAGCCTGGGGAAGGAGGACATAGGGCAGTGATGGGGTGGAAGATCACGGAGTTGAGAGTGTTTGATGTAAGAGACAGCAAGTCATGAAAGCATGATCATTAAGCTTTTCTTCACTATCTATCTGCACAGACTTCTGGGCCTGGTTACACAGAAAGAAAAGACACAGGTGGGCTTCCAACACATGAAAGTCTCATAATGTAGTCGTAATTGTATAATAAATAAAGGACAAATGAACCCCTCCCCCCCCCAAAAAAAAAACCAGAAGACTAGAGAGTGAAATGTTAAATTAGAATATCCCACAGAAGTCAGAAACAATTCTGAGAAGAGAGAACAAAATATATGCAAAATGAGAGGAGGGGACAGGGTTTGAAAAACGCAGTGGGGAACGGATACAGGATGAGGCTAGGGTAGCAGGCGCCAAGCCCATTCATAGTGAGACCAAAAAAGTCACCAGCTCTCCTCTAATTCAAAAGACATCTGAAATAATGAAATTCCATTCAAATAATGGAATTTTTGGAACGCTCTGAAGGGTAGAAAAGAGAAAGGGAAAGCAAAAAAGCAAAAAGGGATTGGACCTGTGCATGCTCAGTTGTGTCCAACTCTTTGCAACCCCATGGACCCTAGCTCGCCAAGCTCCTCTGTCCATGGGATTTCCCCAGCAAGAATACTAAAGTGGGTTTCCATGCCCTCCTGAAGGGTATCTTCCCAACCCATGGATCGAATCCATGTCTCCTGTGTCTCCTGTATTGGCAGGCAGATTCTTTACTGCTAAGCCACTGGCAAAGCCCCAAAGAAAGGAATGAGATTAGAGCCCAACAGGTTCTCTCCGATCTTGGTCCTCCACCAGTTAGTCCAGTAATCCCAGTCCAGCATGGCTCCCTGGGGCAGAGAACTGTTCCCAAAGGACTGGCTCCTTTGAATGAATTCCATCTCCTCTCCCTACCCAGGAAATGCTTCTACTCCCTGCTGAGTGCAGGACTTCATATCCTGAAATAAATCTCCTCATCAATAGACCTTACAAATGTGACATTTAACAGTTTTCAAAGCATTCTCATATATCTGTTCTCGTTTGAGACCCCCCCCACTTCCTACTGAATTTCTATACCACTCTGTGAATAATGCTTTAACCCCCTTTTAAGGGTCTAAACTGTATCCCAGTTAGACATGATGCTCCTAGTACCTATTTCACACTGCCTGGAACAGAGCTGTGGCTCAGTAAACACCAAGAAATAAAGGACTGATTAATTGATCATGTGTTCTCATTTCAACAGAATGGGATGATGTTTTATCTGAGAGGACTCAACAGTATGGATAGAAAGGTAGTAAAAACAAAAAGCATACATAGTCACAGAACAGTTCCACAAATTCTCTGGTTAACATGGACCTCTAAAATGTCTTTTCCTCCAATTTTAGCTTCTAAGAGAGAAAGGAAAGTAGTACTTGTTATATCCCAACTATGTGTCTGTAGTAGGTACTTATACATACATTATCTAATCAATCAAGCCATATGCCAACCCAGCCCTTCCAGAAAGATTGCTTAGGCATTTTCTTTAATATTCTGCAGAGAGGTTGACTTAACAACTCACACATGGGGCCTTTCTACTTCTACTCTTAAGATTTTTCTTTTGACTAAGGGCATTATTTTATGGTGCAATTTAAACTCATTTCCATTCAAAGCTTCCCTCTTATAAGCCTTGTCTTATCCCTCTCTCCGTTACTCAGCACCCCTACAAACACCCCACATATATTTTGTTTTCTTCTTCTCTGGGTTTCTTCCTCCCTTTTTCCACCCCAAAGGCAAACAACGTTCCCTAAACAGCAAAAGGTGGAAGAAAAAAGAAGGAAGCAGAGGACACTGGGGGATGATGGAAGCCTTGAGCCCAGAGAGACTAACAAGGGCGAGAGGAGAGAGCCACCCGCCCTCCGTCAAGGTGGCTTTGCCTGCAGTTTTTATTATGCATCGATTTTCTTATCCATCTTCTTTAGAGCCTCTTAGATCTTCAGGCTGCGGCTGTTTCTCCAAATTGTCATTCACTCCAAGCTCTCTAGCTCCTTGCAGCAGCTAAGGGAGGGTGGCGGGGATTGAG
>SJYQ01095510.1:215706-258888 GCA_006410935.1 Redunca redunca
GGTGGTGGGGGAGGTGGGGAGGTGGAGGGAGAAGGCAGCCAAGAGAGGTGAATGAGGGTTGCTAAGTAACCGTTGCCAAGGAGCCAGGACCAAGGAGCATCCCAAGCTGCCTGCTTATTCCAACCTACCCCACTTCCACATCCTCCCCTCACTTAAGTTCTCTCAGGTCTATAAAGCAGCTTGGTTATGTCACCTTCACCAGCTGCAGAGCCATTTCCTCAGCTCCTCAGGTGAAGGACTGCAGATTCCAGAGACTGAGAATCTTGCATTCCTAGACCTGGGCTGATTGTCACGGGCACTCGTCTCTCCTCCAGATGGCACAGTTAAAAACAAATTACTAATGTGTTTTAATTTGATAAAAAGAAAGATCCTGTCTGCAAAAGCAGGTTATGTGTACTGGTCTGAATTCCGAGGGTAGACATGGGGCCAGGCGGAGAATCAGAATAAGTCCATCACCCTAAGAGGATTTCAACCCCCTCAGGGAAGCTCCATTACTTGATCTGAAATTTTGTGAATCCCTTACATCAGGATCAATTCCAAACTAAAATGACATTTTGATTATTTAAATTTTGGATTCTCTACAAGTTAGGATTATCCATGACTGCCCCCTCAATTAAGGCAGAGAATCCAGGAAGTACTACATAATATTTTTTAGCAAATTTATCTTATCAGTTCGATTTGACTCAAATAAATATTAGAAGTTCACATCTTTTCAGGGGTAATAAAGTGAAAGTGAAGTCGCTCAGTCGTGTTCGACTCTTTGCGACCCATGGACTGTTGCCTACCACGCTCCTCCGTCCATGGGATTTTCCAGGCAAGAGTACTGGAGTGGATTGCCATATCCTTCTCCAGGGGATCTTCTCAACCCAGGGATTGAACCCAGGCCTCCTGCATTGTAGGCAGACGCTTTACCATCTGAGCCACCAGGAAAGTCTATTACTCCTATTACTCCTATTCAGGGGTAATGGGAGGAGTATATAGAAAAGAAAAAAAACAACAACAATGAAGGAGGTGGGGCTGGGAGAGTGTCATTGAGGAAAGCCAGTTGAGAATTCAAACTGTGCCAATAGGTGATCCAGAAAGCACATAAACATTCTGCCAGTCACCCCAGGTAATGCCGGAGCCACCACCTCTCCAAAGGTAGTTTAGAGGAGGTAAGGTACTACCCTGAGCTCCCCAGCCTCCCATTCCTAAACTGACCACATGCATTCTTCTCACTAGATCCACAGTTTGTAATATATGCCAGATATTGTTCTCAGTACAGCCAAAAGGCTCTGGTCCAAAGGGTCTCTCAACCATCTTCCTGTCACTACTGAGAAAAATATATTCCAGTCCCCTTCACAATCTACCAGAGTTTTCCACTGTTGAGAGTCAGTACATCTTAAATTTCCCTGATGCTGCTTCAGACCAAACGGCATCACTAAGAATAAAAAGCCTTTTTAGGGGACTTTCCCAGTGTCCAGTGGTTGAGACTCCACCTTCCAATGCAGGGGGCGTGGGTTCATATGAACTAGGATTCCACAAGCTACACAGAAAAAAAAAAAAAAAAGAAAGCCTTTTTATCTAAAGATCTCCAAAAGGTAGCCATCCAATATAGCACAGTTCAGTTCAGTTCAGTTCAGTTCAGTCACTCAGTCGTGTCCGACTCTTTGCAACCCCATGAATTGCAGCACGTCAGGCCTCCCTGTCCATCACCAACTCCCGGAGTTCATTCAGACTCACGTCCATCGAGTCAGTGATGCCATCCAGCCATCTCATCCTCTGTCATCCCCTTCTCCTCCTGCCCCCAATCCCTCCCAGCATCAGAGTCTTTTCCAATGAGTCAACTCTTCACATGAGGTGGCCAAAGTACAGTGGTGGGTAAAAGCAAAGCTTTAGAGTCAGACATACATAACTCCTTGAGCAAGGAACACCACCTCTCTAAGCTTCAGTTTCTCATCTGTAAAATGAGAATCATATCACCTATTCCACTGAATCCTTATAGACTGAAGTAGGTACAGTGTAAACATGGTGCTCAACAAATAGTGGCTGTTGTTATCATCAGTGTTGTCCCTGGTCTACTCAGGATTAGTGCACGCACACTCAGTCGCTCAGTCGTGTTCAACTCTCTGTGACCCTGTGGACTGCAGCCCACCAGGCTCCTCTGTCCTTGAGAGTCTCCAGGCAAGAATACTGGAGTGGGTTACCATCTCTTCCTCCAACTCAGGATTAGGCAAATGGATAAATCAAAATCAGGAAATGCTCATCCAAAACCCCCATGTTTTATGGCCACCCAGCTTCCAGACCTGAGCTAATTATCCATGAAGTGAAGCCAGAAGGCTGAGGCTACCATTCTCACAAACAACACGGACCAAAGAAGGAGACTTTCACTGAACTAGGATAGCATTGAAGTCCAGACCATAACCTTGGTCCATGCTGCCTGCTGATAAGCCCACAGAACATTAGAAGTCCACAAACCAAAGTCTGAATTAAGAAATGGATAAGGGAAAAGGGGTTGAAGAATATCGTTCTATGGGGCCAAGGAGTTTCCTTTGCCCTGACCCTTAAACTAATCACATTTTATTCACATTTCTGTCACCTGGGATTTCCCTAGCGGTCTAGTGCTTAAGATCTTCATTGCTGAGGGCCTGGGTTCAATCCCTGGTCTGGGAACTAAGATCCCACAAGCCTCACAAGTGAGGCCAAAAAGTTTTAATAATAATAATAAATAAAATATGAAAGTGAAGTGTTTAATGGCAATCACAATTTTGATTGGAGTCTCCTATTTCTTTCATCCCCTAATTCAATGAACCTGGACAGGATCACTTGACTCCCTTTCTTCCTCTATCTCCCGTCCTCTGCTCCTCCCCCTACCATCTTTTGAACAAAGCTCCTTGGGAAAACCTGCCCATGTTCACTGGCATTAATGTCAGCCCTGGATCAGAATCTGTCCTGGCTTGCCCTGAGCTACATGCCCTGTCCTGTTTGCCTGAGAAGCGAACAAATAATGCTGCTGCCCACTGAAGGATAAACTCTAGAAAGGACCTCAAACTCACAACTAGAATATTGGCACATCTAAGAAATTATTAACTCGGGCCCCAATAAAAATCTTGGCTCCCTACGTTCAGCAATCGGCTTAACCATTTCCCCTGCTTCCACATATATTCTTGCCACACTCTTCCTTTTCCTCTTCCAAGCAGTGTTATTTCTGTTCCACCTCATTTACTCTGTACCCATAGCATAAAGTCCCTTATCAGATCTAAAACCAACCTCAGCTCATCTCAGGTTCCGGCCCTGGTGCAGATAGAAGAAGGTATACAGCTATCCTGTATGCCTCCCACTTCAGGCATAGCAACTGACCCAGCTTGGACAAGAACTTAGCTATTTGACGTCAAGAGTTGTGTAGGTACTCTACTGTCTATGTATGACGATCTCAGGTCTGTCTTATGTAAGGCCTGAGCAGCTAATGGGAAATGTAGTTCCTCCTCCAGCACGAGTCTCTTCTAAACAAAGCAGCCTGAGCCCTCTAGGAACATTTCCAGGCTATACAGCAAAGAGGTAGAGTTCATCTGGAACTGTGCAAGGGTGACATTTGCAGAGAAGCTAGTCCCGGTGGGGTGGGATAAGGCTGAAGAGAAGCAAAGGCTACAGCTTCAATGAGAGAAACTTACATCAACCTGAGTAAGACCCTCTCAACAGTCTGAGGTGTTCCTCAGCGTGACTAAGGAAGTCATGCCCTTTGTGAGAAGGGGAACCATTAGGCTTGAGTTAGCAACTGAAATGTGTCATCCCAACAGGAAACAGGGGTCAGGAAAGGGTTAGTGAATGTAATATCTCCAAGTACTGGTATAAGACTCTTACTCTCTCCCAAGCCTCTCTTAATGGGACCAATCCTATATGAGAATCAGAAATTAATGCTGTCGACTTGTGCCAGGAGGAGGGGGGGAAGGAAAGTGGTCAAGAAGGACCCTGGCAATGAAAGAACTACCCAGAGATGCTAGGACATTGGGAGGCTGCATGCTCCTCAAACTCTCAATTGTCTTTAGCCTTGGAGATGGAATCCAGGAAAGACAGAAATGTGTGTTGGTTGCTCAGTTGTGTCCAACTCTTTGCAGCACTATGGACTATAGCCTGCCAAGCTCCTCTGCCCATGGGATTCTCCAGGCAAGAATACTGGAGTGGGTTGCCATTTCCTTCTCCAGGAGGAATGACCAGGGGGGCTCTAAAGTCACTCGGGGAACATCTCCCCCTGCCCCCAAAGACCCAACACATTGTGTTAGTTGCTCAGTCATGTCTGACTCTTTGCGACTTCATGGACTGTAGCCCACAAGCTCCTCTGTCCATGGGATTCTCCAGGCAAGAATACTGGAGTGGGTTGCCATTCCCTTCTCCAGGGCATCTTCCCAACCTAGAGATTGAACCCAGGTCTCCTGCATTGCAGGTGGATTCTTTTGCCATCTGAGCCACCAGGGAAGCCCCTCCAAAGCCCCAAAGCCTTTGCCCCTGGATCCCAGAATCTACTGAGGCTCAAGTAGGAGGTGAAAGAGTCTCTGAGACAGCAAATTGCCTCTCTCTTCTCTTTGTCTACCTCTGTCTCCATCTCTTCCCCAGCTTCTCACATCTTGGGGCATTATTTCAGAGGCCTCTGCCTTGATCTGTCTCCAAGTCTCTAGCAAGATCAAAGCTCTTAACACCTGTTTTGCTTGTTGACTCCTAGGCTAGAAAAGAGGGGCAGGGTCCATCCTGAGACAAGGGGAGGACCCTGACTTCCCCTCTTCCCGAGGCAGAAGGGAGGTTGGGAGGTTGGGCCAAGGAAGGAACCTAATTGGAGGTTGGGTTAACAAAAACACCCCCTGATGGGAAGGCTGTTATTCTTATTCTGCTGTTGATTTTATTATTGTTGGTATTCAGGTTGTAAACTGAATTAACTCATCAGCGTAGTTGGGTGACAGTGACCAGAAAGACCTTTCCTAACCTCCTCATCTAAAGAAGACTCCCTGATATTCTTTATCACAAGACCCTGTTTATTTTCTTCCAGTACTTATCACAATCTATCACTATTTGAAGATTTGTTTTTCTTATTGTCTATTTTGCACTAGGAAAAGCTCTATATTAGAATGAGAGAAAAAGTGAATGACAAATCAATAAATCCATCATTTCATCCTTCGGCTCAGTCGTGTCTGACTCTTTGCAATTCCATGGACTGTGGCCTACCAGGCTCCTCTGTCCATGGAATTCCCCAGGCAAGAATACTGGGATGGGTTGACATTCCCCTCTTCAGGGGATCTTCCTCATCAGGGGATTAAACCTGTGTCTCCTGTGTCTCCTGCATTGGCAGGCAGATTCTTTACCCCTGTGCCACCTGGGAAGCCCATAAATAAATTAGATATGTGCATAAATCTACCAGTGGAATAAAAAGTCCCTAATAATATGATCTATACCTGAAAGTGTCATATCCAGACTTTTCTTAACAATAATATCCTTAATCCATATCCATAATGCCCCTACTTCTGCATCTCTACCCATGGCCTCTTTTCCTGCACCTGTTATGTGACTCATTAATGTTACTTAACAATTCTAAACAGTGCTATGGAGTAAATATAAAAATATACAGGGCACAGTTTGCCCACTCTAGAAGCTTACAGTTGAGGAAGGGAAGACATATAATAAACACAGTTGAACACAGTGTACCCTAAGACAGCACATGATTAGACAGAAACTCAAAGGAGGGTAGGAATTCAAAGGAAATAAATTGCTTCTGGCTGAGGTTATCCAGGAAGGCTCAGGCAGGAGGTAACCTTTAAGCTGGTAACATTTAAGCGCTGACTATGTAAGAACATCATAGTCAGAGATTGGAAGGAGGGAGTTGCAAGGTAAAGACATAGCTGCTGGGAAGCAGTTCTTGACTTTGGGCATCATCTGACATTGAACTTCTGTTCATCATTAGAGAGTGAACTACAAGTACCAATGAAATTCAAGATAAAATGGCAGAAGCTTGAGGCTTTAAATTGGGAAGACAGGAACCAGGACCTGGTTCCCAGCTCAGGTTCCATTTCATCCCCAAATCTCTTTCATCTGGTCTTATTTGAGGGACACAAGTTCAAATAGAACAGGGTACCCATTATGTCTCCATCTGTACGTCTCTCATCTCCTCTCTCCCCCACTGAGTTCTTTACTAACAATGAAATGATTTTAATCTCATCACTGAGAAGAGCACAAAGCACAGAAAAGCATATGCTACACAAATTAAGTAATGTGTACACCTGGGAAGGAGAGAAACTCCTCCTCCTTTCATCTCCACAGTCAATTTTCCTTGATCTCCTGACACTGTATGTCAATAAATATCTCTATTTCCTCCTTCCCTGGACAAGAGATGCTGTTAAATGTCAAATGTAAAGTAAAGTTTGTCATAAAAATCCCTCATAAAAAAAAATATCTTCCAACTACAGCACTGGAAGGTGGAGGAGGGGAGTTCCTGTTGTGTTTTTCTCCTAATAATGTTCAAGTCACCCACCTCCTGCTTCCGGGAGCATCTCTGAGAGCCTCTTCTTAAACTTCTAAAGTAAACAGAGGCATGCAACTCCCCTTATCACCCCTACTCCTGAGAAAGCGCATTCTGTTTGTTTTTTTTTTCAATGAAATCGGTTTCACAAGTGACCAGTTTCTCCCAATCTCAACTCTAGTTCCCTAATTAGTATAATTTTTAAGCCTTCTTTCTGGGATGGCTTAAGTTTAGGGCCTCAGTTGGAAGCAAAGAAGTAAAGGAAATGGTTTCTGTTCGCGCCTTCCATCGGGGCCTCCTAGAGTGGACGTGGCTGTGGAGGTGGTTATGAGGATGCTGTGCACACAAGGGCAACTGTGTATTCGGCTAGCAAGTAAGAGACAGGAAGGGATTGCCTTGCAGCTGCTGTTTCTCTTTCTCTGCAAACCTCCTCTGATTATAGCAGATTTATAGGGGCCCCAAAGCAGCCCAGCATCTTAGCCATAAACTTCCCAGAAAGAAAACTCATTGAGGCTCCCCTGAGAGGTGATGAAAAATAAATATCAGGGTTTGGTACAAACACATCAACCAGGGCCAGGGGTGGAAGGCAGCCAGTGCCCGATAGCTGGTTTAACTCCTTCAGGATTTGTATACATACACACACACACACACACACACACACACACACACACTCCACAACCATACCCTGAAAGTCTAACAAATGTTTATAGACCTACTGAGATAAGCATACCCCACTCCTTGGTACCTATTTTCAGTCAAACGCAAACACATACATCCATGGAGTGTATAAACACACATGACTTTCAATGAGTGGTTCTATGAACATAATATAGCCAGCCTCTCTCCCTTTCCAGGCTCCTGACTCCAGGGCAGAGCACAGTGAAGGTGAATGAGGGAATGTCTGACTTACATGTGTCACTAAGTGTGTCTCTGATGACATTCCAAGAAACACATAGAAATTGCTTTTTCAGTGTTCACTGTTTGGGTTCATTCACTGTCTTTCAGTTAGCTTTCAATAGACCATCCAGTTCCAATGATCATCTCTCCCTTTCTGAGTTGCTGCTCTGTGCAGAGTACAGCCCAGGGGTTAGCAGCACAAGCTTTGAACAAAGGTGGTACAAATCCCAGCTTCACTACTTACTTTGTGCAAATGACTCAATCTCTCTGAGCCTTAGTTTCAACTTCTGTAAAATGAGAATAACAATACTCACCTCATACATATTCTATTAAATTCAATAATCATGTAAAGTGCTTAAGAACAAAGTACAGGGCACATGACACGACATGACAAGTCACTTTAGTCGTGTCCGACTCCGTGTGACTCTGTGGACTGTAGCCCGCAAGGCTCCTCTGTCCATTGGATTTTCCAGGCAAGAATACTAGGGTGAGTTGCCATGGCCTCCTCCAGAGGATCTTCCCGACCCAGAGATCAAACCCATGTCTCTTGCGTCTCCTGCGTTAGCAGGTGGGTTCCTTACCACTAGTGTCACCAGGGAAACCCCAGTATTGGGCACAGGAGTCAATGA
The DNA here is from genome assembly GCA_006410935.1 of Redunca redunca. Classification (NCBI taxonomy): domain Eukaryota; kingdom Metazoa; phylum Chordata; class Mammalia; order Artiodactyla; family Bovidae; genus Redunca; species Redunca redunca. Next base: position 223,714 of record SJYQ01095510.1, read on the forward strand.
ATGGTAGCTGTTACTGTCACTGTGTTTCAGGCATTGGCACTATAAGGAAGTAATAAACAAAAGAGATGCTCTTTCCCCTTAGGAGTTCTTAAAATCTCGTTGATGAGACAAGATAAACACATAGAGAGTGAAAGGACATTAGGTTTCTATCACTTAAAACTCTTGAGACTGAAAATGCAACTTATTCTAACTCCAAGCCTTGTTTTGAGATTTTTAGTAGTGATTTCAATGAGATTGGTTTTTTCTTCAATCATTTACTGTCCCCATGCCCCACTACCTTACATACACCCCACACCCACCCCAGTTTGGTTTGGTTTTTTTTGGCGGGGGGGGTTGTGCTGGGTCTTCGTTGCTGTGTGCAGGCTTTCTCTAGCTGCGGCTAGCAGAGGCTACTCGTCATTGTGGTGTATGGGCTTCTCACTGCAGTGGCTTCTCTTGGGCAGAGTAGGGCTCTGGGTGCACAAGGCTTCAGTAGCTTCAGCACACAGGCTCAGTAGTTGTGGAGCACCCGCTTAGCTGCTTCGCGGCATATGGAATCTTCCCAGATCAGGGATCGAACCTGCATCCCCAGCATTTGCAGGCAGACTCTTATCCACTGTGTACCACCAGGGAAGTCCTCAGTTTTTCACTAAAGGAGGTGGGATAGAAAAGAGTATGAGAGGGAATTCCCTGGCATTCCAGTGGCTAGAACTCAGACCTTTCACTTCACAGAGCACAGATTCAATCTCTGGTTGGGGAACCAAGATCCCACACGGCACGAGGCCAAAGAAAGAAAGAAAGAAAAGAGTAAGAGTTCATTTTGTGTGTTTCCCTCCTTCCAGGAAGACGTCTTCTGAGGCATCCCAAACCAAACGGGTGCCACCGCGTGCGTCGCCAGAGAGAGAAAATCCCCATCCTCCTATCTCCTTCAGTCACTCCCGCTAACCTCAGACGTTTCTTTATTTTCAGCCTCCAACTGTTTTCCTTCAACACTGAACTCTCTTTGTCACTCATTCTTATTGGGGATGAAATAAACAGCTTTTCCAAAGCTTAAGAAAAGTTCTCAAATGCCTACTTGGTAACTTTTCTGCATTGCCTATCACCCCAATATCTGGAAATATGTGTGCCAAATATATAATCCATTAAAAAATCATCAAAAGAGACTTTAAAAATGAATGATTTGACCCTTGCCAGGGTATAGCACCTTTTCTAGTCATCTGTTCTCCCTTTAAAACCTTTGAAAGAGGAAAATATTTTCATTTCCATAACAGATAAAGAACATCTATTTCAACCCTTCCAGCTCCCCCCAGTCTCCTCAGTTAGTATAATCAGATTGTCACTCATTTGATTAAGGGACAGCACAACCCTGAAGCAGGGGCATGACTAATATGACCTCCCTGGTCCCTTTCAGTTCATTCATATGAAACAAGGAAAGCAAAATTGGCAGCAGTCCCAACCTACGCAATGCTTGCCCCAGGGGAGCCCCTGAGGACCAGGCAGACTCCAGCGTGGGCACAGTAGATATTTTCCCAAAGGAGACAGAATGCCAAACCCTGGCATAGTGACTGGTGTGGGAGGCCTAGAGACAAGGAGGTGAGCCAGGGCCCACACTCCCTGCTCTTCCCCAAATTCAGTTTCCTCAGCCCAGGTCCCTCCTCTTGAGCTCCTGATTTCCAAAGTTCCTAGGGTTCACCTAAGACCAGATATCTATTTTCAAGGCTGGTGTTTCTCAAACTTGAAAGAGCTTACAAATGCCTTGAGGGCTCATTAAAAATGCAGATTCTGATTCAGTAGGTTTAGGTTGGGATCTAAGATTCTCCATTTTCAACAAGCTCCCAGATGACACCCATGCTGCAGGTGCATGGGCCATACTTTGAAGATCAAGCACCCAGATGACTGTAGCCATCTCTATAAGAATTTCCTAGGAAGAGTCCATCCATCCATCTCCATCTACCTATCCATCCTCCAGACAGCAATGAGAATCATATCTCATACCTTTCTGATTCAGGAATCTCCCTCCATGGCACAATACACAATACAAGCCTGGCTCATAAATCCCACTTTAAATGTGACAAAACATCCCTCGCAAGAGTCTCATTGTTTCATCACTCTACATGTCCACGCAGCCTAGAATTACTGTCTCATTCCTTTTCCAACTTGCCTAGCCTTCTTTTGTTTCCCAAATTGCTCTAGAGGCATGCTCCTCCAGGAAGCATCTCTTGACTGACATTTCTCTCCCAGTTTCTACTTACATCTTCCACTTCCACAGTAATGATGTTTCAATTCCTATCTATTTACTAATCCTTCCTGTTTCATTCCTAGTCTTTCTCCCCATTTTGGATGTGAATTCTTTCTCCCCAAAGAATCTTTGATGCTCTCACAAAGTTTTTACACCTGTTTATCAAAAAAGCCTCTAAAGGAGTTGGCAAGTATTTGAGTAACCCTGCCTCTAGCAGGTTTCCCTGGTACCACCTACTCCTTGTTGGGAGTATCAGCAGTTCCACAAGTTAAGAGAGTCGCTTCCCATCTCTCCCTCCCAGGGCAGGTCCCTTACATAAATACAACAGAAAAACACTGGTCCTTCTATACCAAAGCATATAGCTCTGACTGCTTCAGGAAAGATGTCTGTTGTGCCCACGCTGGAGCCAGTCTAGTCTTCAGGGATTCCCTGAAGTCAAGTACAGTGGGTTGGGCCTTTTATCAATCTCTTTACTTCCTGCTCCTCTCCAAATTACATGGGACTTGATAGAGAGGAACCAAGGGAGGTCTTTCAGGCATTCTCCTGCCCCAGGGTTGAATTACACCTCATCACTCTTTGAGTGAACACTATTCTCACCAAGTCTAGAGGAAGGAGAGAACCGTGTCCCTGCCCTGAACAAGATTTCACTATGATGGAATAGACAGGAGAGTCATCAGGACTCAGGCATAGCCCAACAAAGACCAAATGAGAAGCAGCTGGGGCCAGTTCTAGACACCAGAAGGATGGGGAGAAATGCCGTTTCTTAAAGAAGTCTCCTAGAACTTTGTTTTAAAGGAGTTTTAAAAGACAGCATAGTGTGAAAGGAAGGAGAATCTTTTTTTATTGAAGCATAGTTGATTTGCAGTGTTGTGTCAATCTCTGCTGAATCACAGCAAAGTGACTCAGTTTCATATATATATATGTGTGTGTGTGTATGTGTGTGTGTGTATCCTTTTTTTTTTTAATATTCTTTTCCATTATGGTTTATTCCAGGAGACTGAATATAGTTCCCTGTGCTATACGTCGGGCCTTGTTGTTTATCCATTCCAAATGTAATAGTTTATACCTACCAACACTGAATTCCCAGTCCATCCCTCTCCATTCCCCACTCTACTCTGACAACCACAAGCTGATCTCTATGCTTGTGAGTCTATTTCTGTATGTATGTAGATAGGTTCTTTTGTGCCATATTTTAGGCTCCACACATAAGTGATATAATATGGTACTTGGCTTTCTCTTTCTGACTTACTTCACCTAGAATGATAGTCTCTAGTTGCATCCATGTTGCTGCAAATGACATTGGTTCACTCTTTTTTCATGGCTGAGTAATATTCCATTGTATAAATATACCACATCTTCCTTATCCGTTCATCTGTTGATGGACATTTAGCTTTTGTCCATGTTTTGGCTATTATGAATAATGCTGCTATGAACATAGGGGTGCACAATCTTTTTGAATTATAGCTCTGTCTGGATATCTGCCCAGAAGTGGGATTGTTGGATCATATGGTAACTATTTGTAGTTTTCTGAAGAACCTCCATACTGTTTTCTTTTTTAAATATAAATTTATTTATTTTAATTGGAGGCTAATTACTTTACAATATTGTATTGGTTTTGCCATACCATACTGTTTTCTATAGTGGCTACATCTACATACATCCTCATCAACAGTGTAGGAGTCTCCTTTTAAAGGAGACTCTCTTATACCAAAGAAATGTACAAGGTTCAATTCAATTAAATAGGAATTTATCAAATGTTCATTATGTATCAGGCACCTAGCTGGATGCTGTGCAAGAATGAACAAGATTCAGTCCTCACCAGTGATCTACAATCTAGGGACAAACTTAAGAAAATAAAGACACACAAATAATGACTGTATTTTAATCGAGGTGCTTTATTAAGTGAAGCTAGTGGGGCCTCCCTGGTGGTGCTAGTGGTAAAGAATCTGCCTATCAATTAAGGAGATGCAAGAGACACAGTTTCGATCCCTGAGTCGGGAAGATCGCCTGGAGCAAATGGCAACCCACTCCAGTATTATTGCTTGGAGAATCCCATGGACAGAGGAGGCTGGTGGGCTAAGTTCATAGGGTTACAAAGAGTCAGACATGACTAAGCAAAGCATTTGAAAGGAGCCTTTGTTTCATTCATTTCATCTTTATAGGTGAAAGGGCTTCAGTGGGAGCTTTGATTTTCAGAGTGTGATCCCTAGACCAGTAGCATCAGCATCAGTCAGAAACTTATCAGAAATTCAAATTTGGGTCCCATTCAGACCCTTCTAAATTTGAAACACTGCGGGTGGAGCCCAGCAATCTGTTTCAACAAGCCCTCTAGGTGATGCCGATAACCCTCAAAATTTTAGAACCACTGGGCAGAGTAATATTTCTAGCCTATATCCCCACCCCTCACCGTGATCCCTTTGATTTGAAGAGACAGCACTGAGCATGCACAGCTCAGCCTCTTCCAGGCTTTCTGCTGGTGTTTTTATTTTTCCCCAGAGTCAGTCTGCCCATAGGACACATGCACTCCAACCTACTCAGACACAAGAAAATCTAATAAAAGTAGGTTCTATCCTAGGGGAAGGTGGCAGCCTGTTCTGCACTACCTATAATGAAAAGTAAGTCTGTCGAATTTAGTGATGCACTATTAGCAAGCGAATTTGCCTGCAGATCTAAAGTTGACTGTTTAATTTTCTGTCTCTACTTCTCAATTAATCAATTAGTTCCAAATACAGGAGGGGAGAATGGGTTATTTATTGTACCTTTAAAACGCCAACAGTGGGTTATAGTGAAAAGCAGGCAGGATACAAGTTCAGATTGCTTGCAGTAGAGACCTAGTTTAGAGAGTGAGGGCAGAAGAGCCAGAGAAAATCCAACACCTGTCTCTCATGTTAAAGATAATGAAGCAGAGCACTAAAGGAACTGAGTGGCTTGCTCAAGGTCATATTGTCTGTTAGTGCAAACAAGACTAGAACCCAGCATACACGGCTCTCAGCTGTACACTTTCTGAGCAGAATAGAACAGAAACTTTAAGAGTATAGATATCACCAAACAAAAGAATCCATTCCAGGGCTTCCCTGATGGTCCAGTGGTTAAGAATCTGCCTGTCAGTGCAGGGGACACAGCTTTGATCCCTGGTCCAGAAAGATCCCACATGCCTCAGGGCAACTAAGCCAGTGTACCACAGCTACTGTGCCCACAGCTGGAACTACTGAAGCCCAAGTGCCTATAGCCTGTGGTCCGCAACAAGAGAAGCCACTGAAATGAGAAGCCTGTGCACTGCAACAAAGAGTAGCCCCCACTCCCCTGCAACTAGAGAACTAGAGAAAGTCTGCATGCAGCAGCGAAGACCTAGTACAGCCAAAAGTAAATAAGTAAATCTTTTTTAAACAATAAAAGAAGAACCAACCCCAGAATTTTCAGCATGGGGAGTGGGTTCAAAGCCAGAGTGCTTGGTGCTTACAGGAAACCTCTGGCTCCAATGCAACTATGCACCATCCCCATTCACTCAGCCAAGGCTTTGGCTGCACAGCCTGCTCAGTGCATTCTGAAACTACTTCCATCTCCCACGCTTTTCCTAGTGTTACCCTCTCTGCCTAGAATTCTCCCCTGCCCCCATGTGTGGTGAAATCTTATCCATACTCCAAGAGCCAGCTCCCAGCGCCATCCTCTACAAAGTCTCCTCTGATTTCACCAATCAGCCTCTCCACTGTGCCAGCCCAAAACCATCCTCCTCCACCCTGAATTCCCAAGATGCTTTATTTATATATAACTTATGACACTTGTCACTTTCTCCTTTGTGTTGCAGCCTGCTTCATCCCTTGCATCAGAATATAAGTTCCTTAAGGGAAGGGGCCATGCTTCATCTTATATGGGCTGTCCTTCCATAATGCCTAAGATGTGTGCACAGTAAATATTTACTGAATCTATTATTCAATCAACCAACCCAAACTCAGAAGTCAGATGTCACCTGTTGCAGCCCAGATATCACAAAAACTGACACCAAAGTATGCCATCACAAAATCAACCCTGCTTTCCCTCCGAAAAAGTGCCAAATACCTCCCAACATTCTGCTTTTTTACGCACCACATGACATAATCCCATTTGGGTTTGTCTAACTCATGTAGCTTCATGTACTAATTAAGCTGTAAGACACAACAGGGCATGAATTTATTGTGCAATAACTCACATGCGGGATGTTTGCGCAGTGCTTGGGCGTGAGTTATGACACATTAATTCACGGCCTAGAGGGCCTCATTGCAATTACAGAACCATTTTTAAAATAGCATCTGGATTTAAAATACAAATATTGGTCCCCCCCAACCTGAAAACTCTTAGTCCCAGAAATGAGCTAGCCAAGGTCAGAGGTTGCTTTGGCTCCCTTTCTCCTGGTTCTGTGTTATCCATTTAGCTGTGTTAATGACAAAGGATGCACAGCCTAACCCCGCACTTTACTCACCTAGACCACAGAGGTGCCAGGAAAAGAGAGGAAGAAGGGAAAGGGAGTAGGGACTTCCTCACCACCTGCAGAAACAGGAGGAACTGGCTATTGGGTAAGAAAACACAAAAGCAATGGATGCAGCAGCCAACCAGGGGTCCATTACTGAGAAAGGAGAAAAGCCAGAAAGGACATTTTGCGAATTCTGACATTCAGTAAACTTCACCCAAAGCAAGCAGGCAAAATTCACTACCACTTTTTTATGTCTACTGTTAGGAGAATGTGATGGGTAGGGAAAGAAGAAATAAGTCACCTGGCTTAGCAGCTCACAACTGAAAACAGTTCCTTCTGTCTGCTCTCTCCCCAGGGTTCTGGGAGAAAAGGTGAGTTCACTTCTGTAGACAACTCTACTCGCTGGCAACACTGTGCTCTATAAACACCCCATCTGTGATGTCAGCCAGCAGCCACCTGGAGAATCTCCCCTGCTCCATGAGTTTGTATTAAAACACTCACTTATAACTCCCTATTAATTTTTCACGAGGAGTTATTTTTAACTCGCTCAAACCATTGTCTGGATGTGCCGAATAGATTTTCTTAATGAACAAGCCTGGCGTGTGGTTCCTCCTTCCCTCGACCCTCCTGCTGCTATTCCAATGGTCCCCTCCTCACAGGGAACAAGGCTTCAGATGAGCAATTCACAGCGATGCCCCGGAAATGGGGAGCACAGAACAGAAAGAACCCCATCGAGCAGCCCACACCATCCTCCCTATTCAGACATTGGTTTTGAGAGGATTTCAGGAAATGTCAGACGTTTTTAAAGACAAGAAGACCAAGTCAACATTGAAAAGCCTTCTCGATAGATCATCCAAGGGGACCCTCAGGTTATTGTATCAGACCTTCCCTCTACAAATCCCTCTAGACTACCTTTTCTGCCACACACCAGTCCAGATATTACGATTTACTCACAAGCAAGAGAAGTAAAGAGAGTTGATTCTTAACTCATAGAACCTTTCTAAACTATAAATTTGATTGAGCTGTCCCCCATCACCACCACTATCACCACCACCACCAACATTAACACAACCATCACCAACACAACACCAGCTTAAAACCCTTCAGTGGTTCCCCACTGCCCTCAGGATAAAACCTCAACTTCTTAGCACGGTGCTTCCTTTTTTCACAGTCTGACCCATGCTCATTTCTCTAGCCTGATCCCCTTTCCAGCACCTGCTCTGGCAGCCCAATTCTAGACTCATCCTGCTTCCTTGCCTCTGATGCTTTCTTGGCCCCCTTCGCTTAGCTGACTCCTACTTATCAATTCCCACTCAAAAATTCCTTCCCCAGGAAGCTTTCCCTGACTCTTAGGCTGAAATAAGTTGCCCTTCCTCCATATTTGCACAGCACCTGTGTTTATCCCATTTGCCATTTATCATAACACATCACAATGCCGGTTTAGCTATCTGTCTCCTCCACTAGAGTGTGAGTTAGGCGCTCGCTAAATAGGTGTTAAGCAAATATATAGAGAAGAGAAACCCTGAAAGAACACATAATCCAGAATTCTCATTTACTTGACTTTGAGATACATACTTTGTAGCCAAGCAACCTTTATAAATCTGACGCAGGTAAATTATAAATGGTATTACATTCCTTGTAGAAGGCTATCAAAATGAAAAGTGTGAAGGCAAAACCAACTGTGATAAAACCTTGACCACAGATAATTCATGGCATGTAGAAGCCACACTTAGGTGATAAACAACTGTTTGCCTTTAGGGATACTCGTTCGAGAAGTATCAAGCTGCCTTAGGTTACAGAGAACCAACCACCCATGCCCAGTTAGAGAACCTCTACTTTTTTTGAATATATCATGCTCAACCCCTATAATCTAGGCAGGAAAGCCCCTAAGCCAGAGGGTCTCACTTTGAGAGGCAGAGGAGTCATAGTGAAGACATCTGTGGACCATTTTCAGACTCCATATCCTTGCCCTCTGGAGATTCTTTTCCAACTAGACCCTTACTTTCCATGACTGCCTGAAGCCATCCCAAATGACAACTGTCCTAAATTTAAAAGAGAAGAGATTCTAAAATCACCCTTCAGGGATGTCCCCAGCTGTCCAGTGGTTAAGATTTCACCTTCCAGTGCAGCAGCTGTGGGTTCGATCCTTAGTTAGGCAGCTAAGATCCCACATGACTTGTGGCCAAAAAAACCAAACCAAAACAGAAGCAATATTGTAACAAATTCAATAAAGACCTTAAAAATAGTCCACATCAAAAAAAAAAAATCTTTTAAAAAGTTATCTTTCACAGGAAAACAACAGAGTTTAGTAGTGAAGAGTAAAAGCTCTGCAAGTAGATGGCTTAAGTTCCAATATTTACTCAGTCTCATAGCTGAGTGACTCTGGACAAATTACTTAGCCTCTCTGTGCTTCAATTTCCACAAATAGGAGTAAAGGTAAATACCTTCTAGGGTTGTTGTGAGGATTAAGTGAAAGAATGCTTGCAAAGTACTTGGCTTAGGGCCTGGAAAACAATATGTACTTAATATAATTTACCTAATATTTAATATTAAAATCTGATCCAAAGCCCCCACACATTGACTATCAATTAGTCTTTATAAATGTCTAGCCTCAAAGTCATCCACTAAAGCCTGAGCCTCTTAGCTAGCCCTCATGAGAAATGAAAGCAGTCTTATTCCACATAATTTGCCTTGAAGGTCTAAGGACTTGCATTAGACACCTTCACCCATGCTGGTGCTGAACACTTCAGGGGTTCCTAAGCTGCTCGAGTTATATCAGACACTGAAAAAGTGCCAGGCTGGGGACTTCCCTGGTAGTCCAGTGGTTAAGACTCTGTGCTTCCAATGCAGGGGCATAGCGTCAATCCCTGGTCAGGGAACAAAGATCCCACATGCTGTGCTGCACAGTAAAAAAAAAAAAAGCCAGACTCAGATACAATAACAAAAATAATTATGATAACAGCTGACACTTATGAACCTTTACTGTGTGCTCTATATTAAGCATTTTGCCTCTACTTCCTCCCAACAACCCTAACATGCGAGTCTTATTGTCTCCATTTTACCTATTAGGAAACTGAGACTTAGATGAATTAAAAAAAAAAAAAAACCTGTACAAACCACAGACAGGAAATGATAGAGTCAGGATTTGAACAAAAATTATCTGATGCCAAAACTCTGCCATCCTGCCCTCCTTCCCTATGGCTACTGTGAACAGCTTTCCATTTGACACCCCAGTTCCTAAAATGGGCAGCAGAGACTGAAAGAAAGGCCACAGTTCCCTTCTAGTGGCTCCTTGAATGTTACGAATTTTGTCTTCTATCCAACTAGCCCAGAAGAGGAAGATCACATGAATAGTAATAATAATAATATTAGTAGTATTGCCTATGGATGCCGCATCTTATTTCTAGAAGAGGCACTACTGGCTACTATAGTGGTAAAAGCAAAGACCATTATGTCAAAAATTCTTCATGTGGGCCCTGGCTCTTCTACTTGACTATATAAACTTAGATAACTTACTTAATCTCCCTAGATCTCAGATTCTCTATCCATAAAACGGGAATGATAATAACACTTACCTTACTGAACCAATTCGAGAATTAAATGAGAAGATACAAATTTTCACGCACTGCTGGTGGGAGTGCAACTGAGACCATCATCCTGAAGCACAATCTCAGTGGAATTAAATATGCACCTACTCTCCAACCCAACAATCCTGCTCTGAGGTACATACCCAAGGAAACAGTCTCCCAAGTCCATGAAGAGGCCCATATGAAGGTAATCACAGCACTGCTTGCTGCAGGAAGTTGGAGGCAACCCAAGAATCCATTACTAGAGGAACATATAAGTAAAATGTACTGTATGGGTGCAATGGTAAATTAAACAGCAATCAAAGATAACAAAGTAGATTTACCCACAGCAGTATGGGGAGAAGCAATGTTAGAAACAATGTTAAGTGGGAAAAGTAAAAAGCACGGTGAGGTATACAGCACAATGTCGTTTATACACAGTTAAAAAGCCAAAATAACACTCTATATTTTTAAAAATAGACATATATCTGCTAAAACTGTTCAGATCATATTCCTCTGCTCAAAACCTTTCACTGGTTTCCCTTAATATTCAGAATATAAGGGGCTCCCTTGTGGCTCAGCTGGTAAAGAATCCTCCTGCAATGTGGGAGAACTGGGTTCAATCCCCGGGTAGGGAAGATCCCCTGGATAAGAGAAAGGCTACCCACTCCAGTACTCTGGCCTGGAGAATTCCATGGACTGTATAGTCCATGGGGTCACAAAGAGTTGGACACGACTGATTGACTTTCACGTTCAGATTATAAAGTCTGTGGGCTTCCCTGATAGCTCAGACAGTAAAGAATCTGCCTGCAATGCAGGAGACCCAGGTTCAATCCCTGGGTTGGGAAGATCCCCTGGAGAAGGAAATGGCTACCCACGCCAGTATTCTTGGCCAGAGAATCCCATGGACAGAGAAGCCTGGAGGGCTATAGTCCATGGGGTCACAAAGAGTGGGACACGGCTGAGCAACTAACACACACACACACACATACAAACTCTGTACTAACACACACACACATATAGTCTGTACTTCCAATGGCCTGCAAATCTCCTACATTATTCTGCCGCTGACCCAGCTACCTCTCAGTCTTGTTTTTCTCTCTTCTCACTCATTTTGCTCTGTCCCCTTGCCTCCTGGTGGCTTGGAGGTTAAAGCATCTGCCTGGATTCGATCCCTGGGTTGGGAAGATCCCCTGGAGAAGGCAATGGCACCCCACTCCAATACTCTTGCCTGGAGAATCCCATGGAGGGAGGAGCCTGGTAGGCTGCAGTCCATGGGGTCGCAAAGAGTCGGACACGACTGAGCAACTTGACTACTGCTACCTTGCCTCCTACCATTCTGGCCCCCTAACACACCAGGCAAGATTCTACTTCAGGGCCTTTGCACTTGCTGTTTCCTATGCTAGACCACTCTTACCCCAGGCATCCATATGGTTGTTCCCTTACCTGCATTTGGTGAAACATCACCTTTTTAGTAAGGCCTTTCTTAATCACCCCATATAAAACTTTAATCTGCTCACAACCACCCACAACCCACTTTATCCCCTGCCCTTTTTGTTCCATAGCACTTATCACTCTTTAAATTACTATATGTTATTTAATTTGTTCATGATTTGTCTAACTCCACTAGAATGTAAGCTCCACAAAGGAAAGAATTTTGTATAGTTTTGTTCATGACTATTCCCAGCACCTGCAGCTGCCTGACATGTAGTCAGCACTGTACATTTGTAGAATGGGTGAATTCATATAGAGCATGGATTGGAAGAGGGTTTATGAAACACACTAAAGCAGGTGCTTGCTGTTTTCATTCTGTCTGCCCTCTGATGGAAAGGATATGGGGCTTCTGGAAGTTTCCTGGTGGGAGGGTGTGGCTGTGGGTGAAACTGGGTCTTGCTCTGGTAGGCAAAGCCATATTCAGTAAAACTTTAACTCAATTTTCTTCTGATGGGTGGGGCCAAACTATGGTAGGGGTAATGTAAGTAATGGTGACTTCCTTCAAAAGGACTTAGGCCAGCATGCTCTGCCTCCCAGGACTGTTGTAATCAGTACCCCTGACCCCAAGGCAGGCTACTGTTGACCCACGCCTCCACAGGAGACTCCTGGGCACTCACAGGCAAGTCTGGCTCAGTCTCTTGTGGGGTCACTGCTTCTTCCTCCTGGGTCCTGCTGTGCACAAGGTTTTGTTTGTGCCCTCCAAGAGCCTGTTTCTCTGGGGGGTTCTCAGTCCTTTTGCTGGCTCCCCAGGTTGGGATATCTATTGTGGGCCCTAGAACTTTTGCAACAGTGCAAGAACTTCTTTGGTATAATTGTTCCCCAGTTTATGGATCGTCTGCTTGGCGGCTCTATAGTGGAGCTAATGGTGACCTCCTCCAAGAAGACTTACGCCACAGGCCCCAACCCCCAGGTCTGCTGCAGTCGCAGCCCCTGTCCCTGCAGCAGGCCCCTGCTGAACTGCACCTTCGCAGGACACACTCAAACACTCAAAGGCAGGTCTGGCTCAGTCTCTTGTGGAGTCACTGCTCCTTTCCTGGGTCCCAGTGTGCTCAAGGTTTGCCCTCCAAGCATCTCTGGGTGGTCTGAGATTTGATTCTAAACACAATTGTTCCCTTCCTACCATCTTGTTGGGGCTCCTTTGCCCTTGGACATGGGGTATCGTTTTTTGGTGGGATCCAAGATTCTTCTTGAAAGAAAAACTATGACAAACCTAGAGAACATATTAAGAAACAGAGATATCACTTTGCTGACAAAGGTCTATATAGTCAAAGCTATGGTTTCTCCAGTAGTCATGTACAGATGTGAGATTTGGGCCATTAAGAAGGCTGAGTGCTGAAGAATTGATGCTTTTCAACTGTGGTGTTGGAGAAGATTCTTGAGAGTCCCTTGGACCACAAGATCAAACCAATCAACCCTGAAGGAAATCAACCCTGAATATTCACTGGAAGGACTGATACTGAAGCTGGAACTCCAATACTTTGGCCACCTGATGCGAAGATTCAACTCACTGAAAAATAGCCAGATGCTGGGAAAGATTGAAGGCAAAAGGAGAAGGGAGTGGCAGAGGACAAGATGATTAGATAGTCAGATAGCATCACTGACTCAATGGACATGAGTTTGAGCAAGCTCCGGAAGATGGTGAAGGACAGGGAACCCTGGCGTATTGTAGTCCGTGGGGTCTCAAAGAGTCCAACACGACTGAGCCACTGAACAACAAAAGCAGGTGCCTCCAGTAAGGACGAGAAATGAGAATAGATGTGAGGGATGAAAAGGGAAAACAGGATGAATTGGAAAGGGGCCTGACATAAATGGATGATGCTAATTTGCCATGAACTGGAGGGAGGTGACTGACTCAATTCCATGCCCTTGAGGGTCAATAAAGGAACTGAATGAGATGACGCAGTGAGAGGACCTGGTGCAGAGCCTGATGAATGGCAGCTATGCAGCTGCTGAACTGAAGAGGACTCAGAATCCTGTAGATGTCAGGATATGACATGTACAAAGAAGGAATACAGCTAGAAAGAAGGGGGAGAGTAGCACCCTGGGTACCCCTTTCCCTTCTCCCAGTTTCTCTTTCTCTTTCCATCTACTTCACCTGTCTTGGAGGCTCCAGCAACTGGCACTAAGGATGCTTATACCCCATTTCTGTCTGGGGAACTATGCTCAGTCACCTACCTCTCAACAAAGAGTAGAACAGTGGTTCTTAACAATTTTTGAATCACAGGCCCCTTGGAGGCCACTCACCTCAGAAAGAAGTCACACACTCCTCTGAAGTCCATCCATGAACCCTGAGCAACAACACAGATGAGGAACCTCTAAATGGCAGGTTTGGAGGTGGACAAGATTTTGCTCATTTCTGTTTTCCTCAACTTTGTTACTCAGGGCGGTCCTTGGGCCCCTCCATCTTTTACTGAAGATGAGTGAAAATAGACCTACAGATGAAGTATGAAGATACCAGGGAGGCAACCTGAAGAACAAAACAAATGGGAAACTATTATGTATAAAATGGGCTTCCCAGGAGCGCTAGTGGTAAAGAACTCTCCTGCAACACAGGAGACGCAAAAGATGCCATTTCGATCCCTGGGTCAGGAAGATCCCCTGGAGGGGGGCATGGCAACCCACTCCAGTAATTCTTGCCTGGAAAATCCCATGGACAGAGAAGCCTGGCAGGCTAGAGTCCATAGGGTCACAGTCGGACATGACTGAAGCGACTTAACATTCATGCAAACATGTATAAAATAAGCTACAAGGATATATTGTACACCACATGAAATACAGCCAATATTTTATAATAAATATAAGTGGAGTATAAGCTTTAAAAATTGTGAATCACTATATTGTACACCTGTAACTTATAATATTATACAGCAACTATACTTCAATAAAAATGGGAATTAAACAATCATATTTGATCACTCAAACAGAAGCAGGTAGAACAAATAACCAACCCTACAGAAGAAAAAACATGCTTTTTTAGAGGAATCCTGAGAAATCCTACCTTCAAGCCATCCTATAACAATAAGCAGAAACATCTTCCTCAAACGCAATGTTCAGAATCCTCTTTCCTTGCGAATAATCTGCAAATAGTCCAATTATTCCAAATATTCCAATAATCTGGAATTCAGTCCAGACTCTTCAACTTTAGCTGTCAGACTCTTTCCTGATTCTACCTCCTCCCCACCCTCAGGCCCATTATTTCATTCCTAACTCAGCTCCTCACCTCTTGACTTACACTCCATACAATGAGACTTCAGCCTTTGGGGGTGACTCACTCTGTCCAGGATGCCCTCCACACGCCTTTCTAACCAGTCTTGACCCTACAGATCTCCTTAACCCTGCTCTACAACCTTCCCCACCATCCTAGAAAGCCTTTTCTAAATCATTCTGAACTGTGGTGTTGGAGAAGACACTTGAGAGTCCCTTAGACTGTTTGGAAGGACTGATGCTGAAGCTGAAACTCCAATACTTTGGCCACCTGATGCAAAGAACTGACATTGGAAAAGACCCTGATGCTGGGAAAGATTGAGGGCAGGAGAAGAAGCGGAGGACAGAGGATGAGATGGTTGGATGGCATCACTGACTCGGTGGACATGAGTTTGGGCAGGCTCCAAGAGTTGGTGGTGGACAGGGAGGCCTGGTGTGCTGCAGTCCATGGGGTTGCAAAGAGTCAGACACAACTGAGCAACTGAACTGAACTGAATTGAAACCACTCTGATTCCCCAATCTCCAACCTTCCTCCCCAGTTCACTGGCACTGAGAGCTCTCCCTGATGCTGAGCTGAAATAAAGTTTCCCTTCTGTCTAGTGGAGTCCTGGGTGTGGCCCTTAGATTCCTTTACAGTCTAAAAGCTCCCAAAGGGCCTCCTCCTTCTGAATTCCACATTCTCATCCCTAAACCTCTCTACCCAGGATATGGATCTGCTCATAATTGTACCAGACAACAAAAAGGGGAGTTTAGGGCAGAGAAATGAATATATAGATGTATCGACTGACTACTAAATCTTAAGATTCCTAGAAGTAGAAAAAAAAATTTTTAAGAAAAGAAAAAGGGCCAGACAAAGGTGGAAACAAGAGTCTAGAACATGAGTGATCATCTATTTCAGGAGTATTTCCTAAGTATATTTCCTAACGAGGGCCCTGGGCCTGTGAAGCTCAGTTTAATTAGGAAAGTCCTTCCCAAAGGAGGTGCTTGGCACAGGGGAAGTGCTTAAAGAAATGCAGAGAGAGGCCAGGGAACAGGAAGCCAGCTTGTATGAATTCCACAATGCCCCTGGCTCCCTCCTTCCCTCTCCCTCCCCTCCTGCCCCGCCCTTTACCACCGCCACCACCCCACCCCCACAACACCCCCTGCCCAGCTTCCCTGTGTTTCAGTCTCTGAGATCATTCCAAACTCCAAAACAAAAGTTCCATCCCAAGTAGCCAAGAAAACTCCTGTCAAATCCAACAATCCACCCACTAAATTGCAAGCTGTCCTCCTTTCCCAGCCAACCCCACCCACTTTGCTTCATCCAGGAGGTCACTGTGTTCACTCTCTGTCTCTAAGAAGGGCACTGCCCTTCCTCTGGACCTTTCCTTTTCAAAACATTTGTCCCAGACAGTAAGTCCCACTGGTTCCCTTTGGTTGGGTGTTAAGAATACTGCCAGTCAGGAAGTTTGTCCTTGTGGCTCCTGCTGAATAGCTTCAGATGTAGTTTGGATCTGAGTTGCTTTGCTAGAAGTTTGATAAAGACTTGAGAGAGGACGGCTAATTAGGTTATTAATTATTTCTAGGTCTCAAAGTGTCAAAGAAGTGAACCTTAAATGTCACCTTTTCAGAGATTATATCAATTCTCTGTAGGCTAGTATAGCTCCTTTTCTTATTTATTCATATTTTTTCCGGCCACACCGCACAGCATGTGAGATCTTAGTTCCCTGGCCAGGGATTGAACCCAGGCCCCTTGCATTGGAAGCTTGGAGTCTTAACCACTGGACCACCAGGGAAGTCTCTTCAACTTCTTTTCTGATTCCAACTATATGAGTTCTCTTATCCTCCTTAAAATTTCCAGAGAATGAAAACTTCCAGAACCAATCAAAGCAGTGTCTCCCAACAAACAAATATAAAGTTTCTGGATATCTAGGTTTCCCCAGTTTCCAGAGTTCTAACTTGAATATCCTTACAACTCTGGTAGGGGGCAGTCAGGAATTGAAGAGCAAAGACCTTGAGTTCAGGATGAGAACTTTAAATAATCATGAGTGTGCTGTATGTAGCAGACCAGGGCTTCCCAGGTGGCGCTAGTGGTATAGCAGGAGATGCAAGAGACTCAGGTTCAATCTCTGGGGTCAGAAAGATCCCTGAAATCACATTCTTGCCTTGAGAATTCCATGGACAGAGGAGCCTGGCAGGCTACAGTCCATGGGGCCCCAAAGAGTCAGACGCAACTAAGTGACTAACACTTTCTCTTTCATTTAGTAGACCAACACTTCCAAATTGAGAACAGCTGAGAATACATTTATGAGGGTAAATAGGGCAAAAGCCACCATGAAAACTGGTCCAAATCTCATATCCAGGGTTAGAAGAAAGCAGTTGATCAAGCCAAATGAAAAATGAAATCTTCCCATCGCTTTTCTGTTTGCGCCTGCTGTCTCCAGTCATAGTCAAGGTCATTCATTCAACAACTACTTACTGTCCCCCAAGTATTCAACACTGCAGACACAGCAAAGAAACCACAAAATCCCCCCAACTCAAGCTGTTTACATTCCTGCAGGGGGAAGCAGACAGTAAACAAAGAATTGAAAAGAATATATTGGGTTATATATACCCAGCCTAATACATTGTGTTGGATTGCAATCAGTGCTGCCGAGAAAAGCAAAGCAAGAAAAGGTTAGGGTCGAAATTGCAACATTAAAATGGGTAGTCCAAGAAGGCCCCACTGAGAAGATGACATTTCACCTACTATCAGAAGCAGGTGAAATAACGAACCACAATGCAAATCTCAGAGAAGAGCAAGTACAAAGACTCTGGCCATTTTTTAATGATTTTTTTTATTATGGTAAAATATATACAACATAGGGCTTTCCTGGCAGCTCAGAAGTAAAGAATCCACCTACAAAATGCAGGAGACCTGAATTCTATCCCCAGGTTGGGAAGATTCCCTGGAGAATGGCTGCCCAGGCCAGTTTTCTTGCCTGGAAAATTCCACGGAAAGAGGAGCCTAGTGGGCTACAGTCCATAGGGTCACAGAGTTGGACATGACTGAGTGACTTTCACTTTCGTACATAACATAAAATTTATCATTGGAGCCTTTTTTCAGTGTTCAGGTCTATGGCATTAAGTCTGTTCACACTGTTCTGCCACCTTCACCATCATCCGTCTCCATAGTTTTTCATTCTCCTAAACTGAAATTCTGTACCCATTAAACAGTAACTCCCCACCTCCTCCTCCCCCAGCCCCTATCATCCACCATTCTACTTTCTTTCTCTATGAATTTGACCTTGCTAAGGACCTCTTGAGAGTCCCTTGGACTGCAAGGAAATCCAACCAGTCCATCCTAAAGGAGATCAGCCCTGGAATATCTTTGGAAGGAATGATGCTAAAACTGAAACTCCAGTACTTTGGCCACCTCATGAGAAGAGCTGACTCCTTGGAAAAGACTCTGATGCTGGGAGGGATTGAGGGCAGGAGGAGAAGGGGACGACAGAGGATGAGATGGCTGGATGGCATCACGGACTCGATGGATGTGAGTCTGAGTGAACTCCGGGAGTTGGTGATGGACAGGGAGGCCTGGCGTGCTGCGATTCATGGGGTCGCAAAGAGTCGGACACAACTGAGCGACTGAACTGAACAGAACTGAACTGAAGGGCCTCATACAAGATGAATCATCCAATATTGTCTTTCTGTGATGCTTATTTCACTTAGCATAATGTCAGAGTTCATCCAGGTTGCAGCATGTACCAGAATGACCTTCCTTTTTAAGGCTGAATAATATTGCATTGTATGTGCATACCACATTAAAAAAATTTATCTGTTGATGGGCGTTTGGGTTGCTTCACCTTTTGACTATCATGCGTAGTGCTGCTATGAACACAGGGGTTCAAAAATCTTCTTGAGTCTCTGCTTTCAATTCTTTTTTAGTATTTGTTTATTTATTTGGCTGTGCCGAGTCTTAACTGCAGCACATGGGATCTGTTAGTTGTGTCATGTGGGACCTGGCTCCTTGACAAGGGATTGAACTCAGGCCCCTACACGGGGGCACAGAGTCTTAGCCACTAGACCACCAGGGAAGTTCCCGTGCTTTCAGTTCTTTTGAATACATACCCAGAAGTGGGAATGCTGGATCACGTGGTGATTGTACATTTAATTTTTGGAGAATCATCATGCCATTTTTCCACAGCGACTGCCCATTTCACATTTACAACAGCAGTGCACAAGAGTTCCAATTTCTCCATGTCCTCAGCAACACTTGCTATTTTCTGGTTTTATACTAATACCCATCCCAGTGGGTGTAAGGCAGCATTGCCTATTTTTGAGGAGTAACAAGGAGGCCCGTGGGGTTGGTGCAGAGTGAGGCAGAAGCAGCAGGGAGTGAGGTAAGAGAAAGCAGGAGGCCAGATCTTTCTCAGGCTCAGTAGGGCCTGAGAGTCACTGTGAAGAGTGTGGCTTTTACTCTGGGTGTGATGGGAACCCTAGATAAAGTGACAGTGTCATAGGTTGACTACTGACTTTCACATTCTTTGAACTAAGTATTCGGGTCCCAGACTAAGGAATAATTCTCCAGAGTTTGAAAACGAGGCTTGGAGAGAAATTAGATGTCTGGTGCTTCTGACAACACAATGGGGACTGTACAAGCTGACATTCTCCCATCTGCCTCTCTTTCTAGGTACCAAAGAAGAGATGTCATCCATCCCTCCGTGGGATATGAACATGATGGATTGCTTTCATGGAAGTTGTTCCCTTTATGGATAATCTTTGGCCAGGATTCTACCACTTAAAAATCAAATAAGAGTCATCTTCGTATCATTCACTCTTTTATATTATCCCCTCCATGACTGTAGATAATCAAGCACTACCATGGAGAGAAAGGGCACTTTTTTTGGAAGCTGGGAACATTGAGGGCTGCAAAGACAGGGTGGGTGGATTCCCAGAAAAGGCGCAGGGACAGTGTGAATCAGGCACTCACAACCTTGCAGAATTAAACAGATGAATTCAGTCCCAAGCCCCAGATGCCTCAAGAAGGATTGTCAGAAATGTCTGAGATGATAAGAGCTAAGGAGAGAAAGGGCCCCAAAGGGAAGCCTGAAAACACATTTTTGAGAGGCAAAAAGTACCTCTCATAACCTCGCTTCCCCCAGGCGACAAGGATGAAAGCTTCAACATCAAAATGAGCAGTCCAAGGAGTTATAGATTTTCTCAACAATAAATAATCTGCAGAGAATGGCTGCCTAACCACCATTTATAAATGTTAGAAAATACACACTTGTGTTGGGGCTGAGAAGGGTGGGGGAAATGGAAGGTGGGGAAGGAGAGAATTATGGGGTTGTCCCCTCTGGGAAAGGAGGAGGGACAGAAATCAGTTTTCACTATGGCATTCTTAGGATTCAAATGGGGAGGGAAGTATGGTAAAATCTGGAAACTTAAGTAACTAATTTCTCTCCACAAGAAAACAGGCCATTACTCCTAGGTTCTGTTGTCTTTCTTTCCATCGGAAACCACCTCATTCATCCTCTCATCTGAACCCAGTGCAATCACCACCCACCACCACCCAGGGTAGGGACACCACTGCTCGCCTCACGTCATAGCCCCCAGTTCATTCCCCTTCTCTGTGGTCTCATCACAGAAGTCTTGGATTACCTTTTTTAAGCCCCAAACATTTATGATAAAAGTGGGACAAGGACAGAGGAGAAGGCTGCTCTTTAGCCTCTACTCAAGTAGAAAAATCATGGACCTAAGTGGCAATGAAAGTTTTAGGTCACTCATTAAGCATCTTCTAAACGCAAGTCCTGAGAGTCCCTTGGACAGCAAGAAATTCAAACCAGTCAATCCTAAAGGGCATCAACCCTGAATATTCGTTGGAAGGACTGATGCTGAAGCTGAAGATCCAATACTTTGGCCACCTGATGTGAAGAGCCGACTCACTGGAAAAGACCCTGATGCTGGAAAAGACTGAAGGCAGAAGGAGAAGGCAACAGAGGATAAGATGGTTGGATGGCATCACCGATTCAGTGAACATGAATTTGGGTAAACTCTTGGAGATGGTGAGGGACAGGAAGACCTGGCATGCTCCTCTCCATGGGGTTGCAAAGAGTCAGACACAACTTAGCAACTGAACAACAACAAACGCCAGTCATTGTGCTTGGTATGACAGGATAGCAGGAGGGAAAAAGGTAGTCCTTGCCTACATGGTACCCACCATCTTTAAGTAAAGTTCTTATAACAGACTTGTGGTGGCCAAGAGGGAAGGGGGTGAGGGAAGGATGGGAGCGGGTGAGGGCAGGATGGGTGAGGAGTTTAGGATTAACAGGTGCAAACTATTATATTTAGGATGGATAAACAAGCACAGGGAACTCTATTCAATATCCTGTAATAAACCATAATGGAAAATAATATGAGAAAGAATGTATATAGTATAACTGAATCACTTTGCTATATAACAGAAAGTAACACAACACTGTAAATCAACTATACTTCAATAAAATTTTTAAAAGAATGTTCTTACATAATGGTGATGGTAGTTTAGTCGCTAAGTCGTGTCCAACTTTTGCAACACCATGGACTGTAGCCTGCCAGGCTCCTCTGTCCATGGGATTCTCCAGGCAAAAATACAGGCTTGCCATTTCCTTCTCCAGGGGATCTCCCCAACCCAGAAATCGAACCCGGTTTCCTGCATTGCAGGCAGATTCTTTACTGACTGAGCTACAAGGGAAGCTCCTTGCCTATATAATATCCTGCCCAAAATGTATAACCTGAATCTGACAATGAAAACAATCAGTCCACAAAACACCATTCTGCAAAAAGCTGACTTTTTAAAACATGTTAATTTATTTAGGCAGTGATTAATGCTGAAAAAGCATTAGTCACTCAGTCATGTCTGACTCTTTGTAACTCCATGGACTATATCCTCCCAGGCTCCTCTGTCCATGGACTTCTCCGGGCAAGAATACTGGAGTGGGTAGCCAATCTCTTCTCCAGGCGATCTATTTAGGCTGGGCCAGGTCTTAGCTGTGGCATGCAGGGTTTTGTTTTTTGTTTTTAGTTGTAGCATGTGGGATCTAGCTCCCTGACCAGGGATCAAACCCTGGCCCCCTGCATTGGGAGTGTAGAGTCTTAGCCACTGGACCACCAACGGAGTCCCCAGAAAGCTGATTTTCTTCAGAACAATTGACCTGTAATCTTCAAAACTGTCAGTCAAGAATTACCAGTTGAGGAACTATTCCAGATTAATAAAGGAGAATAAGGAGACATGACAATGAAAAGGAACGCATAACCCTGCACTGAACCTGGACTGGGGAGAAACATTTTACAATAAAAAAAATTATTGAACAATTAGCAAAATGTGAATATAGAGTGTATTAGTATTTCATATATGTGTATCTATAGAAGAGAGAGGATGAAATGTGACAAAATATGAAAAATTGGTCAAGTATGGTTAAAGGTAAGTGGGTGTTAATTATACTGTTCATGGAAACTTTTCTCTACCTCTGATATTTTTCAAACTAAAAAGTCAGGAGGAAATCAAGAAATCTTGATTGTAAAGGTTATGACGTCTCCTTCCCTGAACAACCTTGATAAACAAGCTTGCCATCATTTTTGTTTGGAACAAATCCCACCCAGAACGATCTAGCCCCAGATCAGGAACTTAGATCAGAGGGGTGGGTGGGAGGATAGAACTTCTTTGTCTTTGATCTACAACCAAAATTGTCAGCAAGTAAAAATGCCTGGAAAGAAACCACAACCTTGGCTCATGTCAGTATAGTTATAAAAACTACATACTGTTACTGTCATTTTGTGGGACTAACACAAATTAATAAATCAGGGCCTTAGACTTAATTCTGTGAGGCATTGGGGAAGAGTCGCAGAAGCCGGAGGCAAAGAAAAATGGTATCTGGAAAAGAAAGATACCAGGCCTATGTGCAAGAATTACAGAAACCTGAAGAGGGAGGTGAAAGAGAACCAGAATTTTGCTGAACGGCAAGTAATGCACATATGTAATTTCATCTAACCCTGAAACAACTCAACGAAGTAAGTATTATTATTCCACTTCACAGACAAGAGATTACTTTCCCTAGATCATATAGCCAATAAAAAGAAGTGTTGGAATTTGAACTTGGTTCTTCATAACTTCAAAGCCTGTGTTCTTTCTACTGAGCATTCTGCCTCCACAAAGAGTAAAATTAATGGTTATTATTGGATAAATTGAGCCAGTTCTTATTCTAGTGCTCAAGTCAGCCTGTCAGGGTCTCCCCTTTCATCCCTGACAGACACTAATGGGCATGGGCTGTAGTTTGCTTATTGAATCTGAAAGCTCCATACAAACCACCTGCTAAAATCCTAATCCAACCAAGGGCCAAAATGTCTCCAGATTTTGCTCTCAGATGCCAAGAAAGGCAATTCCGAAACACCCCTGTAGCCACTCCAATAATTCCCAAGTGCAATTTTACATTTAATTACAATTCCTACCCACAACTCTAGCCCATATCCTCTAGTTTGACTTTTAATGGAAATATATAATAGGATAATATTAATACATCTATGTGCTTAGTCACTCAGTCATGTCTGACTCTTTTCTACCCATGGACTGCAGCCTGCCAGGCTCGTCTGTCCATGGGGATTCTCCAGGCAAGAATACTGCAGCGGGTGGCCATGCCCTTCTTCAGGGGACCTTCCTGACCCAGGGATCAAAGCCAGGTTTCCCACATTGCAGGTGGATTCTTTGCCAGCTGAACCACGGACGAAGCCCAATACATCTCTAGATGTTTATATGTCACCCTTCTTTTTTTTGTTTGTTTTAGTTTGATTGTTTTTTTTTTTTTTTTTTTGGCCATGCATGGCATGTGAGATCTTAGTTTCCCCACCAGGAATCAAACCCATGCCCCCTGCAGGGGGAACGTGGTGTCTTAGCCACTGGACTGCCAGGGAAGCCCCTATATGCCACCTTTCTGAGACTCCTTTTATCATACCATTCCAAATCTTTTCCTTTCATTACCTCATTCTTGAGAAGAACAAAACCATCTTCAGTTCAGGTTAGGAAGAACTAGAGAAAGAAATGAAACCTTATTCTCTTTGGCTAAAGGAAGATGAGGGTGGGGAAACAGACAATTTTTAAAATGGGAGCCTGATGGCAGAAGATGGTTGCAACTTCCCTGACAATCTAAATACCTCCAGATTTGGCCTTCCTAAACCTCAACCATCACCCAAGCCTTCCAGATGCTGCCGGCACACACCATTAAGAAACATCTGTCACAAAGGACAGCCCCAACTGGGACAAAGGAGAGCAGGAAGGCAGACAGTGCCAGTTTAATGAGGATGGTTTAACAAAACGTCTTTTAAGCTTCCTAATTCACTTGGCCATTTGCTCCCCAGACTTGGCTGCCAATCAGGAGCAGACTGGAAACGTTTGCCAGAGAACAACAATCTCTTCCTGATCCTTAACCCAGAAGAACCCAGGATTACAAAAATGTCAACATGTCAGTCACTCTAAAACATGATTAACCCCACTCCAGAGCTACAAATTCATGATGATTCTGGGGGAAAGGACTTCAGCTACATCACCTTGATCAGTATGGTTAGACTGTTGGTGGCCAGAGATCAGACTTGGTAGAATATAAAAATGAGCATTAGTGTTCCCATCATAACCCATGTCTGTGCCCAGCTCTGAGCTTATAATACCTAGAATATTCTTAATACTTATTAATCATCCATAGAAATAAGCACAAAGGCCGATGGACTTCAGACATCAGCATAGACCTCTTGGTCTTTATATGGATCTTCTCATGATTTTGTAAATGTTATTATAGGGTATGGACTCCAGACAAGAAATAATGGGTATATGGAAATGCTATGAGTATAGGAAGATCAATGGAGAAAATAAAGGACTATCTTTCCATTTTAGTTTCACAAAGAAGAAGGCTCCAGATATGCTGGCAAAGCAGCATCTAAGGATCCTAATTTTATTCAGGGAAATTGGATTAAAATTTAGATTAATCCTAAGGAATTTTACCCGAAATCACTGGTTTCAGATATTTGGGGATCATCAACCTACCTGTCAATTCAATTCAGCTAACATGAAGTCACTTAAACACTCAGCACCTTGTCCCCGCTATCTACCCAGTAGGTTTCTATAGCTGGCGAATACTGTGTATCCAGGGCCAGCCTCCTGCCAGACTCTCTGGTCCACCCTCCTGGTCCATGAAATTGGTCATTCTAAACGATGAGCTGCTCTCAGATCCCACTCAGATCCCCCCAGCAGCCATCAGAGAGTGCTGCCCTTCCTTGAAGCAGACGACAGCCCTAAATCACAACCGCCCTGACTGCTGCGTTGCAGCGGATAACTGAAGTGTGAGTGCCCTCTACCCTCCTTCTAGAAAATGACACGTTCCTCAAGTCTTAAAAAGACACACACCCACACACCCACACACCCACACACACACACACACACACACACACACACACACATACACCCCCTTCTCCCCCTTCTCCCAACCAGACCTGCAGTTTCCGGATCTCTGCTAAATCTGAACTTCTATAATGGTATTTTCAGGACTTTCTTTCTGTTGTCCTTCTGTCATGTAGTCCTACTATTAACCTTCTCCGTGGCTCTCTACTTGAACAGGACGAACTTTTCCCACACATGAACACTTCGCTGTCATTCACAGGACCGCCCTCGCACAGACTGTCCCTCTCTACCTAGAATACCCTCCTTCCAAACCTTTTTCAACATGACCCTTCTTCAGGAAGCTTCTCTAGCCACACCCACAGGTATTTGATCTCTCCAGTATGTTCTCTTTGCCCCGTCTCTCCCCTCACTAGGGTCCAGTGGTATAATTCACTGGCTTAGAACTTGGCACTAGGAGAACACCCAGCTGGGGGGAAGAGCAGGAGTCATGAATGGTGGCATGGAATAGAGGAGCACAGCTTCTGCCTGAGGACACTTTCCACTGACTTCTTCCAGCTAAAGCCTGAGGCACAAAGAGTCAACAGGGCACAGGCAGGGAAAAGTGAATTCCCATGACAAAGTGAAAGTATAAAGGGAATAACCCAAATTATCTGAGACAAAGCACATTATCCGTGACGTTTTTTATTTGCCCCAGTGTCATCCCCTTGATGTCCAAAGACTGAACAGACAACGGAGTTTTATTACTTTCATTGCTTTACTTAATTTGGAAAATAAGTCATCTAGTGCTTTGCCATCAAGCAGCATGATATGATACTCAAACTGTAATAACTAAGTTTAATATTATACTATAGTAAAGAGGGGTGGTCTAGTAGTCAAATGGCTGGATATTGTTTAGAATAGGATTTTCCTTGTTTCAGGTGGATTGTGGAGGTATGCACGAAATACCCATGTGTTGTAAGCTCCCAAAGAAGAGAATTTTCTGAATTGGCTATCATTTATCCCATACTGCCTGCTTATTAGTATACAGATGGATTCTGTTACTTTGGGGTTGGGTCTAAAGTGAAAAACTGGACAAACCCTATATGGATTTTGGTTTCTTGTGGAAACCACAAAAACTTTCCATGTGAGAAAGACTGTTTTCAAACTATTAAAAACCAGAGTTCAACTAAGTATAAATGAATACAAACATAAATTGCAAGTTAGAAAACTCAGGCACCAGAATAATTCTTTGTGCAAAAGAATTCAGCCAAAACCAATGTCTTTTTCCCCCTAAATCATTAACATAACCACCATCACCTCCAAATCACCACACACTCATTTATACACAGTGCAAGGCAATGGTGACAGACAGAGGATTCTCCCCTCTGGGAATGCACAATTAGAGGCATTTTACGAATTCTTCCCCAACTCCCAAAATAAGTAAAAGATACATAAACCAGGAACCGGAAAGGGTATTCCTAAATCAGAAATGAACAGTATGATATTTACATCAGAGACAAGGGCATGAGACAAGGGCATGTCAAGATCCCAGATGATGTTACAGCTGACAGAAGATAAGAGTAGTGGGCTTCATTCTCCAGTGTTGGCAAGATTAGGGTGTCTCTTCTGCCCATCAAGGGACGTCTGAGAAGGCTGCATGGAAGAGGGGGCATTGCTCCATCTTGGCCTTTTGTTCAGGTTTTCCAGGAAAACATCAGTTCAAACTACATCTTCATAATGGTGTGAAGCCTGGGCTATATCCAGCCTAATTGAGGCCTTTCTTTCATGCCTCCCACCAAAAATACAAAACAAAACAAACTCAACAAAACAAACAAATCCAGTTTGCTCAACTATGCAGACCCAGCTTAATATACACAGAGCTCAGTACTAAAATACAACAAAAATTTTTTTTAAAATCTCAGTCTTGGTCTGTGAAAAAAAGAGTCTATCAGGGAAAAACCATTTCAGTGTAATAAGTCTGTTACATCTCCCCTGAGGAGAGAAAAGTCAAGCTCAGAAAGTTCTCCTGAAAGTTTGGAAAGAAAGCCGAAGTGACTAAATTCAACTCTTACCAAGGGAAATACATATGCAATCTTCTCTCCCAGAAGTCTTCCAAAAAGCAGCCTCACCGAACTGATCGCTTGTCCCGTGCATCTTCCCTCCATCTGTGGTCTTACTCTGTGCTGCACTCTGCTCTAACGCTACTTGGGAGAATACTCGGTCTCCCTTTCTAAAATACAAACTCCTTAGGGTAGAAGCTGCTTCATGTTCTCTCACTGAGGCTAGAAACCATAAGTCTGCAAGTAAATATTGCCGGTTGCAACCAAGACTTGAACTTGAAAGCTGTGGCAGCCCCCAAACAGCTACCTCATCCAACTCAACTAGCTACCCAACCACCCACAGCACTACCCCTCACACATCCCATCCCAGTCTGACAGAGGCTGAATTTGAAGTAGTGAAAACCTATCCTGATATAGACCAAAATGCTCCAAATTTACACCCACCTGGTGTTGACAAAATCCACCTACCCAAATATAATCCAAAATCCATGCAGATGTAGCCCAAAACATTTTGCTTCCTTCCCTCAGTATTCACGGAGCCTATGCCACGTGCAGACACTACACTAGCATCATTATACCACTATTTGGGTAAACTGATAGCCAGAGCCTCTGATGTTAAATCCAACATACCCCCGGCCACGATTTGACATATCTTCAGGTTTAATTTCAGTCAGAGTCCAGTTTGGGGAATTCCTAACCTTTCTATCATCCCAAATAAGATCATCAACTTGACAAAAGCAAAAGCAGAAGCCTCAATCCCAAAGAAGGACAATGCCAACGAATGTTCAAACTACTGAACAACTGGGCTCATTTCACATGTTAGCAAGGTTATGCTCGCAATCCTTCAAACTAGGTTTTAGCAGTATGTGAACCAAGAACTCCCAGACAAGCAAGCAGGGTTTAGAAAAGGCAGAGGAACCAGAGATCAAATTGCCAACATTGTTGGATCATGAAGAAAGCAAGGGAATTCCAGAAAAACATCTACTTCTGATTAACTGACTATGCTAAAGCCTTTGATTGTGTGGGTTACAACAAACCGGAAAATTCTTAAAGAGATGGAAATGCCAGACCACCTTACCTGCCCTGAGAAACCTGAATGCAGGTCAGGAAGCAACAGTTAGAACCAGACATGGAACAACAGACTGGTTCAAAATTGGGAAAGGAGTACTCAAGGTTGTATATTGTCACCCTACTTATTTAATTTATATGCATAGTACATTATATGAAAAGCCAGGCTGGATGAATCACAAGCTGGACTCAAGATTGCTGACAGAAATACCAATAACCTCAGATATTCTAATGATATTACTCTAATGACAGAAAGTGAAGAATTAAAGAGCCTCTTGACAAGGAAAGTTGGCTTGAAACTCAACATTGAAAAAACTAAGATCATGGCACCTAGTCCCATCACTTAATGTCAAATAGAAGGGGGAAAAGTGGAAGCAGTGACAGGTTTTCCTTTCTTGGGCTCCAAAATCACTGCAGACAGTGATTGTAGCCATAAAATTAAAAGACGCTTGCTCCTTGCAAGGAGAGCTATGACAAACCTAGACAGCATATGAAAAAGTAGAGACATTACTTTGCTGACAAAGGTCCATATAATCAGAGCTATGGTTTTTCCAGTAGTCATGTACAGATGTGAGAGTTGGACCATAAGGAAGGTTGAGCGCCGAAGAACTGATGCTTTCAAACTGTGGTACTGGAGAAGACTCTTGAGAGTCCCTTGGAGTGCAAGGAGATCAAGCCAGTCAATCCTAAAGGAAATTAACCCTGACTGTTCACTGGAAGGACTGATGCTAAAGCTGAAGCTTCAATACTTTGGCCACCTGATGCACAGAGCCGACTCATTGGCAAAGCCCCTGATGCTGGGAAAGATTGAAGGCAAAAGGAGAGGACAGCAGAGGCTGAGATGGTTGGATAACATCAGCATCAGTTTTGAGCACTCCAGAAGGCAGTGGAGGACAGAGCAGCCTGGTGTGCTGCACCATGGGGTCGAGAAGAGTCAGACACAACTTAGCGACTGAACAACAAGAATCTTTCTATCACACCAAACAAGATCATCAACTGGACAAATCCAAAAGCAAAATCAGAAGCCTTTGCTTCTGGAGCTCTTCAGTGACTGAATGGGCTACTACGAAGAATCAGATTCTCCAAACAGGATTCAGAAAGAGAGCTGCAAAAAGCCAAGAAGGGTATGAAACTAAAGGATTAAAAGGTGATGTGATATGTTGATGTCAAAAGTGAAAGTCAGCTCCTTCTCTCCTTCTCCCTGCGATTCTCTATTTCCCTTTTCTCAGCCTATCAACCCAGAACTTCTAATTACAGTCCTCAGATGAAAACAGGAGAAGGAAATCCATCTTCCTGTCCACCTTATTTTCCAACCTACAGCTGTAACACAGGAAGGCTTTTGTCTCAGTGGGCACTAATCTACACTCATTTTTTCCAAGAAGGCTTGCTAAATAGCTTTAGTTTTGTTCCCCCCTCCCCAAATCTTCCTTTTCCTGTACACATAGAATCTAGAAATCCAACCAGGGACCCCATGTATCACTATATGCTGTCTCTACTTTGAGACTAGCAGTTGTGAGTAGCCAGCGCCCATAGGCCCTTCTACCGCAGACTTCCTCCCAATACCCATGATAATACACTGTACGTGAAGTGGCTTAGGAAATACCAACTACCTCTCTGGTTATCTTCCGTCACACCTTTAAAGGTGTCTTCTGTCTACCCCATGTAAGTAGATGACTCTCTCTCTCTCTGTCCTCTCTCCCCAGACTTTGCTAGGGCTCTTAGAGCCCTAGGTTGCTACTCCACATCCCATCAACTCCCTTGGAGAGTTAATTTGTTTTAGAAAGACGCCAGATCATCTGAGTTATAAGAAGGTTGTATCATACCTCAGAGTCCTGAGTTCTTATCCAAACATAAATCAGTGTGACTTCTCCGCTGAGACCCACCCAGCTCATGCATTAGCATCTATGGCAAAGAACCTTCACCACCATGCTTTTTAGGAGATGCACTCATTCCCTGATCTCTTCTTTCTTTTTTTTTTGACATGCCTCCTGCAGTGGAAGCACAAACTGCAAACCTCTAGACTACCAAAGAATTCCCTCCCTGGTTCTTGCTCCGGACTGCCTTGTGACTTCTGTGATAATAAAAGAAAAAAAAAAGGACAAAAAGAACAGAATCCAAAAATAATGTTTATGAATTTGGAATAGACTTTTCAAAGGAAGCTAGCCTTCCCACATGATTTTGCTTACACTGAAGTTAAAATGAGTCTGCCTTCTGGGGGCATGCATCACATGTCGATTAATAACAGAGAGAAGCTGCCCAACAGCTGCTGGAGGGCAAGAGAAGACAGTTTAGAAATAAACACTTGCCACAGCCAATCAATAAAACAGGTGTCATGCGTGGGTAAGTGTTGTCTGAGCTTCTGGTGTTGGGGGCAAGTGGGGGCTACTCTCTAGTTGCGGTGGCGGGCTTCTCGTTGCAGTGGCTTCTCTTATTGTGGAGCACAGGCTTTAGGGCACTCGGCCTGCAGCAGTTGCGGTGCACAGGCTTAGCTGTCCTGTGACAGGCGGAATCTTCCTGGACCAGGAATTGAACTGGTATCCCTTGCATTGCAAGGCAGATTCTTAACCACTGGACCACCAGGGAAGCCCCTACCTCAGCTTTTTTAAATTAGATAAGAAGGGGAAGGAGATTACCTTCAGCAGATGTAAAAATGTCTATCTAGCTCCTTGAGCATCCAGGAAGAAGCCCACCCAATCCTCTCTTATTCGTGTGGACCACCTTGTTAAACTGGACTAATGCTCTGCAGAGTCCACATAAATGTCCTCCCTGAGATGATGAGATATGGAGACTTTCAGAACCACACGTGAGAAAGGTGAAAAAAGGAGACAGCAGACCCAGGAGGAAGAATCTTCGTTCATTCAAAGGTCATGTCTAAGTACACTGTGTGGTAGGCCACGCTGCAATAAAGCAAGGCCCTCGCCAGTGCATAAAGGCCAGGAGCAACAGCATGGCCAAAGAGGGAAGGATGCTGAGGAAAAGGAGCCAAGGACTAACTTCCTCTAACTCACATTTTCCTAGGACCCATCTACTAAGGACTTGTCTGGCTTGGTGGAGAATGGAGTGTAGGCCTCCAAATCACTCTGGCTCTAGCAAACCTAGCCATCCCCTCAAGCTCCCAAGGCCTGTGATCTACACCCCCAGTCTAAAGTCCTACCCTGGCACCACCCTGGCACCACGGAATACCCTCTGCTCAAATCCCAGAACTTCTATGGCCAGCAGCTCTCTGGGCCCAGGCTTCTTTCTCTCTGGCTCTGGCTAGTTTACAACCACAGAAAACCACTTACCCATGGCCTTTTTATACCTCAGAGGAGAAAAAACTGAGAAGAAAAATACAAGCCAAACCCAGGGAGAGGTAAGGAGGGGACTTGGCCAAGCAGCATCAGGAAGAAGACCAGGGTGCCCAGAGGCGGGGCTTTGGGAAGGGGTGGGAAAGTATGAAAGAGATGGTTTAGCCTGGAATCCAGGAGGAGCTTGAGGGGGGCAGTGAAGAGCAAGAAGATCAAACCAGTCACTCCTAAAGGACATCAACTCTGAATATACATTGGAGGGACTGATGCTGAAGCTGAAGCACCACTACTTTGCCCACCTGATGCAAAGAGTTGACCCACTGAAAAGACCCTGATGCTGGGAAAGATTGAGGGCAGGAAGAGAAGGGGGTGGTAGAGAATGAGATGATTGGATGGTATCACTGACTCAATGGACATGAGTTTGAGCAAACTCTGGGAGATAGTGAAGGACATGGAAGCCTGGCGTGCTGCAGTCCATGGGGTCGCAAAGGACTGGACATGACTTAGCAGCGACTGAACAGCAATGGAAGCCAGCCAGGGCCCTGTCTGCGTGAGGAGGCAAGGCGTGTTAAACACCGGTCACATCCAACTCTTTGCAACCCCATGGACTGTAGCCTGCCAGGCTCCTCCGTCCTTGGGAATTCTCCAGCAAGAATACTGGAGTGGATTGCCATGCCCTCCTCCAGGGAATCTTCCCAACCCAGGGATCAAACCCAGGTCTCTCGCATTGCAGAGATTCTTTAGCATCTGAGCCACTAGGGAAGCCCAAGAATACTGGAGTGGGTAGCCTATCCCTTCTCCAGCGGAACTTCCTTACCCAGGAATAGAACCAGGGTCTCCCAAATTGCAGGCAGATTCTTTACCAGCTGAGCTATCAGGGAAGCCCGGGGAGGCAAAATGAGACTTTAAATGGAGATTGGCTGGAGACTGAACAAGAAGCTATGGATTAAGAAATAATTAACATACTTTCTAGGGTCCTGTGTAAGCAGGGGGGTTTGATTGATTGGAGGAGAGTCTGGGGAGGTGGTGGAGCCCCACATGTGGAGATGTGGGAACCAGTCCCAAATCCAGTTAAAGGACCTCGACTCAAGAGCCCTCTAAACAAGGATAGAAAAAAAACAACCCCACCAGCCTCTCCCAGAATCCTCCCACCAGGCTGCTCTATCCCCACCACCCATCTGAGCCCACCTCACCCATATTTCCCATCACTCCAGAAATAAAACTAAAAAGAAACTAGTTTAACCTTTATATCTGGAGTCAGAAAGACAGACAGATAGATGGACAGATATACTGCCTATATGAGAGCACTGACACTGGAGCAGAAAGAACCGTTCCAGATCTCAGAAAGGACTCCCAACTGAAGAAAACCTCAAAGCCACCGACCCTCCCCTAATACGTCTCCATCAGGCATAGAGAATTAATTGAACACCTCCTTTATTCCAGACACTATGCCAGGCAGTGGACGAGGGGGTCCCAGTCAAGGGTACAGAACCCAAATTCCTAGAGGCAAGGGAGACAGGCAGGAACTGGAAGGATGGCTGCAATGACAGAACAGCTGGGGAGGGGCTTCTGGGTGTTTGATTTATGCCTGTTCCAACAGTCCTAGGCTGTCTTTCCCTGCTGCAAGCTGGGGTTTTCCCAGCTGTGCATCTGCTGGAGGGAAAGAAGGGCGGGTACAGGGGGAGGGTCCACGTCCTTGCATCTGGTCCCAAGAGCAATCCCTTCCCCTTTCTCCCCCGCTATCCACTGCCTGCTGGGCAGAGGGTGGGGGCTGGGGGAAATGCCAGGGCCCGCAGATAATCACCAGGTAATGAAAAGTACTGGCCCAGGGCTGGGGGGAATGCAGAGGATGCAGAGTTGGGGCCATAAATCTCTCTGGGAGGAGGGGGTACAGAATGGGGGGACATGACAGTTGGAGCCCATCCAGGTGATTTCACATGAAGTATCTGAACCTTGAGGGGTGGGAGGAGGAAAAACGAGAGGTGGGCAGGGGTAGGAGCCAGAGACAGGGGAAGAGGCTGAAAGAGACACAGATAAGAGAAGCAAATGAGAGATGGAAGAGCAGGCAAGAGATGGAACAGTGATGGGGGAGGCAGACAAGGAGATAGATGGGAGGAGGTGGAGACGGAGAGACTAAAAGGCACACACAGTGAAACTCGTAAAGATGTGATGGTCCAAGCCACCCTCGGAGAGAGGCAGGAAGGCATGAGGGAGAGAGGGAGAGAGAGGAGCTGATCGCAGAGTTCTAGAAAGACTCAGACCAAAATATACCTGGAGTCAGAAAGAGAGACAGACAGACTGACAGACAGTCAGATCTGCCTGACAGAGATGAAGGTGAAGGAGGCAAAGAAGAAACAAAGAAAACAGGGATGTGGTGAGGAGATGGGAGGGAGCGAGACAAAGAGAGAGCAGGAGGCAAGTGTGGAGCAGGAGGAGGGAGCGAGGCCGGGGAGGAGGATATATATTTTCTTTATGATCCTCTTCAATCTCACTCGGCTCACTGCTGAGCCGGTTCCCCTCTCAGGTGCTGCTCGGTGGTGGATGTGCCCAGAAAGCTGATCAGGTGAAACTGCTGCCATAGCTACCCCAGGCTCCCTCCCAGTGCCAACCTGGGGGATCTCAGAGACCCCTGCCCAAATGTGAAAACCTGGCCTGCCTCTCCTTCCTACTTCTCCCCCTAAATACTGCAATCAAAAGAGGCCTGAAGCTTGGCCAGAAATTTTGCAGAGCTAATGGAGCCTCACACAACCAGTACGAGGGCAAGTGGGGCAGAGGAGAGAGAGAAATAGAGGCAGGCAGGCAAGCTCTAGCAGAAGGGACATATTTTGGTCAGGTGTCGCTTGGAGAAGAAGCAGTAGAGAGAAGGACTGGGATGATGTCTGCCTTTGAGAGCTAAATGGGCAGAATGCAAAGGATAAGTAAAATAAGATGCTAGTGACTGTTCATCAGTTTGGGGTTGACCATTTAGACACCTTCTGAGCAAGTACGATCAACCCCTTCAAGCAACTCTCCACTATAAAAGGCCCCCACAAATACACACAGGAAATATGAAACCCACAAAAAGGAGAAACTGAGGCACAGAATAAAGATCCTGAGGCCAGTGTATATGCATGAGTCCAGATTTTAAGGGACCAGTGATGGAGCAACCAGCCAAGGTTTGAAGACCTAAGACTTAGCACTGCAAGCTGGACCCTGCCTTGAGCTGAGCTCTGCAAACATGAGCTCCCCCAGCTCCTCTCAGGGCAACAATCTGAAGGGGAACTGTTCTCCCCACCCCCTTCTCTGTCAGCCACCTTTAAAGGTCCCAGAAGCCAGATGTCTGATTATAGGTAGAGCCCAAAGAGTCTCTTTAGCAGCAGGAGGAATCTTATCCCAGCTGGTTTGGGTCTCCCAGAGGTAAATTCAGAGGCTGGAGGACAACAGCTGAGGTCACCTAACTCTTCCTACAGCCATCTCAAAGAGGTATGG
>SJYQ01095511.1:0-62555 GCA_006410935.1 Redunca redunca
CAAAGGTTAACTTTGTATATGAAATAAACTTACAAGGCAAAATAAATTCCTGTTAACATTTGCACCATGAATCCTGAAGAAACTGGTACCCTGCTACTTATACCTTTGTATTTTCTTACATGTTGTCGAGGATATCCACAAACACAGATTCTAGAAAGACCAAAATAAATATATTTGCAAAATTAGTAAAAATAAAGATAATATATTTTTTAACATCTGTACAGGGTTAACAATGTACAAGTTATGCTCTCATTACAAACCAAATAGTAATGAAACAAGGAATCTTTCAAAACAGAACATTTGTCTATAACATTTTCCTGAGTAAGTTAGACTGGAAAAAAATGTAGAAAGCTAGGGGTATGTTAAAATATAAGTGAACTAGATTCCCAGAGTTAGTTCACTAATTCTGTTCAACCATTATTATTGAACATATTATTAATTTTTGGTTATCATAAAAAACATGAAACTCAGTGCTATTTAGCCTGAATAGATCAGTGATATGATCCTCTATTCCTGACAAAGCTCTTGACACAAACTGCAGGCTCCAAAAAATTATTCTAAAATTATACTTAAATTTCATACAGTACATCTTAATAAATTTCAGATAGGCTGAAAAATCCGTTAAAATACCATAAATAAAACATAAAATACTAGTCTTCACATGTCTAAACATGACACCAAAGGTAGAATCTTACAGACCAATAGATTTTACTAACATTTTTAAAAGAATCTATAATAAGTATTAGTCTTAGTAAAGAATACTTAAAGAGTATTTAGTAAATATGAAGCCACCTCAAAGTCTAACCCCGGGGACCAATTATATATATCATTCAGAGAATAATATGAAATAAACAAGTTTTAAAAGTCAATTTAAATGACAGGGAAAAAATTATAAACACACACGTATCCTATCCCATTTTATAACAAACAAGTAGGTGAAAGGCATGTATCACTGTAAAAATAATCACATACAAGGACACAGAGTTTTCTATTTTCTTCTCTATATTTATTTGTATTTTCTAATTCTATGATCCACATGCACTGCTTTTAAACAAACACTAAGCTTCTATCTCTAATAAAATTGGAAACCAGTTGTTTTCTCATAATATGGTGTGACTGATACAACACAGCCCTCACTTTGATATACCGTAAAATGTTTGGTTATTTGTATATACGGCATACTGATCACATAATAAGTCTAGTTAACATCCATCACACACAGTTACAAATTTTTTCCGTGTGGTAAGAACTTTTAAGATTTATTCTCTTTGCAACTTTTAAATATGCAGTACAGTATTAACTGTAGTCACTATGATGTATATTATATCCCCAGACTTATTTCAAAACTGGAAGTTTGTACATTTTCACTCTCTTTACTCATTTTGCCCACCTCTCACCACCACCCATCACCTCTGTCAACCACCAGCACAACTTTCACTTAATACAGTACTAGAAAACAGCCTGTAATTTACCCCTCCACTCAATAATTACTTGGAACTTAATATTCCGTCTACTCAATAAATCTAAGCCTTCACTTAAACATGTCCGAGTATACTACAGACAATTTCAAAAAATACCCCCTTGAGGATATCATTTATTCAAAGCAACTTTAAAGAATAAATATAAATTCCTCTGATATTGACAGGATCTTAAAATTCTTTAGAACCAAGAGTAAGAGGGAGCAGGGATACTTAAAAATGGAATGTTTCCTTTCCCTCAAAATTTGTATGTTGAAGCCCTTACTCCCCAATATGATGGTTTTGAACGTGGGACACCCTGAGAGTAACTAGGTCATGAGGGTGGGGACCATTACTGGATCAGTGACCTTATAAAAAGAGTAAGAGAGACCAGAGAATGCTCAGCCATGTGAAGGTGGCTGGTCACCTGTAAGGTAGGAACAGGGCCTTTGCCTGGAACTAAATCTGGCATCTTCACCCTGTATTTCCAGCCCCCAGAACTACTGCCTAAGCCACTCAATCTACAGTATTTTGTTACAGCAGCCTGAGAGAAGCTCAGAAAAAATCAGCACTACATGAAATAAAACAACTCAAATTTTGTTTTATATTATAAAACTTACAAGCAAATTAGAAAAGAGACTCCTCCTACTCTTATTAACTAAAGAAGCAAACTTAGAACAATTTCTTCTTACACTTTACACCTTTACAATAGGGATGGTAGTAAATAACTGAGAACCACTATATGAATGATAAGATTTCTCAATTCATTTATTCACTCAATAAATACTTATTAAGGATTTATATTGTGTCAGACACTAGGGATATAGACAAAAGATATAGTTCCCACAGGGATTCATAATCGAATCAAAAAGACGGTAGTAAACAAATACTTGCAATGACTAAGTGACAGAAGTAGAAAAAGGAGAGAGAAGTAAATGCTAGTGGAAGAAGTAGAGGGTCAGAGAAAGCTTTCCAGAAAGAGATTTCTTTGAACTACGTGTGTGCTCAGTAGCTCAGTCACATCCAACTCTTTGCGATCCCATGGACTACAGCCCGCCAGGCTCCTCTGTCCATGGGGATTCTCCAGGCAAGAATACTGGACAGGTTGCCATGCCCTCCTCCAGGGGATCTTCCCAACTCAGGGACTGAACCCAAGTCTTCCATTGCAGGCAGACTGTATCGTCTGAGCCACCAGGAAAGCCCCTTGAAGAAAAGGCGGTATTTGGATTTCTCAGGAAATACTGGAGTGGGTTGCCATTTCCCTCTCCAGGGGATCTTCCCAACCCAGGGACTGACCCCATGTCTCTGGCACTGGAGGCAGATTACCACTGAGCCACCAGGGAAGCCCTAGGTGAAAATACAGTAAAGGGCAAAACCAGAGAAAGATGAAACAGCGTGATATTGAGGAGACTGGTAGAATTTTAGCAGGAATAGGATGCTAGGACACTAAAAAGTAAGAGAAGCTAGCTAGTTAGGAGTCAGAGCATTTTATAACTTGCTGCGCTTTATCATGTAGGCAATGGGAAGCAACTAAGATTTTTGTTTTGTTGTTTTAAGCAAGGGTTTGACATGATCAGACTGGTCTTTTGATATCACCCAGGCTATCTTGGGAGACTAGAGAGGAGAGTGTCCAAATATCCCATGAGTGAGAGGAAGGGAGCCTGAACTAAAGAAGTAATTGTGGGGAGAAGGAGAATCGGTGGGACTGGAGCCACATCAATTAAGTATCAACAGGGACTGTGAAGGAAAGAATAAGCGAAGTGTGTAATTAATTAGCCCTACATTTAGTTTGGATAGCTGACTGGCTGACAGCCATTAAATCAATTTGGACAAATATCACATACTGTTTGGGAAGATGCTAAGCTTCAGATACGTTTATTTTTAGGTATATGATACAGGTGTCACTTTTGTCTGTCATGTTCTCTATTCCACCTCCAATATCTTCCATTAATAATCCCTCTATCCCTCTTACCTGTAGGAACTAGTCTTCCCCTATAAAATCAAGTATAGCCATGTGATTATGGTGAGGCTGCCAATAAAACTGTCTGTGACAAGAGATCGCTACTCTAACATCTATCATTCCCTTCTTCCTTCTAATAACGTATATAAAGGCACACACCCCTCCGCACTCCCCAACCAGTTTTAGCTAGAACAATGGCTACCTGATGGAGCCCATATTCTCTAGCCTTCCTAGCATGATAGCCTTCCTAGTGTAAGTCTGATCATGTGACTAATTCTAGACAGTAGTTTGTTAACTGAAGTGGTGTGACTTCTGGGTTGTACCCTTAAAAAGCAGCTGCTTCCTTCCACTCTCTCCCTACTTTCAGGATAGAAGGCAGATGTAATAGCAGTGATCCATCATCATACAGACAAGAGGGACACTGGAGAGAATGTAGAATCCCAAGAAAGAAGGAGCATGAACATTTTAGAAGCAGAGCCAATCTGCCCTCAGACCATCTATGGGATTTTATGTGGAAGAAAATGAATAGCTACTTTCTCTAAGTTACTGTTATTTCTGTTAAAACATTCAGACCAATATTTAAACTGATACATACAGTATTCTTCCAATAATACTGCTACACAACTTAGCCCTAGAAGGGTTTATTCCAGCCTCAGACAGCATGATCAGAAGCTTGGGCTGGACTGTTTTTCACAGTGAACCTGGGAGAGAAGTTCTTTTTTCTGAGTTCACTAAGGTAGACAATGTCAGTTTTTAGCTGCCTGTGGTCGCTGCTCTTACCACACAAAAGAAGCCTAAGTCAGAAAAAAAAAATGTACAATGCCAACAGATGATAACCTAACATCATTTGAGCCTCTGAATCTAGTTGACCCTGAAGTCAGTTCTATCTCTGCTTTTCCCAAGTTGTTGTTCAGTCCCCCAGTCGTGTCCGACTCATTGCGATCTCATGGACGGCAGCACGCCAGGCCTCCCTGTCCCTCACCATCTCCCAAAGTTTGCCCAAGTTAATGTCCATTGCATTGGTGATGCCCTCTTCTCCTTCCGCCCTCAATCTTTCCCAGCATCAGGGACTTTTCCAATATGTCAGCTGTTCTCATCATATGCCCAAAATACTGAAACTTCAGCTTCAGCATCAGTCCTTCCAACAAATATTCAGGGTTGACTTCCCCTAAGATTGACTGATTTGATCTCCTTGCTGTCCAAGGGATTTTCAGAAGTCTTCCCTAAGTAGTAGGAGCCAAAAACTTTCTCAATGATGTAATGCAGTTTTATGCAGATATCAGTCAGTTACCAGAAAAAGAATTCTAACTTTCATAAGGTATTTATGGAATATTTTAATGAAGATGTTTACTGAATCAGATACATAGGTTTAGAAAACAGGGGGAAAAGTATATGGTTTAGAAAAGTAAATATGGTCAAAATCATTTACTGTTATTATTATACAGTTGTTTTTTTTTTGTAAACAACTTGCCTTGGCTCTAGAATGGTCAACCAACTGTTAAATTTACTTCAGGTAAGAACTAGAGAGCCAGATCTCTCAATTCACCCAAGATATATGAATCTAGGCCCTCTCATTTTTTCTACTAGCTACCTAAGGAGATAAGCAGTCATGTATTAGAGGGTTTATTTACTTCTTTATTCAGAAATGCAGACAGTTACTGTCTTAGTCTGGCACCCCACTCCAGACTGTTGTCTGGAAAATCCCATGGACGGAGGAACCTGGTAGGCTGCAGTCCATGGGGTCATGAAGAGTCAGACACGACTGAATGACTTCACTTTCACTTTTCACTTTCATG
Source organism: Redunca redunca (assembly GCA_006410935.1). Lineage (NCBI taxonomy): Eukaryota > Metazoa > Chordata > Mammalia > Artiodactyla > Bovidae > Redunca > Redunca redunca. Next base: position 5,214 of record SJYQ01095511.1, read on the forward strand.
CATTGGAGAAGGAAATGGCAACCCACTCCAGTGTTCTTGCCTGGAGAATCCCAGGGACAGGGGAGCCTGGTGGGCTGCCATCAATGGGGTCGCACAGAGTCAGACACGACTGAAGCGACTTAGCAGCAGCAGCAGCAGTGTCTTAGTCCGTTTGGGCTGCTAGAACAAAATACAACAGACTGAGTAGCTTATGAACAACAGAAATTTACTTTTCATAGTTCCGGAAGCTAAAGTCACAATCAGGGTGCCAGCATGGTTGGGTGAGGGCCCTCTTCAAGGCTGCAGACTTCTTGCCATATCCTCACATGACAGAAGGGGAGGGGGAGACCTGTGGTATCTCTTGGCTAAGAATATTAACCCTATTCATGAGGGATCCTCATGAATGACCGAGGTACCTCTCAAAGGCCAACCTCCTAGTACCATCACATTGGACATTAAGATTTCAACATAAGAATCTGGGGGTGGGTGGCAACACAAACATTCAGACCATAGCCATTAGAGGTTTTTGTTTGTTTTTTAGCTGATAGTTTTTAATAGCTACTAAAACTTTACCCCAACTGTCACAAGTGACTTCAAAAATCAACAATAAAGCTACATGTCACATGTAAGCTTGACTCCTCTATTCATTAGGGGGTTATCCTGAAGTTATCTGATTTCCCTTTACAAATCCAAAACATAAGAACTCGACCTTACAAAAGAACAGCTGAGTGACCTGACCCCTACTGCGGTATTAAACTTACTCTACGGTCACATATGGGCTTCCCTGGTGGTTCAATGGTAAAGAATCCACATGCCAATGCAGGAAATGCAAGTTTGATCCCTAGAGCAGGAAGATTCCCTAGAGAAGGAAATGGCAGACCCCTCCAGTTTTCTTGCCTGGAAAATCCCATGGACAGAGGAGCCTGGTGGGCTCCAGTCCACGGAGTTGCAAAACAGTTGGACACAACCTAATGACTAAACAACAACAACATGGTCACATATAGATACCTCCCAAATTCATAAACCATGATAAAATTAAATTCCTTTTGGAAGGTATATTTTGTTAACATATTTCAGGGAGAATATCTAAGTATCAATTTGTAAGTGAGGGAAATTACTGCCATGATTCTCATTCTCTGTTGAGAGACACTACTAACTCATTCTTAGACTGAAAAAGAATTTCTGAGATTGTTGTCAATATACTGAATTACAAACCACAAAATGATTAGAAAGTCGAATTCCAGTGGGACTGACTGGAGAGACTATTTATTTAGAACTTAAAATAGGAAAAAAGAAATAGATTAACTATCATCATTAGATCATCAGATCAGTGAGGAGAAACTAGTTAGAAAAAAAGGGAAACAATAATTTTTCTATTTTTTTAACTTGAGAAATATTTAAAATTCTGTCCAGTTCTATTCCATATCTACTTGGATAAGACATAGACTATGACATAAAACTAACCAATTTCAAAACCTCTTCCTTTTCTGCTCTGCTTTTTAAATAGTGAGAAGAGGGTGGTGAGGAGAAGGCCAGGAGAGCAGAAAAGTGGAAGAATAAGGGAGAAAAGAGAAAATGGAAGAATTACCTATACAGCAATGAGCACTTTTCTTTTCTCATGCTTCTGCTCTTTGAAATTAGCAGCCTAGTAAAGGCTACATCTTCTCTTATTTTCCTAAAGAGAATACTATATACAAAACCAGCACTAAAGTTGTTGGAGGAAAAATTATTTCAAATGGGTTGTAAAGAAAGGATGAAGAAGATTTATAAAGGTAGAAACGTTTACAAATTAAATAATAAGCAGTGAAAAGTCAACTGTAGGTTCCCTCAACAAGGAATGACCTAGTATAAGGTATGCTCTAGAACTTCAAACAGGTGGGAAAAAAGAAAGCACGTCTGTGCGTCTATAGTGAAAATGTGTGTTCATCACTGGGGCACAATACATAACAGCTGTCCTTTACTGAATGATAACAAAGTGGCATACACTGTGCTAGGAGCCTGTCCTCCCCCTCTCTCTTTCTATCAGTCACAAACATTAATCCACAGGATGGTTTCTTTGCACAAGGGTGTCCTTAACAAACAGAAAACAAGAACAAATCTATTAGGTGATCAGAAGGCTGACTTAGAAAAGAGGAATGTTCATACAGGAAAAAAAACAAATATCAGGAATCCCTGCTGCTGCTGCTGCTAAGTCGCTTCAGTCGTGTCTGACTCTTGTGCAACCCCATTGACGGCAGCCCACCAGGATCCCCCGTCCCTGGGATTCTCCCGGCAAGAACACTGGGGCGGGTTGCCATTTCCTTCTCCAATGCATGAGAGTGAAAACTGAAGGTGAAGTTGCTCAGTCGTGTCCGACTCTTCATGACCCCATGGACTGCAGCCTACCAGGCTCCTCCACCCATGGGATTTTCCAGGCAAGCATACTGGAGTCGGGTGCCATTGCCTTCTCCCAAGAATCCCTAGCAGTACATATTCAAGTTACTTAGTGAGGTGGCTCACCAAGTGAACAAAATCAGGACAGTTGCTTAGACAATGGGGGAGAATTTAACTTATAGCTTAGTAAAGTTTCATATTTAATATTTATATTCAACATCAAAAGGCAAGATAAGCCATTTATTAAATATACTTGTATTAAAAGAGATGCTCAAAGAAAAGAAAAATATTTTCACAAACTTACAAGACTTAGGCATATACTAATAAAACTTATCTGTAGAATTGGTGGCTATGTTGCTTTTAGGAGGGTCATATGTACTATTTGGGCCTCCCTGGTGGCTCAGTAGTAAAGAACTCTCCTGCAATGTAGATGTAGGTTAGAGCCCTGGGTCAGGAAGATCACCTGGAGAAGGACATGGCAACTCACTCTAGTATTCCTGCCTGGGAAATTGATGGACAGAGGAACCTGGTGGGCTATAGCCCATAGGGTCGCAAAAGAGCCAGACATGACTCAGCAACTAAACAACAACAATGTAATATTTAGTACTAGTAGAAGGTAAAAACTTGTTGACTAAAACTCATTCAATCTAGCTCAGTCTAGCCTCCTTTCAGATCTCCCCTTCCAGTGGTCTGCGCACACTACGTATGAGGAAAACACAAGCATCAAACTGGCCATCAACCTGAATCAAGAAGCAAAGCCTATAGTTAACTGAACAGATTTTTGCCCAGTAGAATAGATAAGTGGAGGGTGGGAAGTATCCAGGATTGTTTTAACTCCACAACTCATTATAATCAGAAGGTTAAAAATAGAACAGAACACATCTGTCACTGAACCTAGCTCATATATTCCAAGAAATTTTTATGGCTGTATTATGAATCTATCCTCCTAGATAGCCTAGTCAATCATTCTGCATAATCATCAACAACAACCAAACTAAGCAGCAATCTGAAACAGCTGCTACAGGGCCAAGACGACTTGATTAGCCATAGCACAGTGCGATCACTTTATTCTTCAGGAAAACCTGCGTTAGGACTAAGATCAACAGGAAGCTCTTATACTTTATCATAATCACTTAAAACTTATTTATCACCTCAGTTCTATAACCAATTTCCTTTCCCTAGCTATGGACTAGCCTTTGCTTGATTAGATACTGTGTGCTTAGTCACTCAGTTGTGTCTGACTCGACAACACCATGGACTGTAGCCTGCCAGGCTCCTCTATCCATGGAGATTCTCCAGTCAAGAATACTGGAATGGGTTTCCTTGCCCTCCTCCAAGGGATCTTCCCAACCCAGGGATTGAACCCAGGTCTCCCGCATTGCAGGTGGACTCTTTACTGTCTTAGCCACCAGGGAAGCCCATACTAGTGCTTTCTAACTTTTATCTATACATCTTTAAAAAATGTACACCTTAATTAGAATGTTTGACAAATGATTAAGGAAATAAGGAATTTACAGAAACAGATTTGAAATCATACAATAATTGAGAATCTAAAACAAAACAAAAGCAAATTTAAAAAATTAGAAATAAGTCTGAGAGAGATCCTATTATGAATGTTCTGTGCCCTAAGAGTTAGCATTGTTAAATAGTTTTAAGTCTTTTGAATTACATAAATCTCTTTCCTCCTTCATTTTCTTATAGCTGGTGAATATACATATGAGTTTTCTTGTGGCACAGACTTAATTAATACGTTTCTACTAAAATATTCTTTGGCCAATATCCTGTAGACAGTTTTAAAGTAATCTGTGTTTCTCTTTGTTTTCAAAATCAGCCCCTACTTGTTATCTAATTTCTTGGTCAGGTAAACTTGATATACTAGCTATTTTCTATCCAGAAGATAAAAGTAATTATATTAGAAAACAGTCCATTGGAGTTACACAGGACCAGCAACACATTTTTTCCCTAACTTTGTCATCAGTAATTACAGTACGTCAACAGTGGATCTTATTTAGGAGGCTGTAGCAGAACATCTGTATGCACATACACACACGTGTACACACACACATCTCCCTGGGTCCTACCACCTAAGACACTGCTTTAGAATAGTGTGCCTTAAGTTCCACAAGTGAAAGTTCCAGCATCGAGTTACTCCTTAAGCCAATGTTTCTGAAGTGTTGGTTCTTACACTCATTTTAGTGTGTAACATTTTCACTGGACCATACTGAAATGAGAAATGAAAAGTGCTAAACATCCCACTTTTAACTTATAAACTGTTGTCCTTGTCTTCCACTCTACCCCTTTTGGGTGTAAAAATATTCTCCTTTCATTAAATAATGTTGATGGAAGATATTTATACCACAATGACTTGACAAAAGAAAAAACTGGCAACATCATGTAAATACCCACTTCAGCTTTTCTGAAATTTTATAGATCTGTGAAATTCAAAAACCCTGAGCACTTCTGCCTTTAAAATATTGAAAACAGAAATACATTGTACCATCCTCCAAGGGGCAGGCAATGAAATTATGCTTCACTTCAGGAAACAGTTGAACAGCTCTCTGCTTCTCTATCTTCTCTAATAAACCCCCTGCCTTGTTACCTTCCTCTCCCTCTTGACCTGCATGGTTTTCTATCCTAATCAACAGAATCAATGTATGGTTTTTGTTTGTTTTGTTTTGACTTGATTTTTAAGTACTGCTCTATGCATCCTCCCTCTAATTAACTGCCCAAAGCTACATTTTCTAAGTAAGTTTGCCAAATCTAAAATTATTTTACAAGTTCCTGAATTCTATATTTTTCCTTATTTACCTGAATTACAAAGGGCATTTTCTGTCTTGTTTTTCTTAAAANNNNGGGGGGGGGGCGGGGCAGGGTCTCCCTGGTAGTTCAGTGGTTAGGACTCAGTACTTTCACTGCTGAGGGCGTGGGTTCAGTCCTGAATGGGGAGCTAAGATCTCACAAGCCTCACAGCACAGCCAAAAAAAACGTAACATGTTCAACACAGAAAATTTAGAGAATGACAGAAAATCACACAGGAAAAAAATTACAACTATAATTCCACTAAGTAGACATAACTACTGTTAATACTCTGGTCATATTCAGTCAATGTTGAAATCACACCATATATTCTATCATTAAATACTCTTTTAAATCAGAATTCTTAAATATTTGCATATATTAATACCTAATAATTATCATAATTTACTTAACCAAGTTCTTGGCCGAATTTTTTTTAACAAGAAAAGTTTAAAAACCAGTATCTCCTACTTATTTCTTGGTACCAAATTAGAACACAATAAAAATAACTAACTAGATAAGATAGACAGATAAAAAGCAAACAAAACAGAAACCATGTCAAAAACTGAAAGGTCATAACAGTTTCATACTTTTAATTATATACTATAAACCTTTTCTCATCAAAATTTTCCATTGAATTATTATTCAGTTTTACCCTCTTTGTTGTGTTTTTTGTGACTTCATTGTGTCTTTATGGAGCTTTCTGTATGTTGACTAAGTGGAGCTCCATATTAACTTATTTAGTGTTTCAAACAAATGATTAAACAAAAAATAACGTAGATATGTAACAAACAAGCAATACTAGATTCATATATTTCAACACTAAAAACATTTGAATTTACCTTGAACAAATTTGACACAGTGATTGAAGAGAAACACGGGGCATATAGGTTAAGGCAGCATTGTAACACAACAAAAGGAATGTCAACACTTCAAACCTAAAAAACAAACCCAAAGAGTATTTACAAATCTTGAGAATTCCAAGAAGTCAACTATAATTAAGCTAGCATTGGGGAGGGATACTGTGTTACCGAACAGACCTGTCCAATATAATCACACCAACAACAATACAAAATCAAAAAGAAAAAGAAGTAACAATCATACGAAAATTACCTTAAAAATTCAACGCTCCAGATGACATCTGAAGCAAAGTGTCTAAGCAACAAATAGGGAAGATGGGGTGTCTCTCTTGTATGAGACAACTCAACATTTTAAAACTTGTTATACATAACTCATTAAACATTATTTATAAATCTACTGAAATAACTTCTTTAGAAGTCAGCATGGTAGAAGAGTAGGTTGTATCTCCACAGTATACCTATTCTGTGCTGTCAGCATCTCTCTCTGGGGGTGAGGTCCACTGTACACAACTTTTGACAAACCATGCTGGGACAGGGCGCTCTCCGTCAGAGCCATGGACCCAATGCTAGAAGGCTAAAAACAGAGACATGTGAATAAAGAAAAAGCCATTCTGTTTAAGGGGTGGTATTTAGAATATATATACCAATATATACATATTTAGAATGACTGCTATAAACATTATATATCTTAGAAATATTCAGATTGCCTACTAAGTATTCTGCTCAAAGATTTAACAAATAACTGAAAACAAACCACAAATAGAAATACAAAATAGTTTAACTTCAATAATTCTACCCCAGAAATACATAATTCACACACACACATAAAATCTAATCTTATTCGTCAGATAAAGGGAAAAATATTCAAAATTAATACTTTTAATAGATCTTTTACAATCAGGTTTTAGTTTAAACTTTAATGATTTTGATTTCCCATTTACTTTGGGAATAGCAAAATACTTTGTGTGAAATTTTACACTTTTTAAGGTACTAGTGAACTGATCAAAATTTTCACTTCAATAACCAACCAAACCCTAATTTACAAGAACTGCAAATCTTAGGACCAATAAACTTATTTTGATAAAAATGTAACTTACTTCATGATATACAGATGGTTTGGATAAAGATGGAATCGTAAAACTCAATACTTTACTATGTCCCTGTTTGTCAACTATTTCCTACAAATAAAAGAAAGTGAAAGAAAATGTCTCACAATATTTATTTTTTACACATAAATTTAAATATTTATTTTTTACACATAGATTGTTAGTAAAAAATAAAAAAGGCCTGAAAAGAAAGGAATTTTAAAGTCAACTAAAATCTTAAACTATGATAATCCATTACTCATAAACATTAGGAGTTAACCTAATGTTCTCCTTAAAACGTTAAGTAACGTAGTTGTAAGGCTGAAATGCAGATGTCTTATCTTAATTATCATTTCTCTCATGTAAAAAGTTCCATTTTCTAAATCAATTAACACAGCCCTCAAACATATTACAAAATGACCCTTAAATCATTTTTCCATTTAAAAAAGTACAAACCTTAAGTATCTATCTAGAATATTGTACTATTTAATATACAAACATTATCAGTATGCAAACTATATATTAAATCAAAAAAATGGTGTGAACTCTGGAGACAGTCCAGATTTTATACAATTATTAGTGGTAGATCTCAGTTTAAATCTTTTCTCCAAACTTTTAGTGAAGGTCACAACAATTTATACACAATGGCTTTTCAGTTTAAAAAATTAAAAATTTAACACTGATATTTTCAAACATTTCCATAAAAGAATTTAAATGGTCTGATTTTTAGTCTCCAATCAGTAAAAAATGTATATTTACATAATTGTATGTATGGCCATACAGCCTTTAGCCTCCTTAATAAGGTTATTTTGAGGAGAATGAGCTATGAGTCATCTGAGGTGATAAAAAACAAACATTAACTCTACTAAAATGAAAAACAGTTGCTATTAGGTATTCATTTTTGCTGATATTTGGCTTTTAACACATTTTGTTAACTCCATTAAATACAAACCAAATTGTAAACCCCTAGAAGAAGAGCTTCAATGCATCCACTGCTGTGCACGTTTCTGCTGGCGGAGACGGCGAGGTAGCACCAAATCAGTTCTGGAAGAAACTGCAGCGTAAATCGAAGCAACTGCTCCTCTCCGCTGCGATAGAATTCAAAGAGCTGGTGACAGACAGGTTCCAACAACTGGAAGAAATACAAAACATCAGCTGAAGGATTGGACTGTATTTGAATGACACTGATATGTAAAACATAAAAGCATCTTCCTGATTGGTAATTACTGAAATATGCAAGCATTTCCCTTTTTGGCAGCAAGACTATTCACAGCTAACCTAGTTAGTAAACCTATGAATTCTAGTGGAAGGCCAAACTGCAAGGTTAAATGTATACGCAAGTACTCTGTAAAGTTTTAAAACATTCTGTAACTCCAAAGTAGTATTGTTATTAAAACTGTATCTTTTTAACTTCCTGAAATAAATAGGTTGTGAAGAATTTTCTTCCTTAATATCCTTTCTTCCAGATAAAACATGCCAATATACAAATGACTGGCTACTGAGCTGGAGAAATTGAAATGGGAATGCTAGGTAGTTACTGTCACATGGCCTTCCTGAGCTTATAATTAGATAGCATCTGACTGCAATGACTGGTACGTAGAGTAGCTGAATAATATAAAGCCCCTAGATCTAGTTTCTTACTGTAACCATGATTAATTGCCCCTAGATAATCTAAACACCTCTGTCATTTTGTTTTAGATATGATTTGGACTTACTGATAACCATTTTTCTCCCAATACCCCCACAGGTATTCAGTTAATAGAGATGAATGTATCTTTAAAGCATATACAATAATCACACACAGGTCACTTACAAATATGTCAAGAGATTCACAGGGCTATTTTTCAAACTATATTTCACTGAAATATAGTTTCAGTGAATGGGAGTTCATTCACTTCCCCAACTTAGGCAATAGATTTACATCAACTTAAGAAATAGATTTTCTACTACAAATAAGTGGAATGAACAGAAACTGATTTAAAGTGGATGCCTTGATTTCAAAAAAGTTCAATATGTAAAGTAAACTTGATACAATTAAAGTCAGAATTATTTACGTAAGGTAAAGAAAAAGTTATACTTCAATAAATATCGACAAAAACATAAACATCGACAAAATTGGTCATTCCTACTGAAATACTATCTTCTTACAGTTAAAGAACATTTTCCCACTCTCAAAATGGTTGTTAGAGGGCAACAGGTGTCCACTGTGGTGTGGCAAAGGTAACGGAAACAGAAGGGTTGGAGGCAAAGTAACGCCACTCAAAGACTGCAAGAAGAGTTTCTAGGGTAGGAATTAATTTGGAAGAATGAAGAGGAGGGTAGTGGAAGAAAGACTGTTATGGGAATGTTTAGCTTTCAGACTGGAGTTTTTAAAATTTCTTTGTGGACCACTGCCAATCTTGTAAATTATGGTGTGACATTGCTCATCTCTATTTCACCCAGGAAATATTTGATTAAATCAATTAATATAGTCTAACAAATATTTGCAAACTTATAAAACTTTATGCTGAAAATTTATTCGATAGTCTGCAAGAGCACATAATCAATTTTAATCAAAACACTCCAGTCTTTCAAATTCGTTTAACATCTAAAACAGAGTTTTGATTTATGAAAGCAGACCCAAATGAAGATAGTTTCAAAAGGGATGTAGCAGTTACACATTGCAATAAGATTAGATGAAATTAAGTATATCAAACCACTAGAGATAAATACCAATATTTATGCAGGGTTTTACACTTGCCAAGTACTTTCATATATGTAAACCCATTCAATTCCCACAATATTATAGGGTGCAATGTCTTTACCCTGACAAAGTATTCTTTCTACATAAGCAAATTGAGACAAAGGAGCTACCGAAACCAAAAATAATCACACAGTTCAGGAAGGTCAGACTGAAGCCGAGACTTTTTAACTACTTTATAAACATACCTGAAAAATGTCAGAAAAGAATAAGACAACATACAATGTGGGAAACACAGGCAGTGTTGGACTTACTTATATTTGAGACAAATAATGGGGCATTAGAATATGCTGCATTCCTAGTGTCTTGCTCAAATTTTTTAACGTATTTTCTCAAGGAAACATTACTAAACTTGATGGGTAGGTTTCATAGTACTATTAAGAGAGAACTGTACTTCAAGTATTAATATATTTTGATGTGTTAAATGGCCTTCTATAGTCTAATCATCATGTACCTTCTTTCCCTTCTAAAATACATTATGAATTCTGTAACAACTGAGTTACAAATGAATTTTTACAATCATCCATTCATAAGTAAGAAGCTGTAACTTAAGAGAATTTTAATGGTAATAAGAAATGTACCATAAAATGCCTTTAAATGACTAAAGTAGATGGGAAAAGCTAAGTTTGGGTAAATTTACAAGAGAATTTTCCAAACTTTTTTTTCATTGAACAATTACTGAGAATATATGGGTAGGACAAAGGTACAGAGAAGTTGGAGGGGACGAATATTTAGGTGCCAGCAGCCAGGGAACCGACTTCTCACTCTGGGCTCCCTATGTTTAGAACACCAAAAAGATTTCATGTGGCTCTTAAAAAAAAAACAACAGTTGGCTTCCTAACAAACCTAAGCATTTTTAGCCTCTAATCCTATGCCTATCTTAAAGCTACAGTCAATTAAAAGCACTGGTCAAGCAAACTTCACTTTATCGATAAACTGCCTCTTTACAGTTTCTTGAGCCTGACTCACATACCTACCTCGGGGCCTTTGCAATGACTATTTCCTCTCTGGAAAGCTCCTGCCCCCAGTTTTATTTTCTTGCTCTAATTCATTCAGACCTTAATTAAACCATCACCTCTTCAGTCCCAACACATACTTCCCCTACTCTGCTTTATTAACTTCATAGTTTTACCACTAACACTTTATTATACATTTAGGTATTTGTTTAATGTTTATCTCACCTACCAGAATATAAGTTCTAATCTATAAGATAAAGAAGTTATTCTACTTTGTACATTTCTAAGTGCTTTCTGACACATAATATGTGTTCAATGAATATTTATCAAATGAATTTAACCACATAATGAAAAGGTACTACTTGTAAAAATCCAAATACCAAATTTCCCAGATTTCAAATAAAGTAGAGTCAACATTTCAGATTTCAGAAATGCCAACAGACAATGACATCAAGTTTTTAGGAATATTGCATCTCCACATCAAGATACAAAATATTCTAAAGAGCAAAAGGAGACTCTTTGTGACCCCCATGGACCACACAGTCCATGGAATTCTCCAGGCCAGAACACTGGAGTGGGTAGCCGTTCCCTTCTCCAGAGGATCTTCCCAACCCAGGGATCAAACCCAGGTCTCCCACATTACAGGCGGATTCCTTACCAGCTGAGCCAACAGGGAAGCCCAAAAGTAGATCGTACAGCTATATCTGAGAAGTACTTCTGAGTACATTTTTTAAGACTGAGTTTCCTTTTTAAGAATACAGGATACACACTGTCTTTACCACATTTATCAGGCTAAAAACTAGATTATTTGCTTTTATCTGCATGCCATGCCTTTTGATTTTCCTCACCATTTCCAAACCTTATCTATTTCTACTACGAATGGTAGGATTTATAAGCACCAGAATCTGGGAGTACAGTTCACTTTATTACTTTCAAACTAAATTTGCTATCTAAAAATGCAAAGGAAATGCAGGAGAGGGGAAGGCAGAGAATAGAACCAAGGGCTGGGAAAAACTAACCACCAGAACCAAATTACTGGCTACTCAAATTTCTTGCCTCTTCTCAGGCTTCCATATACTATTCCCTTTAGCTTGCAATGTCCTTTTACTTTCTACACCTGGAAAATGTGTGCAAATCCATCTAGACTCAGTTAAGCATTGCTCTCAAAGTATGTATTTACTTATTTTCTCCCTTTCCTCTTTTGGGACACAGGCCATGTGCTACTCATCTTTGGTTTTCTGTTGCCTAGCACTGCAGCTGACACATAATGGACACACAAATATTTGCTAAATGAATAAATGAATGCAGTGACCCAGGCTCTCCAAGGTTATCCCCACAGACGGAGAGACAGACAGACACATACATACATAATACATAGAAAGATAAGCAGCAGCATGTTCAGAGATGGCTTTGGAATATGGTGATCCTATTTCTTGGCCTAGGCAATGATACATTAGAGCTCATTTTATCATAATTCTTTTATTCTGCCACTTTTCTGAATATAAAGTATTACCTCTCTATTCATTTCTCAAAAGGAATCAGTTAAACACTGTAAGATATATATTACAGTTTTTAAAACTCTACTTTTACTACTTTTTAAAATATATATATTTCACAATAAGAAATTAAAAATCAATCAAGTGAAAACTATAGCACGATGAACTCTGAGAGTACTTACCTCACTTTGTGGCTCCTGGATAACTTTATAGAGAGATGAAACTAAAGAACTCTTTTCCTTCAAATTTGTAGCATAATTTGGTAAAGATGTTTCTGGTAGTGTCTAAACAAATTTAAAAAATACACTTTACTTTTATGAAATGTCCCAAATAGGTAAATCCAAATACAGAAAGCAGATTGTCAGAAACTGGGGGAGGGGGAATTGGGAAGAGGAAGAACTGAGAGTGACTAACTAGATACAGATTTTCTTTTGGGGGTGATGGAAATACCCTAGGCTTAGATGATGGTGTTAATGGCACAACACTTTAAAACCAGTAAAAGCCTTTGCATTATCACCTGAAAACAGTGCATTTTTCATTATGTGAATAATATCTCAACAAAAAAATGGTAAAAATAAAACAAAAGATACATTTAATCCTCAACATCAACAGGGATACAAATAAATATCAACACTGCATCTTTGACCATAGTTTGGAGTTGGAAATAAGAATACGAATCATTTGTAAAGCCAGAGACACATTTTTTGTAGCAACATACATGTTACCAATCTCATTAACAGTATTTTATCCTGTTTCTTAATAAACATGTTATATAAGGATCTAATGTTTCAAACCTTAAAGCCACAGATCATATAATGTCTGTTAAGTTAAGACTGTTCTCCTTTTCAGAACTGTGGGGGGAGTTTTTACTTCTTGGAACGGAGAAAAAGATAGCCACACTACCAACAAATTTTCCTAATGCCATTTAAAATATCAACAACTAACCACAGTTTGGCAGGGTCACCCTTTCAGAAAGGACACCATGACCAGAAAGGAATGGGAAGAGATAAAACTCCAGTAGTAAGTCAGACAGTTTTGGGTAAAGGTAGTAGGGAAATCTGAAAAAACAAAAACCACCACCTCATTATAACAAGTGATGAAAACCTACCCTTCTAGAGTACGGCCTACTTTAACAACTTCTGTCTTACAAGTCTTTATTTTTTCCCAGGAAAAGTATTTCTATCAATCAACCAACTAATCAACAATGTTTATCCTGCAGTAGATATAATGTCTCAGTTCAGTTCAGTTCAGTCGCTCAGTCGTGTCCGACTCTTTGCGACCCCATGAATCGCACCATGCCAGGCCTCCCTGTCCATCACCAACTCCCGGAGTTTACCCAAACTCATGTCCATCGAGTCGGTGATGCCATCCAGCCATCTCATCCTCTGTCGTCCCCTTTTCTTCCTGCCCCCAATCCCTCCCAGTATCAGGGTCTTTTCAAGTGAGTCAACTCTTCACATGAAGTGGCCAAAGTATTAGAGTTTCAGCTTCAGCATCAGTCCTTCCAATGAACACCCAGGACTTGACTGGTTGGATCTCCTTGTCTCAAAGCAAGAATACTGAAGTGGTTTGCCATTCCCTTTTCCAGTGGACCACATTCTGTCAGACCTCTCCACCATGATCCGTCTGTCTTGGGTGGCCCCACATGGCATGGCTTAGTTTCACTGAGTTAGACAAGGCTGTGGTCCGTGTGATACCTTGCTTCTAATGTCTCGAGATACTGGTAATTGTAAGATATACATTATTTTTCCCATGTCCCATATCCTAGTATTTTATGATTTAAAATGGATTATGGTTAGTGTATATAGGTGTATGTGTGCATAAATAGACATAAAATTCAACAGCATATTTATAATAAGGATATTTGATTCATTTTAACTTTACTGTGAATTCCTCAAAGGCAAGACCTATCTTATCTCTCCATCCACAGCATTCAGCACAAGGCCTTGTACTCAAATCTTTGCTGCAGACATTATATAATAGATGAACAAAATAAGAAATAAATACTGTCACTGTCACTCTTCAGTAGATTCTTGAAAAGCAGGTCACATTTCACCTTAGGATATATAAGTGAATAGACTGTTTTTTTAATTTAATAGGACAGTTTTGTTTACCAGAATGGTTAAGTAAACGTGAACTATCTGGGAACCTTCCACCATTCTTCTGGTGGGGAGGAGAGAGTTTCACTGCAACTGCTTACATAAAGAGGAGATTAGGGCTTTCTTCAATATTTCAAAAGCACGTAACAAAAGATCTCCAGGCAACATTCCATTTCTGTTACTTGATCAACAGTAACCTAATACTGGTGGAATTTATATAAAAGGGAATAACTGTCAAATAAACAACAGATGTCTAATTGCCTGGAAGATAATGAACCTAAGCTATATATGTAAAACACATTAATGTGTGTTTGCGCATGTGTGCACATGTGTGTCTAAAAATAAAATTTCAAACTAAGTGAATTGAAAAATAATCTTAAAAAATGATTAGTGAATAAAAAGATTTTTACATGCACTATCTAGCCTAAAACTGAAAGTCATTAAAAGTGTGAATTACGATTTTTAGTTATGCACCAATTAACCCTCATGAGGTAAAATGTTTTTTGTGAAATAGCCAAAAGTAAAAGGACAGTTCTTTTCTGAAAAGACAAGTTCTAGAAAATATTCTGGGCCTAGGCTACTACTGCTAAATGAGAGGAAAGGTCTCCTAAAAATTAGTGAGCTATTACATTTTATTACAATTCTGTTGTTATTTCATTTTGTGAATGTGAGTAAAGTTAACTTTTGTCAATAGGAGAGAAAATACAATTGCTGTGTTTATGAACAGTGCTTTGAAAACCTTAAAATCTAAAAGAGCCTATGGATTTAAATACCATTACAACAAACCTTTAAATTTATATTGTACTAGTTCAAAGGTACTGGCCTTAAGTACTAGTTAAGTTTTCTCACTTTGAAGAATGCAGAACTAGAGACAAAAGAAGTAATAATGGGATAACATGATAAGAAATTAGTCTTGGCAAAATTTGAAGAAGACAGATGCTTCATATTAAAGTATCATTTGGCAGATGGCTTTTATAAAATGTAAGGAAGTGATACAGGTTAGATGGAAGAGAATTAATGAAGATGGACAGATGGATAGAGAACCAACAAATAAAACAACTCAGACCAACAACATTACACATAAGACTAGATTTTGAGTCACATATTCTGATTCAGTGACTACCGGAAAATAAAAAAATTTGCTATATAAATCTACACATAACATTAAGAAAAACACAATACAATCTGTAAGATAACATTTTACAAATAAGTATTTGAAATACAGAAATTGAACTAACTCATGATATCTTAAAATAATGAAGTCTGAGTCTAATGACTTTGTTGGTATACTGCTGCTGCTGCTGCTGCTAAGTTGCTTCAGTCATGTCCAACTCTGTGCGACCCCATAGACAGCAGCCCACCAGGCTCCCCCGTCCCTGGGATTCTCCAGGCAAGAACACTGGAGTGGGTTGCCATTTCCTTCTCCAATGCATGAAAGTGAAAGTGAAATCGTGTCCAACTCTTAGCAACCCCATGGACTGCAGCCTACGAGGCTCCTCCATCCATGGGATTTTCCAGGAAAGAGTATTGGAGTTGTTGGCATACTAAGAGAATATTAATGAGGGCCCAAAGCTGGAGTAGATGCTAGTTTGTCCAAAGGTAAAAAAGGAAAAAGAAAACAAAAAAAGCAAACTACGTTATCTTGTGCATTTGAGAGAATGCTGAGTGAGGTTGAGTCTGCGAGTTCAGGCTGCACCCATGTAAACGTGTAGAGCTAAAATCATCTTCACACCCCACCTATTTCAGGTTTTCCTGGTGAGGATATTAAGACCCAAAGAAGTTATGCGATTTGTCCAACACTGTAAAACCACCTAGAGGAAAAATCTGACTTCTCAGTCTCAAGTACCCTGTACCACTTACTTTATCAATCATGATGACCTTAGCTTATTATTAGCACCACGGTTATTAAACAACCAAGCAGAAACTCAGATAGAATGACAGATAAATAATCTCTAAATTTTATTTCTTAAATATTTTAACCAAAGTATGTAACTAACATCACAAATCATTTCAAAAGACAAGATACTTTAATTTTAAAAGAGATTTGTTCTTATGTACTTTCCTATCTTCTATTATTTTTAGTATGTCGCTAACTTTGTCTGGTAACCTTAATCTCTTTACCAAACATAAACAGAGCTGAATTCAATGCACATTAACACAATTCAAAATAATTTTCAGAAATACCTACCATATTAACCAAAGAATAGGAAATATCTTCCCTTATATTTGACAAAAATGTGTATCATTTGTTATATCAAATTGACTATATTTACTTTTGGATGGTTAGGGGAAAGTTAAATAACTTTTCAGTTCATGGGGTCCAGGATTTTACTTCTCTTCTCTCAATGAAAAAGCTTCCTTCCCAGGAATGAAAGAGAATAAACAAACAGATGATAAGGGAAGAGAATTAGCCATAACTTTCAATTATTTGCCTTAATAGTTGACTCCTCCTCTATCTTCCCCATCCTTCATCATGCCCTCTTGCCACAACTCCCATATTAAAAAATGGTTTAATGGCTATATTTCCTTTTGCGATTTTTACTTCACCATTAAACATAAGAATATCCCAGAAGTGGTAGTCAGCTGTTAAACTTGACAATTTTCATCAACTTGCCAAAAAAATCATGATAATGAACCATTTTAAACTCTCATGAAACAGAAAAAAAAAAAAAAACTTAAAAACACAAAGACAACTTATGTAAGGAAAAAAGGCACACATCAGATTTATTCAGACTGTTAAAATATGCAGATGGTACTACCTGCAGTGGACTATACACAGTGCACTGCTGTAAGTGCATGCGTAACTACATCACTCTGTGAATTAGGGGATCCACAGAAAGACAATTTATGACTACAAAAGCTGACAAAATGAAAATCTTTGTCATTCATCAGGATGAGATAACAACAATGGCTACGGCCAGCTACAAAATTAACAGGAAACATCGCTTCTCTCAAGGACATACTACAGCTGAAAAGTGTCATAAAAACCTCCATTAAAAAAATTAATTTAGTTTTTAATTGAAAGATAATTGCTTCACAGAATTTTGATGTTTTCTGTCAAACATCAACAAGAACAGCCATAGGACAGTAAAGTAAACCAAAGTAAAAATAAAAATTAAAAAAAAAAAAGAATCAGCCATAGGTATACATATGTCCTCTCCNGACAGTAATGTAAAGTAAACCAAAGTAAAAATAAAAATTAAAAAAAAAAAAGAATCAGCCATAGGTATACATATGTCCTCTCCTTCTTGAATCTCCATTTTTTAATGACTTCTGTATTCTTACTCAGTGAGAAGCTTTGTTATCTAAAATCATAGATATCAAAAGTTTTGCTCTTTAAACGTGTATCGATAAGAATGAAATATCCCACTCTTGCGTGGAGGATGTGAGTCACCTAGACACAGAGAACCAGGCTTCAGATTAGGGGTTTCTGAACCCAACATGGCACACAGATGTTAACTTTGTAGTTTCTAAAGACAACATGACCATGGGTCCACTTCACAGTCCAGGTCTGATTTTAACCCCATTACACGTAGCTCTGCTTTGTCTTGAGCCTATCAAAATACGATTTCATTTAAATTTCATCTGAACACCTGTCCTCCAAATCCTGTAATTATTTTATTTTTTTGTTTGGTGAGATGCCTACACAGTACCTATTGTATGGTGTCCCTCATTGAAACAAGCTAATAACTCTGACTTTTGTCTGAGGTCTTGGGCTAATCGAGCTGGACCAAAAAAAAAAAGTGTCAGCCCAAACTTTTCATTCCTGTGGTTCCTGATCAGGAATCTCACATAATTATGTGTAACAGTGAGAAAAAGAGGACAAAAAGAAGGTTATTGTTTAATTGCTAAGTCGTGCAACTCCGTGGTCTACCGCACACCAGGCTCCTCTATCTATGGGATTTCCCAGGCAAGAAGACTGGAGTGGGCTGCCCTTTCTTTCTTCAGGGGACCTTCCCGACCCAGGGTTCAAACCTGTGTCTCCTACATCGGCAGGTGGATTCTTTACCACTGAGCCACCAGGGAAGCTCCAGTTAACTGGTTAAAGAAATATAATTTTAGCTATCATAGAGAAGAGTTCATAAGACAACCAAACAGAGGTTTTGTTTTTGTTTTTTATCCACTAACCAAAAGTTATATACCCCTTTACAGGCACTGGGTTAGCCAACTAAGAAAGATGTATTGATAGAAAGTTGTGCAAATATCTTCCCATCTTCTCATTGATCATGTCCATTTCCCCTGCCGCCCCAAACTGGGAGAAACATTTTAACCGCGAATTGTTCATGGTGGTTAGGGAGAGTGACATCAACTTTCAGAGACTTTAACCATTCTTTGTGATGTTGCCATAAAAGGGAGAAGACAAACCTTTAAACCACTTGGCAAAAAAGGAGTCAATTTCCTCACAAAGATTATTATGTGTAAATAATTCCCCAATAAATTTTTTGGAATATTCTTTTGCTTCCACAGATATTTAGCTTTTCAGTCATTAAAAAAGGAAGCCAATGGAATTTAAAACTCAGATAAAACTTCTTTGGAATATAGTTATTATAGAAAACAGTAAATATTACCTTAAACTCCGACAACCATTCCTCCACAACCCCTTTCTCTGAAGTGAACATCTTTCCACATCTGTTCTAAATCTTCAACCTGAAAATTAACATAGAAAAATGCTAAAATTTTGAATACATTTNAATTCCAAAGAGATAATGCAACTTAAGAAAACATTTTAAAATTGTGAAAATATAAAAAGATATGCATCCAAACTTGACTTTATAGAAAACATTAAAGTAATTTAATTTGCTTATATTTCAGTTCTTTAGTATAATAACTATCTAGGCAAGCCACTTGGTTTCCTGGAACCTTAATATGCATGAAACAGAAGTAAAAGTGGTAATATCCAAGGTAATGACAATATACAACAATAGCTATTCAGAAGACTGGAATTTACTTAAGTATAAATAAGAAAAAAAGGAAGTTAAAGGAAATGCAAAACAAATTTATCTCAAGAAAAACTTCTGTCAAAGTACAATATAGTTTTCTTCATACCTCCATCTATGAAAGAGTGGACTGTTTCTTGAGGGAAAACTTTATTAGTTCTATCTGAATTTGCCAAACTCCTAAGTAAGGCACAAACCCTGCATTAGCCTTCTTAATTTTCATCAGAATTATCATGTAGAAGAAACCGAGGCAAAACTGACAGAAACTGAATCTTGATTCTATTCTTACTTGTAGTATAAACTTGGGCAAGTTATTTGCCCTCCTTTTTTCATTCATGAAATAGGAAAAACCACAATACATACTTTGCATTGACTACTGTGGAAATTAAATGAAAAAATGTAAATAGAAGCACCTGGCAATAAAAGTGTTGTTTTACTATGCAATATTATTATTGAAGACTACCAACTCACGCAACTTGTGCTTAGTTGTCTATCAAAGTATACAGACACATCTTAAATAAATAACACCGACACCGGTTCTTGCAAAGAATACATTCGAATGTTTCTACTGTCTAATTTCTATTAAAAATGGTTAAGAAAATACATATATTCATTGATTCATTTATTCATACATGAAGAATTACTTGAGAGATATGCATTTTACCTTTTTAGGATTAAAAAATAGCCCTTTTATTATTCTAAATTTTATCCTTGGATCAAGCCAAACTATTAAAAAACCACATTATCTGTACCGTATTATTCATTTTATAGTACTGTTCATTCACATAAACCAGGCTTTGAATTTATGCCCAAAATGTTATGAAAACGCTGCCTGATCATATGTTATCCCCTTTGAAATCCAAAGGAGCAAAAAATTCACATCTTCAGTTTTCAATACCATGAAAAATTCTCCTTTAGAGTAACTTGTTTGCTTTTATATTATGGATACTGTGAATCTCCCAGCAGATTCTCTTTGTTTTGATTTTAATAAAATGGGAGTCAAAATTTCTGCCTTAACTCTATCCACAAAAAAGCTGGCTAGGATTAATTTTATTTATAATATTATATTACACACATTCCCTTATCTTCTTTCTACCTAGATCTACTTTTTTTTATCCTGTTATACACATTTGTGAAGCAAAATGAAGCAAGGTAAATATAAATACACATGAGTTTTCTTTTTTATTTATCCATTGCTCATCTAGTAAATTAAGACAGAATGCAATCACAAACAGAATCAGAAGTTACAAAGAACTGGGAAGGTAAAATTTTTACAAAAGTTCAAAATAATTCTCTAATTAAAATTAATAATTTTTAAAAGGTTAAAATCAAGAGGGATATGCAAAAGGATCAAGAATAGTCAAAGCAATCTTAAAGAACAGCAGTGCTGGAGGACTTGGACTGCTAAATATTAAGGCTTACTACACAAGTTACCAAAAGCATTGTAATTAAACCAGCATGGTATTATATTATCACTATCAATAAAATCCAATGAAACAGAGCAGAATGGCCACAAACAGACCTATACATACATGATGATATGATCTATGACCAAAGTGACAATATAATTCAGTAGGGAAAGGGTAATCTTTATAAAAAATGGGGTTAGGTCAACTGGACAGCTACATGGGATAAGGGGTAGGAAGAGGACCGTAACCTACAAGCTAACACCATATGCAAAAGGCAGTTGCAGTTGGATCACAGATTTAATTTTAAAAAGTAAAACAAAGCTTTTAGAACATAAGAGAATACCTTCAAAACCTTGGGGTAAGCAAAAAAAAATATTTAAACAAGAGACACAGAAGCACTAATCATAAAGGGATTGTTATAAATTGGACTCCATTAAAAGAATTTGTCTGCCACCAAATGAATGGATAAAGAAAATATGATACACACACAAACATACAATGGAATATTATTCAGCCTTCAAAAGAAGGAAATTCTGCCATTTGCAACAACATGGATGAATCTGGGAATCTTATGCTAAGTCAAATAACCCAGACACATAAAGACAAATACTGCAAGGTCTTACTTGTGCACAGAATAAGTCAAACTCATGTTAACAGAGAGTAAAGTCATGGTTTCCAGGGGCTGGGGGTCGGGGACGGCGGTGGAGGAATGTGGAGATGCTGGCCAAAGGGTAAGAATTTTCAGTTGTAAGATGAGTAAGTTCTGGTAACCTAATGAGCAGCATGGTAACCATAGCTAATAATAATGTATACTTGAAATTTGCTAAAAGAGTAGATTTTAACTGTTCTCACTACACACAAAAAACTGGTAATTATGTGTGATGATACATTGTTAATTAACTTGATTGTGGTATACCAAAGCATCACGTATACCTTAAATACATAATTACTTGGCAATCATATCCCAGTAAAACTGGGGTGGGGGAAGGGAAGAACATCTATTCACCAGAAGATACCATTAAGTGGATGAAAAGACAAAAACAGAGTGGGAGAAGATACTAACAATTCTGTCAAAAGTCTCGTATTCAGAAATAAAAGGAATTCATCAATTATTAAGAAAAAGGCAGAAAATTCAGTAGGAAAGTAAACACATCACTGATCCAAATGGAAACATAATATATGAAAGGTACTCAAGATTGTAGTCATCAGGGAAATATCACACACACACACACACACACAGCTAGAATGAAAGAGACAGTGCTAAACGTTGAAAAAGATATGAAGCAACCAGAATATTCATACACAGTTGGCACGAATGTAAATTGATACAGTATCCTGGAAAACACTTTGTTAATACCCTCTAATTGAACACATGTATACTCTAACAATCCCATGCATAAAAGAATACCTTACAGAAAATGTGGATGTATGTCTCTGAAAGATGTGTTCAGGAACATTCAGACTAGCAGTTTTTATAAACAGTCAAAAACTAGAAAGAAACCAAGTGTCCACCAAGAGTAGAAATGTTAAGTTATAGTATATCATACACGGAGTTCTATACAACAATGACAATAAACAAACTGTAACCACATTAATGTCACAATATTGGGAAATGGAAGGCAAAAAAAATGAGTACATGCTATATAATTACATTTATATAAACTTACAGAACAGGCAAAACTAATCAACTGTGTTAAAAGTTAGGAGAGTGGCTGCTCTTGAAGGAGTTAATTCTTGGGTTCTAGTAACTGAGTTAAGAGCTGGTTATACAAGACTGTTCATTTAGTGAAAATTCATCAAACTGAACAGATGATTTGTGCATTTTTCTATGTGTATATTATAGTTAAAGCTACGTTTTTTCTAGTACTTATGTATGGATGTGAGTTGGACGATGAAGACTGAGCCAGGAAGAACTGATGTTTTGAATTTTGGGGCTGGAGAAGACTCCTCAGAGTCCCTTGGACTACAAGATCAAATCAGAAAATCCTAAAGGAAATCAACCCTGAATATGCACTGGAAGGACTGTTGCTAAATCTGAAGCTCTAATACTTTGACCACCTGATGCGAAGAGCTGACTCACTGAAAACGACCCTGATGCTGGGAGAGATTGAGGGTAGGAGGAATATGCGGGCATCAGATGAGATGATTGGATGGCATCACCGACTCAATGGACATATGAGTTTGAGCAAACTCCTGGAGATAGTAGAGGACAGAGGAGCCTGGCATGCTACAGTCCAAAGCGTCAGACACGACTTAGAAACTGAACAACAGCAAATTACACTTTAGTAACACTAGACCACCCCGGGCCTCTTCTTCACTTGTTAGAGGTCAAATGGGAGCCCTCAACAGTAGATCTAAGTTTACATGAATACTCAGTGAAATAGTCCCTCCCCATGCTTCTTTGCCTTCCTCTGCAGAGCCCAAAAGAACACCTCCTCCACCCTGAAACTTTCACAGCCTCACCACCACTTCCTGCAGCCAGTCCATCAGGATTAATGTCATTTTCCCTTACCCCTGTTGATGTCAGGAACCACTACAAACTACAGGTCCCAGGTTACACTTGCACATGTTCATAGCTCTTTGCAGGCCCTCTACTTTACCCCCATCTCCTATTCCACTCTAATTCTGGAAGGAAGTTCTCTTTCCCTGAGCCTTCTGAAATTAACAATCTGTTACCAGCAAAACTCTCTAAATCTTCAACAGTTTTCTGAATGTCACTTTCTTCTTGTTCTAACAAGAAGCCTGGCTCTTCTCTGAAGATACCCGCTCTCCCTGCAAGCTTCTCAAAGAGTGACTGCCTGCCTTCCCTCTCATAACCCTGGAAGAAACCACTAGCCCTAGAGGTAATATTACCATTTCAGATCAATCTCCCTCGCTCCCATCCACCCAACGCTGTTCCTAAACGCATGTAGCTGTCATCTATCAATCAATCCCTCCCCTCCAGTCATCCCTCTCCTTCATTTCTAGATGATTTTAGCTCTGGCTTATTGTCATGCTTTCAAATTACTCTTATTTAAAATCTTAGTGTTTTTTCTTCTCACTCAGTGAACTCTTAATTCCTAAAAATCTCCTCCAACAATACTGACTTCTTCCCTGTCTCAGCAACTCAGTCATATGATCATAACCTAGACCAAAAATTCAGGTCAGGACCATTTCAAAAAATATTTTAAATATTAGTGTTAATTTATTGAGCTGATCTGAAAGAACACCCAACAGTCAAAGTTGGAACAATTTGAACAACAGAACAAACAACATAGTAGTGAATTATTATCCAAAGTATAAAATAAATATACAAATCCATATCAAAATAAATATTAGAGAAGAAGAGGCAGCCCTCCTTTCAGATAATATATGTAGATACATCCCCCTCCAAGCAGTTTAGTCCATGCCTCCCTATGGACCAAAATGGGCTGGTCATAGAGATTTGCTTCCAAAGAATAGAGTATTGAAAAGGGGAAAACAGTAACTTTATAGCGGAGAAATCTGATAAACACAGGCTTGACTAAGGTTAACAACACCCATGATGTCATGTGAATATCATGTACCCTTGATATGATGAGAGGGCACTCCCTTTATCTCTGTGATATTCCTTCTAAAAAGCAATAAACCCTGTATGATCATGATATAAACATTAGAGGAAACAATTTTGGAGACATTTTACAAAATATCTGAACTATATTCCTCAAAATATCAAGGTCATGAAAAATAAAAAATACTAAGAGACTCTAATAGGCCAGAGAGCCTAAGGTAACAGTTCAGTTCAGTCTCTCAGTCGTGTCTGACTCTTTGCAACCCCATGAATCACAGCACGCCAGGCCTCCCTGTCCATCACCAACTCCCGGACTTTACCCAAACTCACGTCCATCGAGTCGGTGGTGCCATCCAGCCATCTCATCCTCTGTCGTCCCCTTCTCCTCCTGCCCCCAATCCCTTCCAGCATCAGGGTCTTTTCCAATGAGTCAACCCTTCACATGAGGTGGCCAAAGTACTGGAGTTTCAGCCTCAGCATCAGTCCTTCCAATGAACACCCAGGACTGGTCTCCTTTAGGATGGACTAGTTGGATCTCCTTGTAGTCCAAGGGACTCGCAAGAGTCTTCTCTGGCACCACAGTTCAAATACACGACCATAAATGCAATATGGTCACTTGGATTGGATCATATTGAACAGACCAGAAAAGGGATAAAAAAAAAAAGCCCTGGTGAATTTCTAATAAGGACTTAAATTTAGTTAACAGCAATGTAATAGTAATGATAAATATACAATCATAATATGACATTAGGAGAAACTGAAACTGGGTGTGGAGTATACAGGAATTCTCTGTACTATATGTGCAACTTTTCTAGAAATTTTAAATTGTTTAAAAAATTATTGAAGCTCTGATGTATTTCTATTCTAGGATCCAATCCAAATGATACTGTATTCAAAAACAAAACAAAACATTAAAGTATATCAACACACAAGCACATATTCATATCTTCTGAAACATTCTACACGATTCGTTATTAAAGCTTCAATTTCAATACTTTCATAATACTTCATTATACAAGGGCTTCTCAAAACTAAGGAGCAAATTCTCTTCCATTACACTTCACTCTTTGCACTAAACTGAGGTGACAGAAAAACTAATTTATGAAGAGATTTCTTATCTAGTTACTGAAAGTTAAAAAAAGGAAAAGAATTATAGTACTGATTTATAAACATGAATGAAAATTCAAATCATGAATCATTAGTTGTGTTTTAAGGACAGTAATAAACACAAGCATTTTTGTTGTCTTTCCATGGGGTCAAAAATCCTCAGCACAATATAGAAATGTTTTTAATTAAATTTTTAATTCATAAAAATATTATACCATAAAATTATAAAAAGTAAGAATTTCAACTGGCATTCATGCAGTTTTAAATTACCAAGTCAAGCCAGTTTGAAACAAATCTAAATACAATAAAACTTAAAAATTCTTTTAGATGACAAGTTTTTAAAAATTTCATAAAAGGAAAAGTATCTTAAGAAAAATAGAAAATGTACAAATATTAAAAATGAGACCAGAAACAATAATGCATTATATGAAGAAGAGGTTAATGGAATTTTTAAAAATGTAGAGTAAGTATCTAGAGAAACAGAAGATGAAAAAGCAATAGCGTATGCCAGCTGAGAGGTTTTTCTTTGTCCTTACCACACATTGCAACACTCTAAAAAAATCTCTCCATTAGTCCTGGCTTCCATGATGAATAACAGTTATGACTAAAGGTACCACTAAAGACTAGGTAGGACATGAAGCAAATGGACCACAAAATTGAAACAGTGTTTTAAAAACCATTTCTCTCTACCAGCACTCAGCAAGAAGCTCTCTACAGTCACTATTTCACCCCCACATTTCATATCTAAGATGTAATCTTTTAACATTTATGGCAGTCTTGATTATGTAACTTTGAAGTTTTATAAAACTAATTAGATATGTCAAGTAATATTTTAAAATATATTCTCACATTAAAAAAAAACTTTATTCTTTTCAAAGGCAAAAGGAACAAAATTAGGTGTTTCATACTGTGTAACTAATTCCTATTTTTTTCAAACATATCTTGGAAAAGAATATTTAAAATTGTATTAGAGAGCTTGCTAAGATTCAATGCAGTATTTCACAAGCAGAGTTAGTCTGTATGAAATTAATTTTTTATATTTTCAGTATGTAATAAAACATTTCTAAATCTCTTATTCTTCAGTTGCTGCATTATATTTTAATTTTAACCCTGATAATGATTCCTGAATTCCTCAAGAAACTTTCCAGAAAGCATATCATAAAAGTGTTGTCACAAAAGGTCTATACCTTCTTATGTTTTACTCTCATCCAATTAAGGAAGAACACAAAAAGAAAAAAAGAGTACTTATAATTTTCACTGCAAAACTCTAAAAACTATTTTTACTATTATTTCTCATGCATAATGAAGTATTTAGTTCAGTTCAGTTGCTCAGTTGTGTCCGACTCTTTGTGACCCCATGAATTGCAGCACGCCAGGCCTCCTTGTCCATCACCAACTCCCAGAGTTTACCCAAACTCATGTCCATCGAGTCGGTGGTGCCACCCAGCCATCTCATCCTCTGTCATCCCCTTCTCCTCCTGCCCCCAATCCCTCCCAGCATCAGGGTCTTTTCCGATGAGTCAACTCTTCACATGAGGTGGCCAAAGTATTGGAGTTTCAGCTTTAGCATCAGTCCTTCCAAAGAACACCCAGGACTGATCTCCTTTAGAATGGACTGGTTGGATCTCCTTGCAGTCCAAGAGTCTTCTCCAACACCACACTTCAAAAGCATCAATTCTTCGGCGCTCAGCTTTCTTCACAGTCCAACTCTCACATCCATACATGACCACTGGAAAAACCATAACCTTGACTAGACAGACCTTTGTTGGCAAAGTAACGTCTCTGCTTTTAAATATGCTATCTAGGTTGGTCATAACTTTCCTTCCAAGGAGTAAGCGTCTTTTAATTTCATGGCTGCAATCATCATCTGCAGTGATTTTGGAGCCCCCCAAAATAAAGTCTGACACTGTTTCCACTGTTTCCCCATCTATTTCCCATGAAGTGATGGGACCGGATGCCATGATCTTTGTTTTCTGAATGTTGAGCTTTAAGCCAACTTTTTCACTCTCCTCTTTCACTTTCATCAAGAGGTTTTTTCGTTCCTCTTCACTTTCTGCCATAAGGGTGGTGTCATCTGCATATCTGAGGTTTTTGATGTTTCTCCTGGCAATCTTGATTCCATCTTGTGCTTCATCCAGCCCAGCGTTTTTCATGATGTACTCTGCATATAAGTTAAATAAGCAGGGTAACAATATCCAGCCTTGATGTACTCCTTTTCCTATTTGGAACCTGTCTCTTGTTCCATGTCCAGGTCTGTTGCTTCCTGACCTGCACATAGGTTTCTCAAGATGCGGGTCAGGTGGTCTGGTATTCCCATCTCTTTCGGAATTTTCCACAGTTTATTGTGATCCACACAGTCAAAGGCTTTGGCATAGTCAATAAAGCAGAAACATATTTTTCTGGGAACTCTCTTCCTTTTTCCATGATCCAGTGAATGTTGGCAATAACTAGAAATTAATACTGAATCTTCTAAAACCATTTGCTTTATGTCATGAAAATCAAGTTTATATAAATCTCAAAAATAGACAAATTTCTGTAAGTAGATAATAACATATCACAAAGTTTTAACTTTTCTGTCCTATGAAATAGGGCCATCGTAAGTAAACTAAGTGCTATCAGAAGATTATCAAGATTCTTGGTTGAATTTTAGGAAAACAGAGCAGAAGGAAATGTTCAGATTATATTACAGAATAAACTTAATCTCAGTGATTTTACTGCTTAGAAAACGACCAATCAACTGGAGAGTTCTATGAAACAGGAGGGTGCCTGGGCTGATGCTTGAAAAGAAGTTGTGCTGACAGCCTCACTGCCCACGTGTGTTCTCAAGTGAACAGTTTCCTCTCAGGGCACAGGGAGAAGGAATAGAATTTATAGCCAGTAGCAGAAGCATGGGAAATCTTTCCAAAGACCTATAACTTGGGCCTATTTTCCCTATAAATCAAAAATATCTGGTTATTAAAAATAGAGCAGAGATTTTTACTATGGCAAATGTCTTTCGAATTCAGCATCTTTTGCCTACCCCAAGGACAAACACAACTGTGTTGGGATACCAAAGATACCAAAGTATTCTGGCAACCAGGCCAGTGTATTTCTTTTGTAAAAGGTAGGACAATTGGAAGAAAGGTAGCAATCCCTCTTCTCATTCCCCATTTCCAGCTTCCTATTCTCAAAATTTTCAAGACTTCAGAAGAATCTTTTGTCCAGAGAAAAGATTTGAATTCAAATAATATAAGTGAGAAAAAAAATTTCTTAAAAACTATTTGTCAATAACAACTCTGGTATCTGGATTGTCCCCATAAGCTGCTTTCACCAAAAGAATGCAGTGAACACATGCTGTGACTTGATCTGCAGCTTTCACTTTTTTTCCTCAATTGGGGAATAATTGCTTTACAGTACTGTGGTGGTTTCTGCCATACATCAACATGAATCCGCCACAGGTATACATATGTCCATACGTCCCCCCCTCTTAAACACCCCTCACATCTCCCTTCTCATCCCACCCCTCTCAGTTGTCACAAGAACACTGAGTTGAGCTCAGTTTACTGTGTTACACAGCAAATTCCCACCTGCTATCTATTTTACACAAGGAAAATGTTTATGCTTCCCTGGTGGCTCAGATGGTAAAGAATCTGCCTGCAATGCAAGAGACCCAAGTTCGACCCCAGGATTTCCTGGAGGAGGGCATGGTAACCCAGTCCAGTATTCTTGCCTGGAGAATCTCATGGACAGAGAAACCTGGTGGGCTACAGTCCATAGAGTCGCAAAGAATCAGACACATCTGAGCGAATTTCACTTTCACTTTTTTCACTTTTCAAAGTATATGTTTCCATGCTATTCTCTCAATTTGTCCTACCCTTTCCTTCCCCAAGTCCACAAGTCTGTTCTCTGTCTACGTCACCATTATGCAGCTTCCACTCTCCTGTGTTTAGAATCCAGCCACCATACTATAAGAAGCCCAAACCATCATGAAAAGTTGCAAGGGAAAGAACCAAGACCCTGGCTGAGAGTCAGTACCAAGTACCAGCCACAAGACTGAGCCATTTGGATATTCCAACCAAGCCAAGCCTTCAGATGACAACAGCTTCAGCTGACAACATGAAGCAGAAGACCTGCCATGCTATAACTAATCTAGTCAAGTTCGGATTTGTGAGAGATCAAAAATATTTGCTGTTTGAAGCCACTAAGTTTGGGCATGGTTTGTTAGGCGGCAACAGATAACCAGACCACCACTTTAATCAAATATCTAGGATATACACTTTTCGTACAAGGCAGTGTCCTCTTATTAGAGAATATCGGATTTTTCAAAACATGACCCCTGCCATCAAGGAATTCGATTTTTCTCTAAAAACTTGTAGTAAAACTTATTATAAATAGGACATAATCTATGAATGTTCAATGAATGTGTTTACATTCTGCTTATGTATACATTTTGCCTATCCTACTGTTAATGATGAGACATTGTGATATGGTTGGCCAGAATTCAAAGTTTGGAAAAGTCCATAGTCACAAGGCAAAACAGAACTCAATAACTATCTTATCTTAAATGCTATGCTTGATCAATGGAGCCAGCTTACAGAGTAACCATCACAGTCATCACTATGTTATATAAATGTTGCTTTTATTCATTAGGTATAAACTATCTCATTTTGTACATATCCTGATACCAGCACCTCTGAATTTTCCTAAGACAACAAACGATTTCACTTAAATTTTGAGTTAAAAAAATGATGTTGCATCTTGGTTTTCTTCTTTATAGTACTGTTTGTTGTTTCATTGCTAAGTTGTGTCTGACTCTTTTTGTGACCCCATGGGCTGTAGCCTTCCAGGCTCCTCTGCCCATGGGATTTCCCAGGCAAGAATACTGGAGTAGGTTGCCATTTCCTTCTCCAGGGGATCTTCATAACCTGGGGATCAAACCTGCATCTTCTGCATTGGCAGGTGGATTCTTTACCCATGGGCCACCAGGGAAACCCTCTTTATAGTATAGATCTTTGCAAATTTTGAAATAGTAAAAAATTTTTAATGATACAATAAGGGATTCAGGTTTGATAGAACAATTAATTAAT
The DNA here is from genome assembly GCA_006410935.1 of Redunca redunca. Lineage (NCBI taxonomy): Eukaryota > Metazoa > Chordata > Mammalia > Artiodactyla > Bovidae > Redunca > Redunca redunca. Next base: position 35,646 of record SJYQ01095511.1, read on the forward strand.
AACCCTTATTATTGGAAGCCTCAGTATAAAATAGACTAGTAAGAGAAAATATACAATTTCCAAAATTATTATAGATCATGACAGGTTTTTCATCTGTCTAGGATTTTATAAACTCTCATGAAAACTGAGAGGTAAAGGAGAAAAATTCTTAGAGTCCCTGCTCATCCTACATCCATATATAGATTAATTATTCAAAAGAAAGTTTAGTAAAACGTTATAACAATGTACCATCTTAAAGTTACAGAAAGAGATATATTCGTAAGACCACAAAACCCACTTGTCCAATAGCCACATCTCAAAGCGCAGGATGAACACAGGCTGCTTTTATGGTGATGATGTTCCATTCTGTATTTGCTGAATGCCTTTCTAACTTACTCATCTTGTCTATGTCCCCTATGGCTATCCTAGTCCTCTCATAACCTTTATGCTCCAGACACACACTCTCCTCCACACCACATCAGCATTTCTCAATTCCCAAATCTAAATTCTTCAAGTAATTCTCTGTACCAGTTCCTTATTTTGATCCTGACCACAACTCAAAGCCAACCTGGAAATTGGCCAACCTGAGGACAGATGTCTCCACTTGGTCTAACAGTTGAGATCAAAGATATAGACAAATACAGATCCAAGTTTATTTCAAAGGGGCCTTGTGTGGGCAAAAAGAGTAAACGTATCTAGTACCTACTATAGATGTAATATCCCAGGAGAAATCTAACAAGCTGAATACCAGGACACAACATTTCAATCAGGAAAACCTTTTTTTTTTTTTTAACTTTCCTTTGTAATCATGTCTCCAGAAAGATCTCATATGCTTAGAGTCAGCTAAACCTCAAGACTTTTTTCATTCAAATTGTTTCCAAACCAGGTCACTCCTATCTTATACTTAACCAATCAACTCTTAAGAATCTAAGCGACAATTTAGCATTTTAGATTGAGTCACACATCACAGATACATAAACATTTGTTCAGTGAATGAACAAGTGAGCAAACCTTTGAAACTTTGCTGATTTGGGCCCTGAATTCCATTGTTTTTTAAATATAACATTTACCTTGTTATATTAGCTCTCCATCATAGCTGACATCACAGCATACAATAAAAGTGATCTTGAAAGCAAGGAATTTTGTACTAGAGTAAAAGGAAATGGGGTTAGAGATATGTTGTAAAGCTATCTATATGTAAGAAATCATTAGCTCAATAACAATAAATAACTTTTCCCAAAGTAGACACAGGCTAAGTACAGAAGGTGCCAAACTAAGTACATACCCATGATAAAAATCTATTTTCAATGTTTAGAATGGAGAAGGAATAGGGGTCTAGGCTGAACAAAGTTCCAGATCAGCCAAAGAAATAGGAATCTCTGAAACAGGTAACAGGAGAAATATCAAGGAGAAAATAAAAGTATACAAGAATTATAACAATGAATCTTATGACTGTCCAAGAAGACAACAAAGAAAACAAACAGTTTCAATGAAATGAAAGCACTGAAAGCCAGTGCTCTCACTGGGATATAACAGAGAGAAAGGAAAAAAAATGACATAGGCAATATAGTCACAGGATTTTTACAATTAAAACACAAGAAAAATTACTTTTGCTTGTTGTCAATGAAGACAATGCTATTAAAATTGAAAATTTCCAGTCTTTATCATCAAGAAACTAAGTGAAAGTTGCAGTCATGTCCAACTCTTTGGGACCCCATGGACTATACAGTCCCAGAAATTCTCCAGGCCATAATACTGGAGTGGGTAGCCCTTCCCCTCTCCAGGGGATCTTCCCAACCCAGGGATCAAACCCAAGTCTCCCATATTGCAGGGGGATTTTTTACCAGCTGAGCCACAAAGGAAGCCCAAGAATACTAGAGTGGGTAGCCTATCCCTTCTCTAGCGGATCTTCCCAACCCAGGAATCAAACCAAGGTCACCTACATTGCAGGCAGATTCCTTACCAACTGAGCTATCAGGGAAGCCCCAAGAAACTAAGGAACAAATTATTTATACCATGAAGATATACCTCCATTGCCTCACTCTGCCCTCATATTCCAACATACAAACCATTATGTATTATCAACATTACTTGAATCTTCTTTTATCATATAAGAACGATTAGTAGCTCTTTTGAGTAGATTCACATCTACTTTCATCATTGCTTTAGAAAGTGTGTTAATCACTCAGTCGTATCTGACTCTTTGCAACCTCATGGATCATAGCCCACTAGGCTCCTCTGTCCATGGAATTCTCCAGACAAGAACACTGGAGTTGGTTGCCATTTCCTTCTCCAGGGCATCTTCCCAACCCTGGGATCAAACCTGGGTCTCCCACATTGCAGGCAGGCTCTTTACTGTCTGAGCCACTAGGGAAGCCCCCTCATTGGCTTTAACAAAAGAAAATGACCTTGAACTTAAAGTATCAATGCTTTTCAGTTCCTTTTCTTAAATTTTTATTTATTTATTTACTTTTGGCTGTGATGAAACTTTATGGCTGCAAGAGGGCTTTTTCTAGTTGCGGTAAATGGACTTCTCACTGCAGGGGCTTCTCTTGTTGCAGCTGATGGATACTAGGCATGCAAAGTCAGTAGTTGGCAGCACACAGGCTTAGTTGCCCCACAGCATGTGGAATCTTCCCAGACCAGGGATCCAACCTGTGTCCCCTGCACTGGCAGGTGGATTCTTAACCACTGTACCACCAGGGAAGGCCTCAGTTTCTTTTAAACCAACAACCTACTTTAAGCATTGCTTGATGCAGAAATCATGCTAACAAGATGCTAGAAGTACAGTAATAGCTGGTATTACAAGACTATAATGAAAAGAATTTTTATACACTAGAACATTCTTAGTCTTTACAAATATAAACATAAGCTTTCTTAAAAAAATAAAGGCCCTCTGGGTAAGAACTTTCCATTTGCCTGCCAAATGATTTCTTATATCTATAATTGAGTGGCTGGTTTCAATTTGTTAATCAAATAAAGTACAAATTATTTTGGAAGATTAAGAAAAAGTTTTTGCTCTTCATTTTGTTCAGTTAAATTATGTCCGACTCTTTGTGACCCCATGGACTGCAGCACGCCAGGCTTCCCTGTCCTTCACCATCTCCTGGAGCTTGCTCAAACTCATGTCCATTGAGCCGGTGATGGTATTTAACCATCTCATTCTCTGTTAATCCCTTCTCCTCCTGCCCTCAACCTTTCCTAGCATCAGGGTCTTTTCCAATGAGTTGGCCCTTTGCATCTGGTGGCCTAAAGTTCTGTAAGATTTTTTTTTTTTAATTACAAATCACCAGAAAAGAGAATATTATGAAGAACTTCACCACTAGTGTACATAACTTTAAAGTTTAAGATTGTATGGTAATTACAGGCAAAGTTCAGTTCAGATACTAGAAGCAGGAATATATACAGTCAAGTATTCAATAAAGATTTGTTGAATAAAGAAATAAATTTTATCCTTCATAATGCCTGTCAAACATGCCATCTGCTCTCCATCTCTACGGCAACACCCTCAGTCTCGGTTTTTATTGCCTCTGTAGGCGCCAGTCACAGCCTTCCTGCTCCTGTTTCTTCTCCAGGGGACTATACACATTACCGCCAAACTAATCTTCCTAAAACACTGCTTTTCTCCTGAAACATACTATGACACTTTTCCATATCATATCTGTCAGATCTTCTACCTCAAGCTCCCCTTGTAATACAGCCACAATTTACCTATCTAAATTTTACTTACTGCTGTTCTCCAAATTCCATCTTGTCATTCCAACCTCCATGCCTGCCTATGCCTTTCCTCTCTACTGTATCTTCCTTTTACGCCTCAGTATTTTACAGCCTTCCCGGGAAATACTCAGGGCCTGCACTGATGAAGGGCTGGCAAGGCAAACAGTCAGGAGAGAACTATGGTATGACATCTGTGAGCCACAAAAGCATCATTTGATTGACTTGTTTAAAGACTGATTGATTGACTGACCTTGACTTAGAAAAAAATCTTACTAGAATTTTTTCAAGAATATTTTTACAAGAATTCTAGATTCCACTAATAGAAGTTATGCATTTCATTAAAAATAAAAGTACCAGACAAACTTATTTACAAAAGAGAAACAGTCACAGACGTAGAAAACAAACTTATGGTTATCAAGGGGGAAAGGAAGGGAGAGATAAATTGGGAGACTGAAGTGAAAGTGAGGTCGCTCAGTCGTGTCCGACTCTTTGCAACCCCATGGACTGTAGCCTACCAGGCTCCTCCCTCCATGGGATTCTCCAGGCAAGAGTACTGAAGTGGGTTGCCATTTTCTTCTCCAAATTGGGAGACTGGGTTGACAGTAGTGTAATTCGGAGACTGGGTTGACACATATACACTACTGTAAAATAGACAACTAATAACCTACAGCATAGCACAGGGAACTCTACTCAATACTCCATAATAACATGGAATGATTACATGGAATGATTACATGGAATAACAACATGGAATGTAATAACATGGAATGATGCTGTACATCAAAAACTAACACAATATTGTAAGTCAATTATACTCCAATAAAAAGTAATTAAAAAATAAAGTAAAAATAATAACAAAATAAAAGAATCAGAAACTGAATTATTTTAAACTGACACCTAAGACACAAACTGTAAAGTTTATGTTGACAGATTAAAAAGTTTCAAACGACTAAAGTTACCTCAAAACCATTCACTGACATAATCATTGTATAAGTAAGTAGTATAGTGATCAGTAATGCTTTTTACATATTCATTAGACCAGAACCTCAAGTTGACAAATTATATACCCATCCCCTGTCTGGCTCATACAATTTATCCAGACAGCAGCCAGGCAGGGCCCGAGTGGGAAGAAAAAAAAAACAGACTAGACAAAAACAGACATAGGATGAGAATCGGCCATGCATATAATTTACTCAGTAATTTTATACATGCAAAAAGTATTACTATGTATTAAAATTGCAATATTAATAATAACTCAACAAGCCTTGAGTGCCTATTGAGTATAATACAAAGTATTTCTATGACTTTGTATTGTTAGTAAAAGAACAGTAAAATGTGATCTGTGTCCATAGGAGCCTGTAATCCAGATGGCAAAGGAAGTGGGGAGGATACTGAGGAGGAAAATGAACCAAGACAGCACCCTATATTTTCTAGAGGAATAATTACAAGTGCTAGAAGCATGATAAAGCTACGAGGAATGCACGGAATCAACAATGCAGAGCATAAAACAAGGGCTCTGCTTATTATGACAACACCAAGAAACTATGAAATTTTCATCAAGAAAACAAAAAAATTATACTTTGATAGAACATTAATCTTTCATTTCCACTAATATTTTTCTTTATTGAAGTATCTTTTCATTGTTACACTTGAATCTTCTTCACATAATTAAAAGAAATGTTCAAATCCTTCTCACTGCTTCTATCCCACTCTTCAAAGGAAAACACTGTTGTATTACTCTATATTATTTCAAACTTTCTTCTAAGCGTATACTATATAATCAGCAGTTCTCAGACCTCTTTACTATTAAAAAGTATTGATAACACCAAAGAGGTTTTTTTATAGTAGATATATTTATTGACGTTTATAATGTTTGAAATTTTTAATGATAAAGTTTAAATATTACAATGATAAGCCTATTACATATCAACATCTTTATTTTTAATAATCCCTAAACAAAAAAAATTATTGAGAAGAGTGATTGCTCTTGTTTCACTTTTTTTCAAATTTCTTTAATGTCTTGGCTTAACAGAACAGACGTGGATCTTTGTAACTGTTTCTGCATTCAAACTGATATGGATATGATGATCAGTGTGTGTTTTGACTCCCCTCTCCTCTCTCAAATAGAATCTTAGAATCCACAGAGCCTTAACCTTTCCATCTAACATATCCTGGACACTTTTCTTTATGTGTGGTACACTATTACTATTATACTTAGGGCCTTCAACAAGCAGCCCTTCTTATCATATACACCTTTGTGTAGTTCTCTCCCACACGGATGCTGGGCTTGGCAATGTGACCTGTTTTGATCAGAAGCCTTTACCAAACATGAGAAGAGGCTAAATAGAAGTTTGCATCTAGGGCATGTCCTCTTGAAACACCATCGTAGAAGGTAGCCACCATGCTATAAAAGCTCATCTGAATGAGAAAGACCTTGCAGGATGAAGGCCATCTTGGGATTTCAGCCACAGCCGAGCTCCCAGGGGAATACAGGTGCACAGTGATTTCAGTGAGCCTGCTTTCAGCCATGCAAAGGCAACACTGCTGGCTGAAGCCAGTCAGCCCATAAAATCATGAGAAAAATATATCTTTGTTATTTTCAAGCCACTTAGTTTTGGGGTAATTTGTTACACAGCAACAGATAATTAAAACACCATTAAGACACATTTAGAGACATAAGGTTTTCGTGGGGAAAAAAATTCTGAATATAACAATTTTAGCTAAGTCTATTAAGTTACACGTATTGCCCAGTTTTGAAATTTTTTTCAGCCCCTTAAAATGGTTGTTTCCAATTTTTTTTATTTGAAAATGCTGTGACAAACTTTCTTATATTTCTGCAAGTACTTCTATAGGATAGACTCAAGAACACCACTGGGTTTAAGGTTACTTGTGCATTTTGTTATTTAATAGGGTTTAGTTTACACTATTATTATAAATGAGCTTTTTTACACATTCCTTTTTTACTTTTTAATTATAACTGCTTATTTCAAGTATTTTGGAAAGCCATTGTCTTCCTCTGCATTCTGTTTATTTCACTTCTAATAATCCTACTCAAAGTTATCCAAAGTTCACCCCACACAACAGTTAAATTTTTTATTCTACCTCAGCATTAATTTCCAATTTAATTTTACCTACATGAATTCTGTCATTAACTTGGCATGTCATATTTTAAATGTTTAAGTATTAAAGTTTGCTGCTACGGAAATGATACGAAGAGATGCTGACAATGCAGCTCAAAGGACAAAAGTTTCAGGTTACCTTATGAAAAGATCTCTGAATTTTTCAAAAATAAATAATCCAATAAAAAATATAAACCTACATAGCTAGTAAAACTGCTTGCTTATTTAGATCACAATTAAACGAGAACTATCACTACCACAGACAACCTATGACAATTCCTTCTCACCCCTCGCACACTCACAGACACGAACATTTTTAGTCATGTTAATACTTATACAAAGGACATTCTTGGGACAGCTTGGTATCATTCACTTAATCTCAAAAGGTAAAACTGAATGAAAATTAAATGAAGATCATATTGCTAACTCTAAAAAAATGAACTTGACAAAAAAGGATGGGAGACATGACTACATACAGAAATTTAGGTACTTAAAAAACAGTAAGAAAAAAAAAAAAAGTAAGAGGATTTTTAAAACACCAGGATACATTAATAGGAAAATTTTAATACAAGAAGTCTGAATGGGTGACACTTAGTAAGGATGCCAAAGAACAGCAGCTGGGGCCAGAATTCTGTGTCTACCTATTACTCCAACATGACCAGGCAAACATGGAAACTAAGGCTCGGAAAGTTTAAGTGATCTAAATTTTCTGTGCAAAAAATAATAGCTGCCCTACCACACATAACAGAAAAATAAAAAAATAAAGCATGTGAAAACACTCTAAATTACAGTATGATAAATGAATATAAGTATCACTACCAGTTTAGGGAAATGCTGTTTGACAAATGATCTTTATTGTTTGTAGAGGGGTATAGCTATTATTTTTTTTAATTGAAGTATAGTTAATTTACAAGGTTGTGAGGGCTTCTGGTATACAGCAAAGTGATTCAGTTATACATGTATGAAAGTGAAAGTCACTCAGTAGTGTCTGACTCTGCTGACTGCATGGCCTACACAGTCCATTGAGTTCTCCAGGCCAGGCCTTATCCCTTCTCCAGGGGATCTTCCCAACCCAGGGATCGAACCCAGGTCTCCTGCATTGCAAGCATATTCTTTACCAGCTGAGCCACCAGAGAAGCCCTTCGAATAAAAAAATTTCTTCAAATCCTTGTGTCATGGGCTTTCAATCACAGCAAGGGAGCTGCTCTGCTACATACGAAATCCCAACCCAGAAGCAGGTCGTCCACAAATGGTTTACATGTATGTATCTACTCAGTTTTATCTTCAGTTACATATATGCATATTCTTTTCATTATGGTTTATTGCATGATGTTGAATATAGTTACCTGTGCTATACAGCAAGAACCTGCCCTTGTTGTGTATCTATTTTATATATGGCAGTCTGTATCTGCTAATCCCAGACTCCTAATTTATCCAGTCCCCCCATTGTTTCCCTCTGGTAACTATAAATTTACTTTCTATGTCTGTTAGCCTGCTTCTGTTTCATAAATAAGTGGACCTATATAATTTGGTTCCACATATAAATGATATAATGGTATTTGTCTTTCTCTTTCTGTCTTACTTCATTTAGTATGAAAGTCTCTAGGTCAATCCATGTTTCAGCAAATGGCATTACTTCATTCTATTTATGACTAAATAATATTTCATCAGGCTTCCCTGGTGGCTCAGATGGTAAAGAATCCGCCCACAATGTGGGAGATCTGGGTTCAATCCCTGGGTTGGGAAGATCCCCTGGAGGAGGGCATGGCAACCTGCTCCAGTATTCTTGCCTGGAGAATCCCCATGGACAGAGGAGCCTGGCAGGCTACAGTCCATAGGGTTGCAAAGAGTCAGACATGACTGAGCAACTCAGCACAACACAGTATTTCATCATCTACATGTAACACATTTGCTTTATCCATTCATCATAAATGGACATTTAGGTTGCTTCCATGTTCTTGGCTATTATAAATAGTGCTGCTATGAACACTGGGGTGCACTCATCTTTTTTAACTAGAATTTTCTCTGAATACATGCCCAAGAGTGGGACTGCAGGATAATATGACAATTCTCAGTCTTTGAGAAACCTCCATCCTGTTTCCCGTAGTGGCCACACCAATTTACATTCCCACCAACATTGTAGGAAGGTTCCCTTTCCTCCACACACTCTCCAGCAAATATTTGTAGACTTTTTAATAATGGCCATTCTACAGGTATGAAATAATACTTCACTGTAGTTTTGATTTGCATTTCTCTAAAAATTAACAAAGTTAGACATCTTTTCACAGGCTTATTTGACATATGTATGTCTTCTTTGAAGAAATGTCTATTTAGAACTCTGCTCATTTTAGATCCTCTGCTCATTTTGTTTGTTCTTTTTGTTGTTGAGTTGCGTTAAGTTGTTTGTATATTTTGGAAAGCAAGCCCTTATCAGTTGCACTGCTTGCAAATATTTTCTCCCAGTCCATAGACTGCCTTTTCATTTTGTTTACAGTTTCCTTTGCTGTGCAAAAAGTTATAAGTTTGATTAGGTCCCATTTGTTTATTTTTGCTTTTTTAGAAAAAAGTATTTATTTTTGGCTGCACTGGGTCTTCATTGCTGCCCGTGGGCTTTCTCTAGTTGCAGAGAGTGGAGGGCCACTCTTCACTGTGGTGTATGAGTTTCTCATTTCGGTGGCTTCTCTTTTGGAATGCAGGCTCTAGGCGCAGGAGCTTTAGTAGTTGTGATACATGGGCTCAGTAATTGCAGCTTGCTGGCTCTAGGGTGCGCAGGCTTCAGGAGTTGAAACACAGAGGCTCAGCAGCTGTGGCAGATGGGCACTAGAGTACAGGCTCTGAAGTTGTGGTGCACGGGCTCCACTGTTCTGCCCCACGAATCTTTCTGTACCAGGGCTTGAACCCATGTCCCCCGCTTTGGCAGGTAGATTCCTACCTACTTTGCCACCAGGAAAGTCCTGTTTATTTCTGCTTTTATTTCTACTGCCTTGGGAGACTGACCTAAGAAAACATTGTTATGATTTATGTTAGAGAATATTTTGCCTATGTTCTCTTCTAGGAGTTTTATGGTGTCATATCCTATATTTAAGCCTCTAAGTCATTCTGAGTTCATTTCTGCTTAGAGAGTGAAAGTGTGCTCTAACTCCATTGATTTACACGTAGCTATCCAGCTTTCCCAACACCACTTGCTGAAGAGACTGTCTTTTCACCATTGCATATTTTGGACTCCTTTATCAAAGACTGACCATAGATGTGTGGGTTTAGTTCTAGCCTCTCTATTTTATATCATTTATCCACGTATCTGTTTTTATGCCAATACCATGTTATTTGGATTACTACAGACAATCAAATTGTGGTACTGTTTAAAGTCTGAAACTATTATGCCTCTAGCTTTGTTCTTTTTCTTCAGGATTTCTTTCGCAACTTTGGGTCTTTTATGTTCCATACAAATTTTAGGGTTATATGTTCTAGTTCTGTGAAAAATGTCACCAGTAATTTGATAGGGATTGCATTGACTCTGTAGATTTCTTTAGATAATATGGTCATTTTAACAATATTAACTCTTCCAATCACAGTCTTTTCATTTCTTTGAATCATCTTCAATTTCCTTTATCAATATTTTAAAATTCTCAGCTCTTTCACTCCTTGGTCAGGTTTATTCCTAAGCATTTTGTTTATTTATTTACAAGTGTAATTTTTAAAGGATCTTTTTTAACTTTCCTTTTATGGTATTTTGTTGTTAGTATAAAAAAAGCAACAAATTTCTGTATGTTAAAAATTATCTCTATTTGAGGACAGATTTTATGATTTTTTAAATAAGTTAGGCTACAAACATAAGAATATGACAAAGTAATCTAAATCAAGTTTGTTTAGAAACAAAAACCTCAACTTTTTAACCAAATACAGAATTTGAACTTGTCAGGAACATAGCTCCTATTCATATAACTTATTTGCAATGCTGGCTGTATGACCAAGTTGGTATTAAGGCTGGAAAAAAGTTAAATCTCATAGGCAAGTCATTTCAATGACAAATCTTTAACGTAATTAGCTGCTTACAATCATTTTTCTCATTTATTGTTATGTTTAAAGGGGAGAAAGATACATTCTTTGAAATCTCTGCAAAGCCCAATAATTCAGAATTTCTGAGGTAGAAGAAACAACTTTGAAGATATAACCTACCCATCCCCCACTAGGAAATCAAGGCACATATACAGGTTAAATATAAGATCAATCTTCTATGCAGTTACAGAAATACTAGTAGAATACCAAACTCCTGGCTCCTTTCAATTACACATCATATTCTTGTTGTAGAGTACAAATAATCAGGGAAAATAAAAAGATCACTGTCCTTATTAATGCACTGAACCAGGTAAATGCACTATAATTTAAGCAGTGCTTCCTAAACTGTTCTTAAATATGTTCCAAAGGATATTAACAGTAGTACCAAAGAAGAAAAGGCTTTTCCCGTGAAATTTTATTCAAGAAAGTTAGAGTTTTCTTTCTTTTTAATCAAAGGATTTCTCAGCGCCTCTTACTATGCTAAATCTGTGTTATGATCTTCCAAGAACAGTGTTTAGAATGAAATATTTTCCCAGGTGTATTTGACCATTAGATCCTTTATGGTCCAGATATAACTGGTATCATCAGGAATATAGTCTAGAAAACAGTGCAAGTCAAATGTGTCAACAGATGTCCAAGGATGATGTTGGGATAATGATTAACATTTCTCAAGCCCTTATGTATCTGGCACTTTGCTAAATGCTTATGGGAATTTCCAGTTAATACTCACAGCCTTCCTAAATGGTAAATTAAAATAATCTCTATTTCACAAAAAAAGGAAGATGAAGCTTAAAGAAACAACTTGTCCAAGGTCACACACTAATAAGTGGCTGAGTTAAGATCAGAACCCAAGCAGCCCAACTCAAGTCCTTCACAAAAAAAGGAAGATGAAGCTTAAAGAAACAACTTGTCCAAGGTCACACACTAACAAGTGGCTGAGTTAAGATCAGAACCCAAGCAGCCCAACTCGAGTCCCCTTTCTCAATCACTCTTCATGCTATCAACAATCCCAACCCACAGCACACAGCAGTTCCAAGTTTATAGTACATTGTCTCTTGAATAATTTACTCTTTTATCCTTTACTTCTTCATATTTTTATATTAAACTGAAAACTAGAATATTGTCATTTCAAAATAAATTGGTAGGGGAAAATAAATTACATGTGTGATTCTGTTTTTGCAGCCAAGTTGAGAACTATAGGGTCACAGAAAAACATGGTAAAGTAACCAAGCGAAAGTCTTTTTCATTTTACAGGGAAACCCACCCCTGCCGCTTGGTAGCATCTGACTTTGAGAGCATTCTTGGTTTCAGTGCTTTTCTCAACAACTGGAATGAAGGAAAAGAAAGGGGATGAAAAAGTGTATTACTGATAATTACCACAGTAACAACAGACTGTTAATACTGGTGCTCCAGACTGTGTGGATATGTTGTTGTTCAGTCGCTAAGTTGTGACCCCACAGACTACAGCACACCAGGCTCCTGTGTCCTCAATATCTCTTGAAATTTGCTCAAATTCATGTCCACGGAGTCTGTGATGCTAACTGAAGCTTAAATGCCAGAATTAACTTACAATTTTTATTTGCCCATAAATTGGAGGTTTTCGTTGTTTGTTTTGCAAATAATTTTTTTTTTAATCTAAGACTGAGACTTTTATTCAGTTTGATAATTTAGTTTACCCTATTCTCAGTACTCTGGTAAACTATTTCCAAATGACGAAAAAGCAAGTGTTCTTTTTTTGTACAGGTTCAAAATTTTCTTTCAACTAAATGTCTCAAAACACTGTAAAAAACACAGTGCTCAGCCCTGGTATTATTATAACAGACAAAGTAAAGTGGCTGAGATTATGTACAAGCAATTAGTTCAAATTAATGTCATAATAAAAACTATTTTATTCGGTCTTTCTCTTCCATCTCCATACTTTGAAAAAGCAACCAGGTTTACTGGCAGAAGCTTCTGAACACTTAAAACATAAATAACTCATAAATACTTTCTCCATGCCAAATCAAACAAAATTCAGTTGAACTAGAGAATTAGCTAGCAGCTTGCCATTGTAGGGAGATGGAAGGAGACATTTACTTGAGACAGTTATTACCTTCTCCATTAAGCTATATAAATTTCTCTCTCCCTTGCCTTGCCTAGGGGAAGATTAAAAAGTTTTAAGGTTTTGGCACTGAGTTTAGCAAACTGTTCCTTGGAGATGGGCAAGTTAAGAGTATCTGCTACAACCAAGCATTCAAACTAGCTGTATTAGTTTGTTACGGTTGCTGTAACAAAGTACCATAGAATGAGTGACTTAAACAATAGAAATTATTTTCTCACAGTTCTGGAGGTTAAAAGTCTAATAATCAAGGTGTCAACAGGGTTGATTCCTTCTGAGAGTCGTTAAGGAAAGGATCTATTCCAGGCCTTTTTCCTTGAAGGCATCTTCTCCCTGTGCTTTCACTTTATCTTCTATCTGTAAAGATAGACCTAAATTTCTTCATCTTATAAGGACACCAGTCACACTGGATTAGGAGCAATCCCAATTACCTCATTTTCACTTAATTACCTATATAAAGACCCTGCCAACGAATACGGGGTGATTAGGACTTCAACATATGAAAGAGGAACTGGAGTGGGGGTGGAGGGCCAAGTAATCCAGCCTGTTAACACCATCAAAGCTGCAATAACCTAGGGCTGCAGCAATTCATCTCTTGCACTAGAGTTGCTGAAATATCATCTATTTGTTCATAAACTATTAAATGTCTTCTAAGTCCTAGATGCTAGATTTACAAAAATGAATATGACATAATCCCTGACTTGAGGGATTCATAGTCAATTAGGGGAAACAAGTAAACCTAAACAGCAGAAATGAGTGTCCTTTCACACCTTTTGAAACAAATCAAGGCAAATCAGGGTATAAGCAAACAAAATAATAAAAGCAAACACCATGAGGAAAATGAGAAGGAATGTTAAAGGAAGTCCAGTGGAAATATTACCTTGCAATCATTTTGCTATCACTTGCCCCTCTTTCTCTTTCCCCAAAATAACGGCATATAGACATTTTCCAAAGCACAGCTCTACTTGAATTCCTTTAAAGTTTTTTTGCATTCTTAACCAGCAGTTTTCCTTTTTCTAGTGTTGGAGAAAAAAAAGAGAAATGTTAAGAGAAACAAATTTCAAGTGACTCATGGGTTGGGTTGATGTCTTAGGGTGAGTCATTGCCCTTTCAAAAATTGGAATGAGATGTTCAACCATTAGTGATGTCTGCCAACAGAAGTTCAGATGCTCAATTAGAAACTGATGAGGACAAACAGGGGCCAGGGTGGGGCGGAGGGTGGTTATAATGATAAAATGCAAATAAACACAGTTGATGGTGGTAATGCATACTAACAGAGCCATGGTAATGAAAGCAACAGATCTTGACTACACTACAAAATCCTATTTGTCTCAATCAGAAACTCGGTGGATCTTATTAATATAGCTGCTTTTCCTTGGTTTAAAAAATTATAGTAACCAAAGATGAAATAAACAGTTCAGTAAGATCATGTTGATTCACTGGGGTAACAGTCAATTTGCTTTAGCAGAGGCTGAATTATAAACTTAATTTTTCAATAAAGTTTTTAATAATGTTATATGGTAGTATAACTGATATTGCTTTGCAGCTGAATGTGAAACTAAAATTTAGTACAGCAAAAATTTCTATCTTGGTTCTCTCAAAAGTATTTGAAAGTCCTGTAAGAATGTTTAATCCCTAAAGTAGTTTAAGTATTTCTATTCAATTATTCAGTGTTTCTGAAGAAAAGGCTTATAACAGAAAATTAAATATCTTTGAATTCTGTCACCAATAACCAATTCTTAACTGATAAATCCAAATTTAATAAATCACATTATATTACAATAAATTCTGGAGTTTTATAACCTGGTGTCATGAATATCTGCCCTGATTACCATCCAACGACCAGCTCAATACGATTTCCACGAAGAAGCTGGTCTTTCTGAAGTGCTACCGAAAACTGTATAACATGTGTAGGTCTCACAGTGGAAAGAACAAGTTTTCCCCTTACTTTTCTTTACATCATCTTTCTTGGACTGTCCTTCCTTTAACCTCAACAAACTATTATCACAGATAAATATCATCTCCAAATAAAACTGTTAAAATTTAAATAACATATACATGATAGAAGAGTTTATTGAAAGGAATCCCTTTATAAAATATTTTAAATAGAAAACATATTAATAGTTAACACAAATCACAGCAAACATAATATTTATCTTCCACTTCTTTCTATGAGGAGAGGAATCATACCTTATATTCCTTTGACAACCACCCCCTTCTCCAAGTGTTTTAACACAGCTCAATAATAGAAGCAACATGGCATAATGAAAAGATTCCAAAAAACTGGGAATCCCTAGGGAACCTGACTTTCAAGGCCAGAGGGATTTATTTCGGGACTTCCACAGGACTGGGGAAAACAGAGACACCACTCTTGGAGGACACAAACAAAATCTTGCATGTACCAAGACCCAGGGGGAAAGGAGCAGTGAGCCCACAGGAAACCGATCCAGACCTGCCTGCTAGTGTTAGAGGGTCTCCTGTGGAGGTGTGGGTCATGTGGGTCAGCAGCAGGTCACCGTGGAGACAGGAGCACGGGCAGAAGCAGTCCTGGATTGGTGCCCCTTGGCCTAAGTTCTCTCGGAGGTCACCATTAACCCTACCGCAGAGGTGGTAGACCCCAGAGCTGGGCGGCCTCAGGTCAAACAACTAACAGGAACAAACCTATCAGGAGCACAGCCCTGCCCACCAGGGCAAGATCCAGTCTTTTCCATGGCCAGTCCCTCCCATCAGGAAGCTTACACAGGCCTCTTAGGGTCATCCACCAGAGGGCAGACAGAAGCAAGAAGAACCACAATCCTGCAGCAGCTAGGACGAAAACCACATTGCAGAAGATCTATCAGAATGGAAAAGCAGAAAGTTATGTCCCAGATGAAGGGACAAGAAAAACACCAGAGAAACAACTAAATGAAATAGAGATAAGCAATCTTCCAGAAAAAGAATTCAGAATTATGATAGTGAAGATAATCCAGGATCTTGGAAACAGAAAGGAGAAGATGCAAGAAATGTTTACCTAGAAGACCTAGAAGAACTAAAGAACAGAGGTGAACAATACTCTAGAAGAAATCAACAGCAGAATCACTGAGGCAGAAGAATGCATAAATGCCCTAGAGGACAGAATATTGGAAATCACTGCTGCAGAACAGAATATAGGAAAAAGAACGGAAAAAAATAAAAATGAAGATGGCCTAAGAGACTTCTGGGACAACATTAAACATACCAACATTCGCATTATAGGGGTCCTAGAAGGAGAAGAGAGAAAGGACCCAAGAAAATATTGAAAAGATAATAGCTGGAAGTTTCTCTAACAGGGGAAAGGAAAGTCAACCAACTCCAGAAAGTACAGAGTCCCAGACAGGATAAACCCAAGGACGAAAACACCAAGACACGCAGTAATCAAAATGGTAAAAATTAAAGACAAAGATAAAACAGTAAAAGAAACAAAGGAACAATGACAACGTACAAGGGAACTCCCATAAGATTATTAGCTGATTTCTCAGCAGAAACTCTACAAGTCAAAAGGGAATGGCATGATATATTTAAAGTGAGCAAAGGGAAAAACCTATAACCAAGAACACTCTGCCCAGCAGGATCTTGTTCAGATTTGATGGAGAAATCAAAAGCTTTCCAGACAAACAAAAGTTGAGAGAATTCAGCACCACCAAACCAGCTTTACAAATGCTAAAAGAACTTCTCTAGGCAGGAAACACAAGAGAAGGAAGAGATCTACACAAAATAAACTCAAAACAATGAAGAAAATGTTAATAGGCCCATACATATAAATAATTATCTTAAATGTAAATGCATTAAATGCACCAACCAAAAGACACAGACTGGCTAGGTGGATGAAAACATGCACGTATGCACTTCCACTTACCACATCACTCTGCTTGACCCCCCAAATTTTATGTAATTATTTTATATTGTTAGGTTAATCATGTTTTCACTATAGTTTGCAATTGTAATTATCTTTTATTTATTGTCTGGCCACTGATTGTGAAAACTGATAAACATCTTTTACTACTGTGATTATGTAACTATTATTCTCTTAATACCATTGTATCATGATTGGTCAGCAGAAAATAATAGAATTCTATATCACTAAAACTACCATTTAATAGGAAAACCTGTAATCACTGTTTAAAATCCAGATGCATATCAGAATTATCTTGTAAGTTTTTGAAAAACACAAATGCCCAGCTATTGCTTTTTCTCCAAAGCTCCAAATGTGTTTCTAATGAACAGTCGAGTTTAAAAACAACTGGATTATATGATGACCTTTTATCTAGTTTATTTTTTGTATTCCGTATTTAGTACTCCCATTTCATTCAGTTTGTTTTCCAATTTCCTCATCTTTTTGTTGTTGCGGTTCTTTCTCAAGCCTTTATCAAGCATAGTAGAAAATCTTTGTATACATATACATATAAATAGTATGTACAATTAATACGTATATTTTAGAAAATTTGTGAATCTTTGCCTATCTAAAAAGTTTGACATTTTTCTTCCAGTTGTTTGACTTAGTATGAATAGAATGCTGGATTTCTAATATATATTCACTAAAAACTTTGATACAGTCCCTTGTATTTTGGGATTTAGTATTACTGCTAAAAGTCTAGAAAATTTATTACCTTAGTGATTTTAAAAAAAATTGAATGAAGCCTGAAATTTCTAATACAATTCTGAGAATATGAAGAAACACTATGTTGTAAAAATAAAAATAAAAAAAAAAACAGGAAATTAACATGTGATACAGTATTATTAACTAAAGTACAGATTTTATTCAAATTTCACACATATACACACACACACACAAACACACACACAGAGCCCGAAAAACCTATACCCACCTTCCAGCAAGTTACTTAAACTTTCCTCCCCTGTGAAAAGTGAGTAACAACATCTATATTACAGGAACATTCTAAGGATTAAATATAAATAAAGCACTGGCACATCGCTGATGATCAATAACCAAAGGTCTAACTATCACTAACAAAATATTTTCAGTTGGACAATTTGTATTTCATTCAACTGAACAAAATGCATTTCAGGATCTGTGGAGAGCGGGGTAAGGGATTAGGATGGAATTGGGAGAGAAGTTTCATTAGCTTCTAATACCCTCCAGTTACAATACTTCGATCTTTATTTGTTCTTCGCTGATTAACTTTCTGATTTAGTAGCCTTATCTACTGCCACTGCCTCCAATTATTCCAATACCAGTTTATTCCTTAACCCCCTTTACAATATACATTTGGTTCTCATCGTATACTCTCCATGACCTCAAAAATGACAATTCTGTTAGTTTTGTCTCGGTACTCATTCTTTCTCTTTAACCTTGCCACAAGGATCTTCCTTTCTGAAACCCCAAGAAGACTTCACTGACTTCAATATTATACTTCTATCATCCATGTAACCCATTCTTCTGATTTTCTGTACTCCTCTAATAGTCTATTTGATTTGCATATTTCTACCTTTCATACTTAATGGATGTGTCTCCTCTCACCTGTTTCTATAGTACTTCCACCTTCCACCCCACTCCTTTATCCAAACTCACTCAAAGTTTCATAATTTCCCAAAATAGTCTCTCCCTCTTCTAACCTACTAAAGTGTGTACTGTTTTGAGCATATGTGGTCACTCTGTCCACCACAATAATATCTATGGATTAACAAAGCAACAGGAACTTTGACATTTAGATCAAAAGAGTATATAAATGCCAGATCAGACTAGCAGATTTTCACGCCTCTCATTAGTGAAAGGTAGTGACTATAGTCTATGTTGATTATAACCAATAATGAATTAATTAAACATTAATTACATCTAAAGGGGGAAAAAAAGAGGAGCTCAAAAAGATAGAAACAGAGTTTACAACTGCTTGCCCAAATTAAGCATTTTTAAGGCTTACATTATTCTCTTAAATTTTCAAGCCTCTAAGTTCCTTTATAGAAGAGTAATGTATATCTTCCAATAGCTGAAACCTCAAATAATTTTGATTGTACAGCTTAATAAAACTCATATATACTGTTTTCCTTAGGTCTAGTGCAAATAACTAAATGAATGTTTACACATTTATATGAGAAGTCAACTAACGTTCATCAGCTACTCAAAAGACTCTTTGTTCCAGAAAGCACAAGAATCAAACAAGTATCATTTAACATTTACTACTAAAAGGCTACCGTGATGAAAGCTTCAATAATGACAAATATTTAAACTAGAATGGTAAAGTACTAAAGCTCCTTGATGTGTTGCGCTTAACATTCTTTACTAGGTACAAACAGTATTTAGGAATGCAAACTGATCTTGAACATCCAATACACTAAAATGTGAATTATACAAAGTACATTAAATAAATACCATCCCACTCCCATTCCAGTATCTTCTATCATAACCATACTGGACTGTATGTTGAAACAGCAGAAGATACGGTATCAACATAGAACAGACCAGTCATAATTATGATAGGGTTACCAAAAATGGAAACTAATTGGGCAAAGAGGAAAACAGTCAGTAAAACACTCAAATAAAATAGCTAAGCCTACTTCTCAATAACAAAGAATAAAGAGTCTTAATTAGGAAAACAATCAGAATATTGATTAAAAATCATGAGTTATGGCATCAGAGAGGAACTGAGTTTAAACTCTACCTCTACTTGTCGCTTTTGAACAAGTAACTTAATCTCTTTCATCTCAGTTTCTTTATCTGAAAAATAAGGATAACTAATACTTATCTTGCAAAGTTGTACACAGAAAAATGAAATTAATTATGCAAAGTACTTAGAAAGTGGACTTCCCTGGTGGATCAGACGGTAAAGCATCTGCCTGCAATGCAGGAGACCTGGGTTCAATCCCTAGGTCGGGAAGCTCTCCTTGAGAAGGAAATGGCAACCCACTCTAGTATTCTTGCCTGTAAAATCCCATGAACGGAGGAGCCTAGTAGGCTACAGTCCATGGGGTCGCAAAGAGTCGGACATGACTGAGCAACCTCACTCACTCACTTAGAAAGTAGCAGATATTAAAATATCAACAAACTGTTTTCAATCCAAAAAGACCTGGACATTTTCATATAGCTAAACTACCTCATTTGTGTGTGTGTGTGTGTGTGTGTGTATGTGTGTGCGCGCGCCCCATTCTCTCTATTTCACAAAGCTAGCATATTCAGAAACCAAAACCTGAGAAAGATAATACAAAAGGGACATTAGAGATCTTACAGAGAAATCAAATCTAGCTTTAAAGAAGTATACTAACCAAGTTGTCTTTATTCCAAAGACACAAAATTGGTGAAATCTATCAGGAAAGCTTTTAATATGAGTCATCAAACAATAGGCAAAGAAGAAAAGCCATATAATCATATAATATATTATGAAATTTATGTGATCCAATTTAAACTTAATTCTAAAAAAGGGGAATAGAAGACTACTTCCTTAACGTACCAAAAAAAAAANTTAAGATACCAAAAGTCAATTTTAAAAATAGGCAGAACCACATGAAGAAAACTACCGAAGACTGAGTCACGAAAGATGACGTGAAGAAATGACGAACATACTGTAAAGTATTTCACAGCTATCTCTAAATAGATCATATCACAGCTATCTGCACAAAATTAGTTTATATTTCCAATTAAATTCTTTCTTAAGTTGGATTAAAGGTAATCTGAAAAAAAGTGAGAAATTATGAAAATGTTTTGAAAAAGATAAGAGGAATTCACACAACCATATAGTAAGATACATTAAAAAGTTACAGTAATTAGAACTGTTTGGAATGACTGGAGCAATAAATATAGCTGAATGAAGCAGAACAGAAAATCTCTGGGGAAAGAAAATTATTCAGTAATTAGTATAAAATAACTGACTTGCCACTCTACCTTAAAATACATTTCAAATAAAGATGTAAATGTTTTTTTAAAAATTCTGAAAGTAATATAAGGAAAAAGAAGTAATTACTTATAGAATATGCAAACACAAGAAAGTCTAAGCAGGTAGATACCATAAAAATCAAGCCAAAAACAAAATTAGGATGCAAATGACAAAGTGGAGAAATTATCTGCATTGCAATTTGACCAACACATAATAGTTTTATACACAAAGAGGTTTTATAACTTAGTATTTTAAAATCCAATAGCATAATAAACAAAGGACATTAATAGATAATTCACAAAAAATACAAATATTTAAAGTCACTAATAAATGAAACAGAAATTTATAGACTTTTCATATCAAAATAGCAGTTTTTTAATATGGAGAGATTGCTGGCATTCTCAAGCACAATTAATAAAAATGACTATCACAACTTTCTGGAAAGCAATCTATTAATATCTATCAAAAATAATTATGTGTATCTTTTAACTTTAGAATTTCTCTTAATAAAAGATATAAGCAATGATTAATCCATCAAGTTATTGGAAAGAGCTTAAATTTTTAACAATTGAAATGTTGGTTAAATAAGCAATGAAAAATCCAAATGCTAGACTATTAACCACACATTTAAAATGACGGTATGCTGTAAAAGAATAATGCTTTATTGACTCAGGTAAGCATTCATTCAACTGTGTAAAAATAACCTAGAATCAAAACAGTGTCAACAACAACAAACAAAGAGTAGGTACAATATGCAGGCAGGGGTGGGGGTCAGTTGGTGGAAAAAAAAAAAAAGTAAATCCCATTAAAAAGGACCTATGGGATATTCACCAGTGTTAAAAATGATTATCAACAGGTGCACACACTCTCAGTCACTCATTCATGTCCAACTCTTTACAGCTCCATAGACTGTAGCCCGCCAGGATCCTTTGTCCATTGAATTTTCCAAGCAAGAATACAGGAGTGGGTTGCCATTTCCTACTCCAGGGGATCTTCCCAACCCAGGGGACTGAACCACCGTCTCTTGCATCTCTTGCACTACACGTGGATTTTTCACCACTGCGCCGTTTGGGAAGCACATCAGTGGATGAAGGCATTACAGATATGATTTATCATTTAGGCTTTCCTGAATGTTCCAAGCTTCCTACAATTATTACATATTGGATTAGTAATTAAGAAAATACACAATGTTTACAATATTGCTTTGACTTTAGTAACAACAGTATCCAAAATCATGTTAACACTGATAGTTCTACTCTTTTCAGTTCAGTTCAGTCGCTCGTCATGTCTGACTCTTTGCGACCACATGAATCGCAGCACGCCAGGCCTCCCTGTCCATCACCAACTCCCAGAGTTCACTCAGATTCATGTCCATCGAGTCAGTGATGCCATCTAGCCATCTCATCCTCTGTCGTCCCCTTCTCCTCCTGCCCCCAATCCTTCCCAGCATCAGAGTCTTTTCCAATGCGTCAACTCTTCGCATGAGGTGGCCAAAGTACTGGAGTTTCAGCTTTAGCATCATTCCTTCCAAAGAAATCCCAGGGTTGATCTCCTTCAGAATGGACTGGTTGGATCTCCTTGAAGTCCAAGGCACTCTCAAGAGTCTTCTCCAACACCACAGTTCAAAAGCATCAATTCTTCGGCGCTCAGCCTTCTTCACAGTCCAACTCTCACATCCATACATGACTACTGGAAAATCTTTTCTAGGCTGCATCAAAACTAGGGAGGCCTACCCTCTCTATATCTGATCATATTTTTACACTTTAATCATAATGAAAGATTTTGTAGGCAAAAGTAGAAGGGGGTGGCAGAGGGTAAAATGGTTAGATAGCATCACCAACTCAATGGAGATGAATTTGAGCAAACTCCAGGAGCTAGTGAAGGACAGGGAAGCCTGGCATGCTGCAGTCTGTGGAGTCACAAAGAGTCAAACATAATTTAGTAACTGAACAATACAATGAAAGAAATTTTCAGAACTCTAGGAAACAATCTGGAGAAGGAAATGGCAACCCATTCCAGTGTTCTTGCCTGGAGAATCCCAGGGACAGGGGAGCCTGGTGGGCTGCTGTCTATGGGGTCGCACAGAGTCGGACACAACTGAAGTGACTTAGCAGCAGCAGCAGGAAACAATCAAAGTTTTCACTCCCATCTTTGTTTATGATCAAGTGCAATGTCAAATAATATTTAGATATTAACTATTTGCTTTCAGCTCCTGCCAAAGGTAGTAAGAATCAAGTGATGAACAAACCCTGGACCTCAGAACCAGCAGGGCTCAGCTTTCACCTACATCTAAAACTTGAGCCTGAAATTTTTAAAAAAGGTGAAAGGGACAGTGTGGAATATAGATACTACCTTTCTCGGGATACAAAGTGTGGGCCTTTGATAACTTCCAATCACAACTCTTCTCTGTCTCCCTTGGTAGAGAAAAGAATGATTTTTTTCCTCCAGTGTGTTTAAAAGGCATATATCCAAAGGGAAAGTAAGCAGGATTTCTTCTGAACAAAGATGCTTCAAACAGATTTGTAAATGTTAAATGTTCTCTTTCCTCAGTACAGATATGCAGCTTAACTCCAAGGGGGTCAAAAAGATTCTAGCAGTACTTGGCCCTCAACAGTAAGCAATAGTCAAACTGTTAATTCCATCTGCTCCCCTCCAAAAAAACGACAAAGCATTACATAGTAGTGCCAGGGGCTAGATTTAAGGGGGTTTTCTACGGGGCATTCATTTTCATAACACTAAGATGCTAATTATTTCTGAGCACTTCTGAGAACCAATCTTGATACTACATGATGACAACCTTGATGCTGATAACAAAAAAATACACTATCTTTAATATCATATTCTTTGTTAAAGATGCTGTCTTCCTTTCTTTACTGGTCAAAGCTCTGAATTCCATCTACTATTTCGTCAGGAACTTAGTTCCAATAGATATCTCATTTTTCCTAATCTCTTTATTTCTCACTTTTATTACACATATAAAAAAAAATCCAAGCATAATATCCCTTCAACTCATAGCCCTCTGAAGCAGTTTCAACTATGCCTATGGAATTTCCTAAGGAACTGTGAAATATCTATGCAACTAATCTACAGTAATAAAAAGTAGAACAGTAGTTTCAGGGATTGAGAGACAGATTACAAAGGGGCACTAGGAGACTTTTGGAGGTGATGGATATATTCATTATTTTGATTGTGGTGATGGTTTAATGAATATAAACATGTTAAACATTCAACTGCACACTTTAAATATGTGTAGTTTATTACAGGACAATTATACTTCCATAAAGCTATTGAAATAAATACTGAAGTCTGGGTCCTGTTCCACTCCTCAAATTGGTATAGGGGTTCCCCCTTGAAATCAGGACTCAAAAACTCCCTCAGATGATTTGAAAATGTGTGGATAAGATTGAGAGCCACGGCTTTAGGGCCGTCATTCTCTCTTCCTTCCTTAGTTTTCTTAAAATGCCCCAGGCAAGCATGTCTACTTTTTCATCATCCATTCCTGATGCAAAGAGCTGACTCATTGGAAAAGACCCTGACGCTAGGAAAGACTGAGGGCCGGAGGAGGAGGCTACAGAGGATGAGATGGCTGGATGGACTCAACAGACCTGAGTTTGAGCAAACTCTAAGAGCTAGTGTAGGACGGGGAAGCCTGGCATGCTACAGTCCATGGGTCACAAAGAGTCAGACCAAAGAACATTCTTTCTCAGTCTTCTGGAGACTAGTTTCTGAACCACTACTCAGCTAAAACTGTCACTAAAAAGTCACCTATGAACTCCTGACAAATTCACTGGTCCTGGAGTCATCTTCTTACTTGACACCTCTTTAAAGCCTTCAAAATTGTTGACCCATTCCTCCTCTATTTGAAAACTACTCCACCCTTGGCATCCTTCTTGAAGTTCCTCCTGTCTTTCTAACTAATACTAATTCTCTTTCACACTATTCTTCCACCTATCTGCCTTTTGTCTATTCTCCAATTGCTGCTTTTTATTGTGCTAAAGTCTTTTCCAATCTGAGTCATTTCAACATTCCCAAGTCAATACAGCTCCTTCAATTCAACCCCCCATCTTCCCTCTATTCCTGATTTCCTTTACAAGTTCCACATCCTACATTCAAACACCTATCTACATCTTCATCTGATTTGTGCCACAGTTTCCTCAAATTCCAAAAATCCAAAGTAGAATGCATCATCTTCCCTCTATGTGCAACTCATTTCCAATCAATGGAACCAAGTCAAACCCTCAGGATTCTTGATTCTTCCTCCCTTCTTTCCTGAGGTGACAGGATCTATCAGGTTCTACCTCACTCTATCAGAATGAGGATCCAAAACACAAATCCATTAAGTGGTTTCTTATTCATCATTTTCAATGCAACCCCCTTAGCCAAGGATACAACATCCTGGGTTAGGCCTCTACCACCCTCACTGTTCTCATCTTCCACCGTTTTCCCATCTAACCCTGACATTCAAGTCAAGACCAATGTTACTAACTTTGGACTTGTCACCGACAATGACTTCTCTAAATTGCCAGGGTTGCTCCTGCCTCCTTGTTTTCTCACTCTGTTTTCCTGGAAAGGTATTCACTCAGCTCATGCACTTGGCAAAATTATACCATACTTTAAAGCTGGACATGCCCCCAACTTTACATACATCCATGCTGAGTTAGCCATCTCCTACTCTGCTCACCTACAATGCTAGGCAAATCTCTATTCACACTCATCACAGAGTATTATAATTGTTACTTTATTTACCTGTCTTGTATATGGCATAGTAAGTTCCTAGATGACAAGAGCTGCGACATTCATTTTTGTATACATTCATTTTGTATAACTATTCGGCCTGGGGTAATGCAAATTTATGTCTGACATAATTTTGATTATTTACAAGATGCAAACTTAATAGGGCCAAAATAGTCTTGATACTAACATTTTTTTAAAGATCTCCTAATATTCATTATAAAATAAATATCAGGCAACAGGATCCTGAATAAAACAGTTGACTACAAGATATATTTAAACTCTGACTGCCAAAACACCACTGCTCTAAAAATGCAATGGAGAGCAGATTTCATAAAACAGGAATACAACAAAAAAAACGAAGCACAGCAGGGATAACACACTGACTTAACCAATGCTTCATCTGGCGTCCATACCCAGACACTGCTAATTAGTTCTGGTAACTAAGAGGGCTTAAAACCCTTTGTTGTTATAACTATAGTAAATCAAAAAAGGATAAATACACCAAATCCAGAATTTATTTTCTAAAACTGGCAATGATTTTCTCCCTTGCCACTTTGTTGAAATGAAGTATTAGAACAGCCAAATTTGAAGCTACTACTGGCCAGCCAAGCATATCCTAAAGATTTTTTTTTTCTTTCTTTCTTGCCTGCACTTCAAAAATATGGTGCTCTGAGACTTAAAATGTGTTAACCTAAAGAAAAATGCTTAGAAATTGGGCGACGGGGCGGGGGGGAGGGGCACGCAGAGTAGTGATCTATGGATGTTAAGAGAATGTTCTTACGGAAAACAAGCCTCCCAGGACTACTACATTGACTCAATTACATCAATATTTATGACTTTATGTACATAAGGTTTTAAAAGCTGAAAATTTCAAACTGTAAAGTGATACACGAATCAAAGAGGCGGCATACCTGCTACAAAAACTACTGTGTGACCCAAAGGACAAATAATTTGCCAAAGGACAGCCTGGCCCTACAGCCGGTAGGACGGTCTCAGAAGATAAGCAGCAGCTGCCCGCTGAACAAACTCCCCCTACCTGAACAGTCGAGCGGCTGCCCGGCGTGTGATAGTGTATCGGAGAACCGATTCCGTGCAGTACGAAACCACGAGGGCAAAATTTTAAATTTCAGAAACGTCTATACCCTGAGGGAACAACGCACACATGTACACACCGAAGCGGGGATACCCAGTTCTGCCAGAGCGTGCAAACTTCGGCGGGTCTTTCAACGCAACAATTTTCGGACAAAACCCTGACGATTCTCGAGTATATTAGAGAGTCGGACACGACTTAGCGACTAAACCACCACCACCTGGGGAGGACTAACTCATAGTAAAAAGAGGGTAAGGGCTGATGAAGAGCTCA
>SJYQ01095512.1:0-49826 GCA_006410935.1 Redunca redunca
ACTGTTGGTCATCTAAAGTTTCTATGCACAAAGCACTGGCATCTTCAAGCGATTTAAAATTTGAGAATATCCATTAAAAATTCTTACCTTCTGGGAATCACTTTGTCACATATAGAGTTATCGAATAAGCATGTTGTGCACCTGGAACTAACATAGTACTGTAGGTCAATTATACTTTCCAAAAAAAAAAAAGTTCTTGCCTTCCTTATTCTCAATGCATTCACAAATTTTACAACCTCCTTCCTATCTGTCTGAGCCCCAGTTCACCAAAGTAATGATTGGATGCCTAGTCCCAGGCCCTTTGCATTTTGATGCCCCTCCCCCTCCTTTCCTTCCTCCAAGCTTTCCAAGAAACTGCTTATAATTGAAATGGACACATGACTCCAGCTAGAGAAAAATCACTGGGGTTCTTCCCTTTAATGGCTAAGTTCTCCTGAGGGGTGGCAGGGTGAATGGTCTCAGAACTCAAGAATGGTCTAATTCACTGAGACAACAGAACCAGAAGAAATTGGGAGGAAGATGACTAGGTTATCAGAATAAACCAAGTGGTCCATATCTAATATTAAAATTCTAAAGCCTCAGATCCAGACTGGTAGTTCTTTCTCTTCTGAGGAGGCACCTTATTATCAATATACTTTGGTAAAGTATATTCCAATTACCTGTATAAGTTATACTACTTCTTTTCCCCGGAGGAAAAAAGTACAAATGAGCACGATGAGTGCAATTGGAAATCCCAGAAGCTGGAGGCTGTTAGGGTTTAATTAAATAAATATGTGGATTAAGCATCTTCTGCTGTATACCTTGTGGTGTTGATTTCTTGATTTTAGGGTAAAGAACCAAATCTTCCACACATGACCCACAAATCCTTGCAAGAGTTGATGCCTGTCTGCCCCTCCAGCACCATTCCTTTCCATTATGTTTCAAGTACACTGGTCTTTCAACTCTTCATATCTTCCAGGTAACCTATCCAGCAACATGCTTTGCACACTGTTCCCTCTGCGTGGAATGCTTTTCCTCTACCTCTGCCTGGTTAACTCCTACTTATCCTCCAAGCTTCAGCTGACACCACAGACAGCACGTCTACCAGAAAATCATCCCTCCCATCCCCCAGAAGAGGCAAGGTCCTCCTCTTGTATCATCTCACATGGAGCACTCAGCATATCTCCTTTTCTAGACTCATCAGGATGCAGTTTAAATTACTGTTTAATGTCTATCCTTTGATGAAAGCTCCTTGAAAGAAAGGGTCATACCTGTTTCGTTCTTTGTTTTGTCCCTAGTGTCTCGTACAATATAGAGTAACTGCTCAATACTTTATATTGAATATGAATCTGTTATATTTAAGGAACTTAATACATATCTATATACAAACATATGTTATTTTATGTTGTGTATTATCATTTCATATCATATTGTATTATAGGCGCTTCTGAAGAACAATCTAACCATTTCAATAAGAGATAGGCACAAATGACCAAGTGACAAAGCAGAACCTGATCAGTAGTAACATGATGGAGATCTAAATAATACACAGTAGGAGAAAGACCGACCCGAATGGTAACTACAGATAACTTTGTGGAAAATATTCTGAAAGCACGTACAAGAAAGGGCAAGGCTGAAACAAACACATCTCTCTGGCCCACAAGAAAAAGTCAAGTTCACAAGTGTTCATCAAACCAACCCTCTTCTTTCTTCACCCTTCCTTTTCACCTGGTGTCTCAAATTCTTTCCCAATTCTAGGAAATAAAAGAAATGGTGGTTTCATAGGACACTGGCAATGATTGTCACGCAAAGAAATGTCATGTGAATGATAAACTATTAGACTTCTGTGTAGAGACTGACTTAACCCCTTGTAGCAACAACTTGGCATCTGTGAAGGAATCCAGACTAGGACCTAAAAACCAAGCCTGGCCAAGAGAAGACTTCAGCTAAATCCAGACATAAAGACTGTAAAATGCTTGGGAGTAGGGAGAGAATGTGCAGACCATGCTGGTAGCCTGGTGGCAATAAGTCTAAGAAGGAACCTGAGCTTTGAGGAAAGCTAGGCTTGCTTCAACACTGCGGGGAAATGTTTGTGACATGTTGATGTGTCATGACAGCGATTGGGAAACAAGCATCTCATTTAATGATTTGGAATTCTGGACAGATTGCTAAGTATCTTGTCTGACTTCTAAAACAAAGCCGATTCACACATGGTATATCACCCTCCTTACCCAATCCTCAAGCAGTGTATATCATGTAAGTCCAACGAGAGGAGCTATGAACTTATCTTCTCTTCTGAGGTTCATGCTCCTAGTTAACTGGCTGAATCTCCTGGGAAAGAAGCTATTCTCACTGGCTTGGATATAAAGTTAAGAAAGTAAAACAAGTCTGGTTACAGAATTCAAGTTTTCAGCAGCAAACATTATTTTTAGCTTCACAATTAAAAAATGACTGAAATTTGGTCCATTTAGCAAACATTAAGTGACATGAAGATAAAATTTTGTTGCCTGGCTTTGCATAAATAACATCAATGTTAAGGTGAAAAATGGGCTTCCGTTACTGGAAATTCATTTGGTAAATATACTGCTTACATAAATTTTTCTGGTTCTGATCCAAAGAAATGTGAGTTGGTTTTGAAGACTTCTTTTTTTACACCATCTCTCCACAGTGCTATCTTACCGTTTTTTAAACAACTATTCATCAAAAATGAATTTTAATTCCCAAGTATATTTTAATATCAATCTCTCAACACAAAGCACTATAATTTAAAAGCAATCTAGAATATCCAGGAACATGCCTGTACAACAGAGCTGCACCACTTAAGTACGGAATTGTGCAATCTGCGTTTACTTTGGGTTATGTGATAAGGACTCAACTCCTAATCATTTTAATCACATGTTTTTTACGACCTCTTTGTTTAAAGTCAATATTTTAATTGGCATATATCAAGATCCAAACACATCTTGGATCAGAAATTTGTTTAAACTGAGAAAAAGACTAGAGCATGGTGGCCTAATTTTCACTTACTAAAGGAGTTTGTAATAAACAAAATTCTTAGAGATAATGAAATGATACTCAATAGGAAAAGTGTAATCCTATCTCAAGAGATGTGTTTAGCGAAGAAGACATGAGTCTAGTCCATTTAAAAACTAAACACAGCCACCTCTCCACCACTATTTTGGGTGATACGTATAAATTAAATTCAAAGACACTTCCAAAATCTTATTCTAGTCAATAGTTACAGCCCATCCAGTTACCAATTATTTCATCAGCACTACTAAAACACAGAAACACTGGACATGAGTTTGATGTCTTTTTCCCATTGTGTACACGAAACAAACAAGCATGAAAGAGGAAGCCTTTGAGGGAGAGATATCAGGGAAAAAAAAAACAAACAGCAGTAAATGGGTTAGAAAATAGACTATACTAGTGCCATCCATTAGAATCTTCTGTAATGATGAAAATGTTCCACATGTTTACTGTCCGAAATGGCACCTGGTGAGCACTTGAAATACAGCTGAGGGTTGACTGAGGAAGTGAATTTTATTTTAATTAACTTAAATTTAAGTTGAAACAATCACAGGCAGTTCGTGGCTATCATATTTGATAGCATAGGCCTATAATTTAGTGGATCCCTGAAAACTGAAGAAATAAACTATTATACATGCTTGGAGGCACTTGGAGACACCGCAGATTTGGCTCCAGACCACCACAATAAAATGAACATTCATTCTATTCATTTATTTATTCATTTATATAATGAATATATGTAAAGGTTATATTTATACTATACAGCAATCTATGAAATGTGTGATATCATTATGTCTAAAAAAAAACAATGTACATACCTTACTTTAAAAACACTTCATTGCTAAAAAAATGCTAACCATTATCCAAGCCTTCGGTGAGTCACAATCTTTTTGCTGGGGGAGGGTCTTCCTCAATGTTATTGGCTGCAGAATGATCAGGGTAGTGGATGCTGAAGGGTGGGGTGGCTATGGCAATTTTCTGGATGAAAACGATGAAGTCTGCCACATCGATTGGCTTTTCCTTTCACAAAGGAATTTTCTCTAGTATGCAGTGCTGTTGGATAGCACTCTGCCCACAGTAGAATTTCTTTCAAAATGGAGGTAACCCTTCCAAACTTTGCTGTTGCTTTATCTGCTATTAGTATTCTAAACTCTTTGTTGTCATTTCAACAATCTTTATAGCATCTTCATCTAGAGTAGATTTCAGCTCCAGAAACCACTTTCTTTGCTCATCCATAAGAACAAACTCCTCAGCAATCAAAATGTTATTGTGAAACTGCAGCAGAGCAGACGCATCTTCAGGCTCCACTTCTTCTTCTGGTTTTCTGGCTATTTCTACCACATCTGCAGTTACTTCCTCCACTGAGGTCTTGAACTTCTCCAAGTCATCCATGAGAGTTGGAATCAACTTCTTCCAACATCCTGTTAAATGTTGATATTTTGACCTTTTCCAATGAATCACAAATGTTCTTAATGGTAGCTAGAACGATGAATCCTTTCCAGAAGATTTTCATTTGACTTTGCTCAGATCCACCAGAGCAATCAGTACGGCAACTACAGTTTTACAAAATGTATTTCTTAAGTAATAAGACTCTAAAGTCAAAATTACTCCTTGATGCATGGGCTGCAGAATGAATGTTGTGCTGGCAGGCATGAAAACAACATTAACTTCATTTTACATCTCCATCAGAGCTCTTGGGTGACAAAGACACTGCCAACAGGTAGTACTATTTTGAAGGAGTCTTTTTTCTGAGCAGTAGATCTCAACAGCTGGAGAAGGAAATGGCAACCCACTGGAGTGTTCTTGCCAGGAGAATCCCATAGACAGAGGAGCCTGGCGAGCTGCCGTCTATAGGATCGCACAGGGTCAGACACGATTGAAGTGACTTAGCAGCAGCAGATCTCAACAGTGGGCTTAAAATATTCAGTAGATCATGTTGTAAACAGACGTGCTGTCATTCAGGCTTTGTTATTCCATTTATAGAGCATATGAACAGCAAATTTAACATAATTTTTATGCTAGGATTTTCAAAATGGTATATGAGCACTGGCGTCAATTTAAAATCACCAGCTGCATTAGCTCCTAACAAGAGAGTCAGTCCATCTTTTGAAGCCAAGCATTGACTTCTCCTCTATAGCTATGAAGTCCTAGATGGCATCTTCTTCCAATAAAAAGCTGTTTTGTGTACAATGAAAAATCTGTTTAGTGTAGCCATCTTCATTAATTATCTTAGCCAGATCTTCTGGGTAGCTTGCTACAATATTAGCACTTTCTGCTTCACCTTGCACTTTGAAGTTATCAAGATGGCTTCAACTTCTTTCCTTCAACCTCATGAACCAACCTCTGCTAGTTTCAAACTGTTCTCCAGCAGCTTTCTCACCTCTCCCAGCCTTCACAGAATTGAAGACAGTTAGCTTTGCTCTGCATTAGTCTTTGGCTTAAGGGAATATTGTTGCTGGTCTGATCTTCTATCCAGACCACTAAAATTTTCACTATTATCAGCAGTAAGGATGCTTGCTTTCTTATCATCTATGTGTTCACTGGAGTGTGCTTTTAATTTCCTGCAAGAACTTTTCATTTACACTCACAACTTGGCTAACCGTTTCGCACAAGGAGGCAACTTTCACCCTCTCTTGGCTCATGACATGCCTTCTTCACCAAGCTTAATCATTTCCAGTTTTTGACTTAATATAAGAGATGTGTGACACTTTCCTTCACTTGAACACTCTGAGGTCACTGTAGGTTTATTAACTGGCTTAATTTCAAAATTGTTTTATCTAACAGGGAGGCCTGAGGAGCGGGAGGGAGCCAGGGAAGAGCATGTTGGTGAGGCAGTCAGGTCACACACAATTAAGTTCATCATCTTACATGGGCAAAACAATTACAACAGTAACATCAAAGATCGCACATCACAGATCACCATAACAAACATAATTATAATAAAAAGTTTGAAATATTGCAAGAAGTACCAAAATGTGACAGACATGAAATAAGCAAAATGCTGTGGGGAAAATGGCTTGCTCAGTGCCAGTTACCTTCAATTGGTAAAAAAGCACAATATCTGCACAGTGCAATAAAGCCAAATGCAACAAGATGAAATATGTCCGTATACAGTTAGTTAAGTGTCTCAACTATTCTATGGTCAGCAGGTACCTAGAATTATTTTTATCTGATAATTATCTGATGATATTTTAAAATCCTTATTAAATTGACCATGAAAAGGATCTTCAACCATAGATAAGTACTGTCAAGGAAGGACAGAAATGATAGAATGTCAGGGCAGAAAAGACAAGCCCAATCCCGATTCCAGTAGTTAAGCATTCTGCCATGTTACCCAGTTTTTACAAGAAATTAAACATTTAAAGGGACTGGTATTTTGGCTAAGGCAGTTCAGCCTGACCCAAACTGTCTACATAACTAGGAGAGACAAGCAGAATGACAACAACAAAAAGTCTGACTAACTCTCTCTGGAAATCACTGGGATTATCTTAAACTATTTCTATGCTTTAACTAGATACTCTATTGAAAATACTCTCTAATGAGACTTGAGCCCCTTTGGGGGAATACACACACACACATATGTATTTTCTAAATTCAGTTCTTTCTCATTTTTTGTATCCCAACATTTTTCTTATCACCAGTTACCGTATCTTCTGTGTGGTCCTGAATACTTTTATTTATTTAAATCTCACACTCTCTCAGGAAGGAAGAGTAGGAATTATTCTCCTCAATTTATACATTATGAAAAAGCCTTATATATCTGAAGAAAACTCTAATTCAAAAAGATACATCCAGTCCAATGTTCACTGCAGCACTATTTACAACAGCTAAGACATGGAAGCAATATAAATGTTCACTGACAAAGAAATGGATAAAGTAGATGTGGTACATACATACAATGGAACATTATTTAGCCCATAAAAAGTGAAATAATGCCACTGGCAGCAACATGGATAGACCTAGAGATTAGCATACTAAGTGAAGTAAATTGGACAGAGAAAGCCAAATACATGTGATATCACTTATATGTAGATCTTTAAAAAAAAGATATAAATGAACTTATTTACAAAACAGAAAGACTCACAGACACAGAAAACAACCTGATGGTTACCAAAGAGTATAGTGGGGATGGGGCCAGGCAGAGATAAATTATGAGTTTGGGATTAACAACTACATACTGCTATATATAAAACAGATAAAGTATACAGCACAGGGAACTGTATTCAATATATTATAATAGATGGAAAAGAATCTGAAAAAGAATATACACCTGAAACTAACACAATATTCTATACTAACTATACCTTAATTTTTTTAATGATTTTTTTTTAAAGAAAAAGAACTGGGATAAAAAGACAAAAAAAGAAACCCTTAAAGTTAAGTGACTTGCCAAAGGCAACGAGAACGTCAATCTTCTTATTCCTATTCCAAGGCTCCTTCTTCAGAATACTTAGTATACACTAATCATGCAATATATTTTATTATCTAATAATTAGAATGCAACAGGAATAGGTTTTTATATTCACCAAGCCATAGACTAGTTTTCATATTTGGGAGGATTTTTACATTAGAATTGCAGCCTTAGTTTTCCTTTTTTACAAAAAGCACTTATTTTTAAGATCACCCCTGGCTGTGAGAAAATGGACATATACTTCTCCCTCCAAGAAATAAGAGGAAAAACAAGAAGTATTGTTCATTGAAGTAAAATAATGGGAAATCTAAATCTAGAATTATTTTCAGACCCAGACTAAACTGAACTTCTTTGTCCAAATTTCCTAAGAACCAAGAATGCATTCATTACAGCATTCTGAGGTTTAGTTATAGTATGAAAATAAATGTTCCATCACATAGTCAAGTTATGACTTAATTAAGCATTGATAAATTGAGAAGGAAATGAAGTGAGGAAGGAGTTCTGATCAACATTATTGGATTTATAAAGTCATCTCTATGAAACAATCCATCAAGAAAGGTTTTATAACCTTCATTGCAGCAGTCCACCTTAGTGGAACAAATAAAATTGTCAATTTTTCTAAAACTGTCCCTTCTATTTAATTTACATCAGTAAATAATGTTGGCCAGTAATCTCCAAACAGCCACCATCAATTCCTCGCCTTCGTGTACTCAAGTGTCCCTCCTCCCATCAAGAGGTGCAATCTCTCTCAATTCACCTGGAATGTGGGCTGACATACAACTTGCTTTGACCAACAAAATGTGGTGGAAGTGATGCTGTTTTTAGCAGTTTCCACCTTTCCTTCTGGAAGACCGCCACCATGTAAGATAAGTACAACTATCTTAAGAACACTGTCCCATGAGAAAGGGCAAGCTACTCAGGCGGAGAAGAAAGAATAAGAACAAAGCAAGAAGCACTAGCCCTTAGAAGGTGAAGCCTTCACAACTTTCCAGTCCACTGAAGCCACCAGCTGAAATACAGCCCAATGCCCCACCTCAGCTGATAGCACCTGGAGTTACCAACCCTGAATACATTCCCACGTCACAGAATCATGAGGGAAGATACATCACTGTTGTAAGCAATGCAGTTTGCGGTTGATTTATGATGTTATCTCTTACATATTTTACTACCAAACTTGCTTCCTTACTTTTTATTCTGAACAAAAGAAATAACTTGGAAGTACAGTTGACCATTTTCACCCAGCTCAAATATGACTGAATGAGAGTGTCTCTGAAGGTATTACTACCATGGAAAAGGCTCACCCAAACAGAAAGCTCCAAGGTTTCCTGATACACTGGTCTCGTGATTATTACCACCACTGAACAAAAAGAAAGTAAAAGAAAGGAGCTAACAGAGTAACGGCTTCCTGGAAAACTATAGCATACATTTTTACACTAATCTGAGAGAATGAGTTTAGCAAAAGAATCCTCAGCTGAAGCCTTTCAACTGAAAAGGATAATGAAGAAAAGTAGCCAGATTAACTGAAATTAAGCAGCTGGGTTGTCTGTCTTTGAAGTACATCCTAGAATCTCATCCCTCCTCCCACTCTATTTCTTGTCTTTCCTTTTTTACCATGAATATTTAATTCGATGATGAGATAAGAACTTTAAATCATTACAAAACATAAGTGGATAAGTGCTAAGTTTGCACATTAATCGATTGTAGAAGACTGCTTCGTTTCCCTGGAATGAAATGATGCTGGGAAAATATTTTTAATAGGTAAAATAAATATGAATGACATGAAAAAAACCCTGGGTAGCTAGAGAAGTCTAAAATGTTAAAGGGGACACTTTCTAAGGTAAAACCTGCTTTAGCTTTCTCAACCCACTTTACATTGAACCCTGAGTGATATTAAAGGTGAAAAAAAAAATTACATAAAACTACAACAGCATACTGGCAACTACTATCCTAAAGGCCTTCAATTCGGCCTTCCTGGTTACCCTTAGTGACATTGATTTAGCTCCACCACTGCCACCTTAGTTTTCTGTCTAGTTTGTGGCTCACATCTGAGCCCTCCTAAAGGTCCTCTGAGGGAGGGAGGGGTGCAAAGCATGAACTGTTCTCATTTCTCTTGCACTTGCTCCAGGTATGGCACAATTAGCAAGAAGAGTATACAATCCATAATTCAAAGTCTACCCAATGCCTCAGTAAATCTGAAAAATTGCCAGTTCTGTCAGAAATGCCAACACTCCAATTCAGTACTCACTACACAGAATCTTCATCTCCTGTATGCACAGGAGTTACAGATGTTGAAACATGACCAATTTTATGGCCAACAAATGAATCTTGAAATGTCTATAACCATAAGAACACAGGCAGTCTATGAATATGATGCTTCCTTCTGAGTCAGCCTCCCAAGTGCTTGATGGATGTTGGCTTGTGACACTTTTTAATCTTTAAAGCATGCAACATAAGAAGTATTCAAACTGTGAGAAGTACAGGTACGAAGGTACAGTCTGCATCACAGGCAATATGTATTTCTGTCATTCAGGAAAAATCAGAGGCACTGATTATTAAGGGACTGAAGTCATACTTACCAGTTTTTCTAAAACAAATTTCCAATTATAGCCATATTCTATACTTCTCCATATAAGGGGGTTAATGATAAATTTCTCTAAACCAGTTTTCAAGAGCCTGACTCCAAAAATGCAGGAGAATCACCCTGTTCATACCACTTTTCCTCCTGTGATCAGCTGAGATTTTTGACAGGACCTGGATAAGAAATAAGAAATGCCTTAGGGCCCTGCTGTTCCTACCATTGCAGGAAGAGAAGTGACTTTGATGCTGATGTCCTTTCTGACTCCCCAGCAAGTCCTTTTTGCTTTTCAGCAGCATTCAAAGCATTCAGAAGTCAGGAATACTCTTTGAAGGGACTCCATAGGGGAATCAAGTTATATAAAACCTATTGTTTATGCAGACAAAAGGCAATCTTTGGAGGATCAATGCTTTCCAGTAACTGGGAACTTAAAGGAATTCTCCTTCTCCATCACGAAAATTGACCAAATGGATCCAGCTTCCTCCCTGAGATGGGACTCAATAGGCCTGGCCTGAAAAACCATGTCTAGGTACAATTCTGACACCTAAACTAAACCGGCATCCCTGACTTTAGGGTGCTTCCACCTTAGCTCCATCTTCAACACTGACTGACTGACTGGTCTTTCAGTCAGTTGATTCCCAAGCCAAGGACCATCAGAAGTATCCTTGGAAGGATCTCCACTTACCACCTTCTCCTCTAGAGGAAGCATGAGAGTCGCCACCCTTACTGCTGGCAAAACCCCCTACACCTCATTCCTACCCATCTCACCAAATGTGTTCACTCTAAAATGGCCTTCTTAGTGATGTCCCTAGCATCCGCTGGTACTGAAGCTGTGCTTTCCATTACCTCAGTAGGTTGCTGACTCCAAGACCTCCTCTCTAACATTCTTCTGAGGAGTTCAGATAGCACAGACATATTTGTACACATGGGAGGCAGCCAATTTCTTCTTCTTCCAAGAAATCTCACATATAACATTTTCTCACATTCTCTAGGATCCCATCTTGGATTATTCATCAGTATGCAAACGTTTTGACAGAGGAAGACAGATTCTTGTTGTCTGGTTTTTTTTTTTTAAACAAGATTGAGATATAATACACAGATCTTAAATGTTTAGTCCATGAATTCTGACAACTGTATACAGTTGTGCGACCACCATTCAAAACACAACTTAGGTCATTTCCATCTCTCAGGGGTTCCACCACGCCCCTCTCCTGTAGCCTCCCTCTCCATCCACTTTCTGAAGTCTATCAACGTAAGTTAGATTTACCTTGGATTTCATGTAAATGAAATCATAGAAAATAGGCTTTTTTTTTTTTGCATCAGGCTTCTTTCATTCAAACTGCCTGAGATTCATCAGTGTGGTTGCTTAAATTGGTAGTTTGTTCTTTTTTACTGATGAGTAGTATCCCATTATAAAAGAATTTGTTTATCCATTTCCATGGACATTTGGATTGTTTCTAGTGTCTGGCTTTATGAATATGACTGCTATAAAGATTCTTATGCAATTCTTTCTGTAGGAATATATTTTTATTTCTCATTGGTAAATACCTAGGAGTGGAACTGCTATATCATATGATGGCTGTTTAGCATTTTAAGAAACTGTTCAACAGTTCTCCAATGTGGTTAGACCATTTCATACTCCCACTATTGACTGAGAATTACATGTGCTCCACGTCTTCCCCAGCATTTGTCATTGGTAGTCTCTTATATTTCAGCTATTCTAGTGGATGTGAAACGGCATCTCACTGTGGCTATAATTTGCGTTTCCCTGATATCTAATAATGTTGATCATCTTTTCTGAGCATGTTGGCCATCCATATATCTTAATTTGTGCAGTACCTGTTCAGTCTTTGAGTTGGCATTTTCTTATGGATTTGTAAAAATTCTCTATGTATTTTGGATTTAAGTCCTTTGTCAGATACATGTGTTGTGACTATTTTACCTGGTGGTATCTGTCTATTCATTTTCTTCAAGATATATTTTGGCAAACAAAAATGCATAATTTTAATAATGTCCAATTAGTCAGCTTTTAAAGCTGACTATGTGCTTTTTGTGTGGTATCCAAGAAAACTTTGTCTACTTTGAGGTCATAGAGATATCCTCCCATGTCTTCCAGAAGATTTATGGTTCTGAGTTTACATATGGGTCTGCAATCCATTCAAATTAATTCTATAGAACAGAGACGGGTGTGAAAGTTCACTTTTTTTCCCAAAGGGTCTGTTTCTTGATAATATATTTGCCCACAGTTTGTGAAATAATTGCATCCCAATACAAATGAAAAATAATTTATAAATGCCTTAATTTGCATGTGAATGGTACATGCCCACATCATGCTGATTTTATTTTCTACTGCATTCAATATTCTAGTAGGACTGGCCATCTTAATCCTGAAAAGTATTACAAAGACAGATTACTTAAACTGCGCTTCCTACAGCAGCTACAAATTGCACTACATAAATATTTCACTTTTATTTTTTTTGAAGCAAGAGCTAAGATATAAAAAGACTCTGAGGTTCCCTAATTTTAGTGAAAGTCTTATAACTTGACTCATAAGTACAACTGTTTAGAATGAAACATTTATGAGTATAAAGTATCTGTGACTTGTTCATGTACTTATAACAGGAGAGGGAGAGGAGCCATAGGTCCAATGCCTGCAACGCAGACTCAGAAGGCAGGAGAAGTGAATGGCTAGGGAGGAAGGGGCCAAAGAGAACTCATGGGCACGGCTGGCTTGCTGCTTCTCCTTCTTTTGTTTAAGCCTGCCTGCCAAATAGGAATGACTGATGCTGACAGAAAACACAGCTCCAGAAAGAGCCAGGAAGGATTGTAGACTGTCTGATGGCATGTGTTGCTAATCTTGAAAAATAATTTATTATTTGAGCATCAGTTAAGTGTGCTTTCTCTACTCTTTTAATTCAATTCAAATTCCAGCCAGTGTTCAGTCTAACACAGGAAATGGAATATTAGCCAACGAATCAGCAACCGTATCTTACCTATAGAGCTACTGGTAAGTTGTCATTTGTCTTCTACTTAGCTTTCCAAGACAATAACTAAATGAGGATGCTTTCACCCCAAACTCCCTTTGGGGAGTCCAAAGATTACTGAATTTCTTGTTATGGATAAAGTATCTTGATTTCCACAGCAATAAGGTGTGCAACTATATGCTCTGCTTTTTAACTGTACAAGTAGGAAAGTGAATGTGTGTGTGTGTGTGTGTGTGTATGAGCGTGTGTGAGTATGTGTAAAAGGGTTAAGTGGAAAAATAGAAAAAGGAGAGAATTCTTCTTTTGGTCACCAGGAAAGTTACTCTGCCCTTGCTATTTGTGTACGATGTCATCCTGAAAACTTTAGGTTACAGACAGAGAAGGTCCAGAGTCTGTCTGGAGAGCATTCTCTAGCCCTGGGAGACAGGATAAGATAGGGAGAAGGAGGGTGACTAGATCAATGCTGATGAGAACAATGTCTTTATAAATACTTTATAAAATAAGATATACTTTATCTTCTTACAATTAAGTACCCACCAAATTTCAGAAGGAAAATTTTTTAGGTATGCTCTGAATTTCCAGTGCTAGTAATCATTTGATATATAAACACAAATACTTGGAGAATACATATATAAAATCACAAAAGTCTTATTAGCTAAGACATAAATACATAGTTATTCAACAATAATAGCTAAATTTATTGAATATTTCATATATGCCATACACTAAGTACTTTGCATGTTTAATTCATTTATTCAACATGATAAAGCCTTGAAAACATTACTGTTTATTATCAGTTTATACAAAACTGAGAAACAGACAAGAGTAAGTAAGTTGCTCCAGGTCACATTTAAACACAGCAGTAAAAAAAAATAAAAAAAAATTAAAAAAAAAAAAAAAACACAGCAGTCTGACTCCAGAGTTCACTGCCAATGTAGTGTGGAGTGAATTTGTCCTCCTCAATTCTTATACTGAAGTCCTAACTTCCAGTGTAGCTGTATTTGGAGATAGAGCTTTTAGGAAGAAATTAAGATTAAATGAGGTTATAAAGGTAGAATCTTAATCTGATAGAACTGGTGGCTTTATTCTCCACACCTTGTGAGCACCAAGGATCGCCCATGAGAACACACAGCAAGGAGGCAGTCGTCTGCAAATCAAGAGAAGAACTCTAACTATTCACAACAACCAAGACATGGGAACCACCTAAATGTCCACTGGCAGATAAACAGATAAAGAAGACGTGGTACATATATAAGATGGAATATTACTCTCCCACAAAAAAGAACGAAATAACACCATTTGCAGTAACATGAATTGGACCTAGAGATGAACATACTAAACAAGCCAGAAAGAGAAAGACAAAGATCATACGATTCTAAAAACATGACACAAATGAACTTATCTACAAAACAGAAACAAACGTACAGACGTAAAGAACAGATCTGTGGTTGCCATGGAGGAAGGAGGTTGGGGAGGAAGGAACTGGGAGTTTGTGATTAACAGGTGTAAACTATCATATAGAAAGCTGATAAACAGCAAAGTCCTACTGTATAATACAGGGAACTATATTCGGCAGTGGAAAAGAATATGAAAAAATATACATATAAAACTCAATCACTTCGCTGCACACTAGAGACTAACACAACATTGTAAATCATCTATCCTTCAATCAAATAAACTTTAAAAAGGAAAGAGGTCTTGCCAGAACACAGCCATGTTAGCACCCTGACCTCTGACTTGCAGCCTCCAAGTGCTGTGAGAAAATAAACTTCTGGCTTTTAAGCTACCCAGTCTACAGTATTTTGTTATGGCAGTCCACACAGACTAAAACACTATGGAAATCATCTTCCCAGAAACTTCCAAGCAAGGGGACAATTGAACTAAAGATCTAATTTTGGCTTCACCTATAATTTATTCTCATACCAGTTAATTTGCCCCTCTTTCATAGGGTACTAAAAGCATCTGAGAAGCTACAGTCTTACTGGATTTTATCACAACAAATATTCATAGATTTTAAAATACATGCATCAACACAGGCAGGTTACGACATGTTTAATATATTGATCTTTACAAAAGAAACATAAAGGCTTCTGATCAATATAAATGTAAAAGTTTTGGGTCAGATTTTTAGCATAACTAGATTTTTAGGCAATGACTCTGGGAACCAAATGGAATAAGAATGAAGACCTTAAATGGCTGCTGTTACAATATTCCTTGATTTATTAAAAATAAACACAGACCATTATTAGTAATGCCAAATCTCTAGCATTCCGATCTAGTAAAAGGAATTATCAGTGTCTAAAAGATCTTTGTCAACCCTAACATCTATAAACATTTAAGTGGTATTGAGCAGATTTCAGAATCTGATCTGCTCTTAACTGTGGAAATCAATGCAGTTATTAAAGAGCTGTTTGAATAATTCATGTTGTAAGAGAAGGCCTTCAGAGTAGCTATAAAGTGTTTGCATCTTAATGGTATTTTAAATAAAGTTGTGTCTTGCTACAATGCACATGTGGTAAGCAAGATCCATCAATCCCCATCCATCAGTTCAGAGGCAGCAATGAGAGAAAGCCTGACAGGTTCAGAGGAACAGCTGAGCTATCTGGCTTTGATAAATAAAGGAGTTAAGGGAAACTTTCTCCCCTAATATCTCAGAGGAAGATAGTATCTGCCTTTTCCTTCATCCCACTGCCTTGTTGTTGGGGGCTGACATTCTAAAACCATTCAGAGATATCTAGGCAAGGTCATTTAGCCATGTGAAGCAGACAAAATGCCTATTCATCAGCCCCAACAAAACGTATGTATTAACTGCCAAATGGTTAGCTCTGGGTAAAGACATTTGTGCCCATAGAGTTTTCTCTCTCTCTTTGGAAGTTTTTTTAAAACCTTATACCATACATTTCCTCAACCTTAAAATCAGGGCAAATGTAAGTAGTTAGCTTTCATAAAATTTTAAATTTCAGATCAATATCACAGAATATGAGACTATGCAAAGACTTCAAAAGGTATCTCATCCCAGTCTTATCCAACAGTTGAACGACCTGCATGGCAAACCTCCAAGCTGTGAAATCAGTTTATTCCAATCCTTTCTGTTCATAATAAGACTTCCTGCTGTCTTCTCCAGGACTGAATGACTGATTTTCAGGCAATTATAGGAAAAAGGTCTTCCTTGTACTGATCCCAAATCTGTCTCCGTACACATCCACTATCTGTCTTAGGTAGAATTTGGGGCTACTCAGTCGACTCTCTTCCACCTGCTGAAGGCCGTGATTATGGCCTCTCCAAGTTCTCTCTCCTTCAGGCTAAACATCCCCAGTTCTGTCACTTGATGTCCATGCCCCCATTAGCATCAGTGGAGGGGTCTATAATCACAGACTTTTAGAGACCGTGCTCCTTGGAAGGAAAGGTATGACAAACCTAGACAGTATTAAAAAGCAAAGACATCACTTTGCTA
Source organism: Redunca redunca (assembly GCA_006410935.1). NCBI lineage: Eukaryota > Metazoa > Chordata > Mammalia > Artiodactyla > Bovidae > Redunca > Redunca redunca. The sequence goes on from SJYQ01095512.1 coordinate 16,434, forward strand.
ATAAAAGTTCATTTAGTCAAAGCTATGGTTTTTCCAGTAATCATATATGGATGTGAGAGCTGGACCATAAAGAAGGCTGAACGGCAAAGAATTGATGCTTTTCAATCAATTCTTGGAGAGTCACTTGGACTGCAAAGAGATCAAACCAGTCAATCCTAAAGGAAATCAACCCTGAATATTCATCAGAAGGACTGATGCTGAAGCTGAAGTTCCAATACTCTGGCCACCTGATGCAAAGAGTCGACTGATGTTGGGAAGGCCCTGATGTTGGGAAACACTGAAGGCCAAAGGCAAAGAGGGCAGCAGAGGATGAGATGGTTAGATACCATCACCGACTCAATGCACATGAGTTTGAGCAAACTCTGGGAGATGGTAGAGGACAGGGAAGCCTGGTGTGCTGCAGTCCAAGGGGTCACAGAGTCAAGAGATGACTCAGCAATTGAACAATATGTGGGAAAACCCACTAAGCATGACCATGACTAAAAATTTCTCTATTGTGAGAAGCTGTTTCTATCAGTAAACCATTTTCCAAATCTAGGTTAGCTCCTTTTTACTGCCCGACACCCCATCCCATACTCTGTCCCTGAGGCTGCTTTCCCTCAGGTCTCAGTAGTTCTCCTCCCTTAGCTTGGCCCACAAAGTTTTCCAAGATCGGTCCTTGACTTTCCTCTCCAGTCCCATCCATAAACACTGCCCTCCACTTCCACTACACCCCTGACCACACCAAACTACTTACTGTTCCTGAAAGTTCCAAGCTTTCTTCCTTCCCCTGCCATGCTCCTCCTGAGACCCTCTTCCTCCCCTTCCTCACTAACACTTACTAGGGGGAGGTATCCTGACTGTGGACAGAGAGTACATTAATCAGTACAGATTACTATAAAAAATAACCTTCAAACTCTAGGGATTTAACACAATGAAAATCTATTTTTCATTTATATTACAGTTCAGTATTATTTGGGAGGGGCATTGTTTACCTCCAGATTCCTTCTGTCTGCCATCATCTACCCCTGGTCTCCAAGGTCATCTCAGAAAGAGAAGGAAGAGTGTAAGGATTTTATACCCAGGCCAAGATGTGGTATATATCACTTCTGCTTACCACAATTCAGTCATAGGGCTCCATCCCTACTGCAAAAGAAGCTGAGAGATATAGCTGCTGGAGGAAAATGCAACCGTGTTGTTGAATCCACATCTCTGACTCTAGATGACTCTACTGTTATATCCACGTAAGTCTGTGGTTACTGATCCCATCACACTGGGTTTGTGTTGACTTTGCATGTTGACTTGCTCATTTCCCCAGCTGTGTCACAAGCTCCTTGAGGACAGCAATGTGCTTTCCATTTTTATAGTGCTACCACACAGCACAGGACATTCCTGCCACAAACAACCACTTATGCTTGTGAGTGAACAGATTAATGAAGGAGCTTCGGCCCACTCTTCCCATTACTGCTTAGCTTGTTAAATGGTACTTGAAGACTCCAAAAATCCACATATACTGGAGCCTGGTTCTTTTGAGCGCTCTGGGGTCAAGAGATGCTATAGTGGCTTTGACAATGGTTGGGATGATGCCCTTGATAACCATGGAGAAGATTAAACCATCTCCTTCCACCCAGACTATAAGTTTTGCAAAAGCAAGAGCTAGGTCTTACTTATCTCTGAATTCTTAACATTCAGCACTCTTAGAAATTGTCTGCTGAATGAATGAATGTAAAATATTTTTTTAAAAGGGTAATCAGAACACAGACTCTATTAAGTTTAGTTTCATGCCAAAAGTAACAAAATTTTATATCACAATCAGTCACGAAATGTCAACAAAGTTAGTTTTACTACAGCTTACTATCTTTATCTCCTTTTACAATATTGTCGATTCTTATATATTTTAATTCCAGCTTTAATATATCTTAGGGCTAAGAATTTTTTTAGAAAGTTGTGTTAACTTTTAAATAAAGTAAAAAGGCGGAAATTGCTCAACCACTTGAATTTGACAGCCCCGACTCCAGCTTTTCACAGAGCTGGTTTCTTCTGTAGATACAGAAAGAATGCCTTCTTCCTCTGGATTAATTCAGTACAAACTGAGATATCATCATTAGGAAACTGAAAAAGCAGGAAAGGCTGTCTTCCTTTTCCAGTCTATAAATAAACAGGAAGACAAAGATAAAGACTGAAGTAGTTCCCAAGACAATATTTTGAAATTCAAGTTGACTTGCCTTAAATGCCTTACTGTGACCAATTTTTGTTACGGTGGGGGATGGGGGCGGGGGGGGGAGTGTAGAAAAACAAAACAAAAAGAACTCAACTAAATATGTAAAACTAGGGGGAAAATTCATAATGTGTGCTTCTTTTCTTGACACTGAACGAACTGCTAAAGAAGTAGTTGGGATCTTTCAATTTATTTATGTCAAAACTAATTTAATCGTTTGCCCTGTGGATGTTGGCTTCTGTGATCAAAATACCTGAGAGATTAACTTCATGAGAGTATTCAACTTCTAGTGTCTTCATAGTTCTTATCACTTGATAAATAAAGAGCAGGAGGTTCAAAATTCATCCAAAAACTGTTTTCTTTAAAATGCACAGTGCGACCAACATTTGAATTAAAATGTAAAAAATCAATAATTTATCTTCTACCTCAGTTTCTTTAGCGGTGAGTTTCACATCTATTTAAATTCAACCCATTAAACAAAATAGGAAAATGAAACTTTTACTGCAACATTATCTTGAAAAATCACCTTTCCATAATTTCCACCTAATTTATTATTTTTTAATTATAAAGTGTGAAAAGTGCAGTGAGGTTCACATGCATAAACCTGAATAAAAGCAAATTTGAATATTAATGCATATAAATGGAATCTGGAAAAATAGTACTGATGAACCTATTTGCAGGGAATGAATGGAGATGCAGATAAGAGAACAGACTTGTAGACACCGTGGGGGAAGGTGGGGGTGGGATGAGAAAGAACATTTTCCTTTGACTCTGCTTTCCCTTCCATAAGCATATTATAATCTTTGCTTTCTTTTTTTATAACTTTCTGCATTTTTCCAAATTCTATTAAGCATGAGATACTTTCATAATTTTTTTAAAAGAAAGATTTTAAAAAGAGAGCCCATCATTATATTCCCTCCCCTTATAACCTAGCTTCTGCAAACCTGGCTGTTACTCATCGTCCTCTTCTGTTCCTCTCCACCCACTCAGCTTTGCATTGTCATCACTCTGCTGCAACAACGCTCTTGAAAAGGTCTTCAGAAAGAAGCATTATGTTTCTAAAATACAGATCTGCTCTCTCACTCACCTGCTTTCAACATTTTATAGCCCCTTACGGCCTACAGACTCATATCCAAACCTCTTAGCAAAATCGCCTCAATGATCCAGGACCAATGCCCAATCTATCCTTCCAGCCTCATTTCCTGCCACTCTCCTCCAATACTCACCCTTCTCCACACAGAACCTCTCACAGCATGGACTTTGATGCTCTCTGCCTTAGGCCATTTTAGTTTTCCCATCAAGAAGAGCCTTTCAACATTCTCCACCTATAAACATTCTACTACTTCTTCCAAACTCAGTGAGCATCAATGTCACCTCCTTTATGAAAGTCTTTTCCATCCTCTCCACAATTACCCAAAACACAAACCCTTGCCCACCAAAGAGCTAGATAAATGTTTACCTCTCTCCTTATATTATGAATTTCGTTAACATAGAAGCTACATCTAATTTACCTTTGTGTGTAGAAGCACCCAGCCTGTAACTCAATAAACATTTGCATCATTGCTACTCAAATTAAAATAATTTTATAATGGTTTCTTTAAGAGAATCTCATGAGAGGTAGAATGTTTACAGCAAACTAGAGGCAGAAAAGAAGCCAAGATGACCCATGCAAACCATTTCAATGATTTATCCTTCTCTTGCAGTCCTATTTATCAATTCAGCTCACAGTTATCCAGGGCTCACTATTCTACCAGACACTGGGGTAGGTACCATGCCATTTCCCTCTCCAATGTACTGTGAAGACGACAGAATTCTTGTCTTCATGAGGTTTACAATCTAATTGTGAGATAGATGGTAAAGAATCACACAAATAAATAACAATTACACTGTGGTATGTGCCATAAGAGGAAAGAACAGGAAACCATGGAAGATGGCAACTTTGAGGCTCTAATTTAAATCAGGGAACCAGGGAAGCCTGCTCTCAGAAAGCAACTATTACAATGAGAAGTGAAGGCCGAGAAAGAATCAACCCTGTAAAGAATGGAAGAGAGAGAATTCCAAAAGGGGAAGTGTCCTGGAAGGTTCTGAGGCAGGAGGGAGTGTGGAGCATTTGCAAAAGTGAGGGACTGTTAGGAAGCTGGTGAAACAGGAACTCAGTGGGCCAGCTCCTCTAGGCTGTGCTGCTGTTCCACCAAACAGAGTGGACTGTCTTCTAAGGGCATCCAAAAGCCACTGAGGATCTCAGGCAGCGTTGGGAGGACAGTGGTGGTGATGGATCAGGTTTACATTTTAAAAACATCACTCAGAAGTGAGGAATTAAAATTCCTTTAGGGAGAATTACTCGAGAGATGGAAAAGTTCTCGTTTATTTAATTTTCTAGTACATTTAGGATAATAGTTATTTGAATACCCGTCAGTCAAATATTATATTCATCAGTCAAATATTTGTCTCTTATTATCCTCAGCAGTTAAAACCCCAGCCAGCTCTTGTTTCTCTGAAAATATACTTCAGGTATACAAAGTTACAGCACAGATTGTGGGTCCTGGAATGTCCCTCTGTACGTGCCAACAAATGTTCAATCAGAGTTATCTTTCCAAAGTATTCAAAGCCTCTTGTCAAGATAAAGACTAGTATCTGATGTTGACTGAAACTCAAACTTTTCTTTTTAACTTCAATTAAAGACTCAGCCTTTTCCACTTAAGCTTCTGCTTTACGTATGGCATATATGTGTGCATGCTCAGCTGTGTCAGACTTTTTGCAACCCTTTGGACTGTAGCTCACCAGGCTCCTCTGTGCATGGAATTTTGGGAGGCAAAATACTGGAGTGGGTTGCCATTTCCTCCTCCAGGGAATCTTCCCGGCTCTTCAGGGATCTCCTGCACTGCAGGCAGATTCTTTAACTTCAGAGCCATTGAGGAAGCCCAAGAATGGCATATAAGAAGCAGTAAAGGCTGTTACTTTTGTTTGTTTAGAAACATCATAAGCCTTCTCTCTGTTGTAAACAAATTCACTCAAGTTACAGTTATGTTGCAAAAAGTAGATAAAGCACAGTATCATTTTTAGAATGTTCTTGTGACATTCTGTTAAACCAAAAGAAATATTATAACCAGAAAGAGGGAGACAAAGGAAGAAGAGAAATACAGTTGCAGGATGAACAGAGACTAACGGGAACACACTTTAGTACATGGATTTTGGCTGACAAACTGCAGTGTCATATAGGTACTACTTAAGCTTGGAAAGGAAAACTATGAACATGCTTGGAGAGGACACCAAAGAAATATCCAACATCCAGCCAAGACAAGAAGAGAAAGAAAGCAGAAGGAAAATTATAACCAGCACACACAGTGTAATGTAAGCTCTTTTCCCAAGCTTTTTATGGCATTGATTTATCTAGTATCAATACAATGTTTGGAAAAATCAATGAAAGAAAAGGAAATCCAGACCAAACAAGGGAGTACAAAGCACAGAATTCCAGCTAATGTAAAAGCAGTGAGTCTTGGTAGTTTCCAGAAATAGAACCTTGAAATAGTAAAACAGTGATTGTAACATTTGTAGTAAGAACACCAATCATAAAAGCTAACCTCTATTTAGCACAGACTTTGTGTTAGGTACTGTGTTAAGTGCTTTCCAAGGGATATCTGATTTTAAAACTCTTACCAGCTCTAAGCGGGCAGTAATTTTACTTCCATTTGAAAGATGAGGAAATTGTTGCTAAATTCAGTATCACAAAGCTAAAATGTGAATGAAAGGTCATCTCCATCGGACTGGAGCTTTTTGTAAATGCATTCCCGGTAAATTTTGTTGTTCTTTTCAATCTAGACAATTCAGACTTTAAATAAGATATACTATAGAGTTTAATATTGACTCTTTTAATGAAAATTTTTCTAGGTCATATTTTAGATTTTCTGAATTTTCTTAGACACAATATCCTGCACATAATTTAAGATTCTCTTAACAATTCACAATAAATTGAGCATAATTTAAACATTAGCTATCATGTTCTGTCTTAATAGCAAACCTCAGGAAATACTAAAAAACGTACGACTGTTTGTTTCTATACCAAATGGGAGCTGAAGTTGCTTTGAGTTGTTTCTGCTTTTTCTATTCTGATTGTCTGGCTCCTCTCTGCCAAGTTGTCAACTCTAACTTTTAGATGGTGTCAAGATAGCAAGCTCTAGCAGGAATCTGCCTCCTGTACTCCCTCTCTACCAACTTGGCTGCTTCTTGCTTCTCCAACCTCCTTTGGAGTCTCCACTTGGCCTCCATGGGTTATTTCCTCAACAATAATGGAGATACTAGGCCAAACCAAGACAACCTCACTTCCTTTCCAGCTCCCCTCAGCTGTCCAGTTCCAAGGGAACTTTGTGTAACTCAACAGAGGCTGGGAAGAGTAGACCCATTTTACAGAGAGGTCAACTGAGGCTAAGAAATATTATATGTTTACAATAGAATTATTAGCCTTTCACAGCAAATAAGTAACAGAGCTTTGATATGAACATGGTCTTATTCCTAAGCTTCACTGTCACAAACAGGAAGGAAAAAACACAACATTTCCTGCAGTACTAATGGCCACAAGAAATAGCCACAATTGGTTTTATGCCTTTAAGGTATGCTAAATATTGAGTAATATCAAAAATACACATTGAAATCATAAGACATGATTCAGAGCACAAACCAGAGGTTACTAAATAGGCAACACGAAACAGATGATCAGCTAGCCGGGCAGTACTGCCTATGCATTAATCGGTGCTGGCCTGAATGTCGTGCTCTCACACATCGTGTGACTTCCTCAGTGATTTCCTGGCACTTCTGGGCGCAACCCATCACCTTTGAGCAATTTACTGCATAAGAGTAAAACAACTATGCGGGCTTCCCAGGTGTCTCTGAGGCAAAGAATCTGCCTGCCAATACAGGAGATGAAAAAGATGCGAGTTTGATATCTGAGTCAGAAGGTCCCTGGAGGAGGAAAACAGCAACCCACTCCAGTATTCTTGCCTGGAAAATCCCATGGAAAGAGGAGCCTGGCAAGCTACAGTTCTTGGGATCACAAAGAGTTGGACACAACTGAGCCACTGAACACACACAAACACACACACATACGAAACAACTATGCAAAGAAATAAAGGTTTCTCTATCACACATTAAACATCTTTTAGAATAAAAACATAGTCAGCATCAATTTTTGAATATCATCCCACTAAAGCATTATTGATGACCTTATCCAGACCCCTTATTTGGATGCTACACATGGCACTTATCTCTCCTGTTTAGAACTAATTCTGGTTGTCTGAATTCATTTATTTCTTTAACCAATATTTATTAAATAGATACTCTGCTTAAGAGACTCTGTGCTACATATTATACTAGGTGGCAGGGTAGAGGTGCCTCTTTTTATAGCACATAACCTGGACATTTACTTAGGTACAGTGATTGTCACTGGACTAACATGTACCTTCATTTATTCACCATTAAAATCGTTGGTATTTTAAAAGTGGATCAAGAAACTTTTCACTGAACTTGTTTCACACATGAAATTACACTGAAGAATACACCGATCCACTAACATTTAAAGTTACCAGAACCTTTACACAGAGTGGAGAGGTCTTCACATGGCCACGACATCTCAAGAGCTTCCTTAGAAGCGAGGATGAAAGAACTGTCGGCCACATCTTGCGGTCCTGGTTCTCAGAACACACACAGAGAAAGAAATGTGCAGAGAAATGTTTTAAGCACAAGGCCAATAATAGATACTACGTGCATAGAGTTACAGAGAAACAGCTTCCTGGCTGGGACAGATCCTTGAGCTTCATTCACTTTAGACCAGCCTGTATGTGTTGCTGTGACCCTTTTCTAACCGCCAGTCAGAGGCACCACACAGTTCCTTAGCAATTCAGGCAGCACCTTTAAGAGGCTGTATCAGGGGTAGGACCTAATGCTCACCATGTCCAGTTGCTTTAGGATGCAATTACATTTTGAGATTGTTTTGGCTTACAGTTGGTCTGCATTCATGATCCAAACAATCCTGTTAACAGAGTGTCTATGGCACTTTAGACAGTTTCCACTCATGTAGATTCGAGCTTTCTTGGACTCCTTTCTCACTGGTATATTTATTTCAATTTACCATAAGTATCCAGCCTCCTATAGGGTTACAAAGTCGTTGTCTCCCTAAGGAAAAAAAGGTAGTGGGCTCCCCAAATACATGACATTTAATTTCATCTTAGAAAAATATACAGTACAATACTCAAAGTGCTGCCATTCTTCCTTCTTATAAGATTTCCATTTAACATGCTTTCACTTGATCCTCCATGGTTTTTGTAATAGCACAAATGCTTAAAAGATTAAATGCATTTATGGGAAACCTTAAATCCATCATTCTTAATGGCATATTTCAAATAATTGAAAATGATACATTTACTGATTTTAAAATTTTCAAACAAAAATACGACCCAACATGAGCACTACATTTCTGACCTATTTTACAATATTCTCCTCTTTCTTCTACTCATTAATCATTGTTAACTGTGGACCAACTTGTATATTATTTCACATGTTATACTATTATATAGCTAACCTTACTGCTTCAAGAGTGTGTGTGCTAGGTCGCTTCAGTTGTGTCTGACTCTTTGCAACCCTATGGACTGTAGCCCACCAGGCTCCTCTGCCCATGGGAGTCTCCAGGGAAGAATACTAAAGTGGGTTGTCATTTCTTCCTCCAGGGTATCTTCCCAACCTAGGAAGCAAACCCACATCTCTTACATCTCCTGCAGGTTCTTTACTACTAGCGCCACCTGGGAAGCCCAAGAAATCAGGGCATTCCATGACCAAAGTTCTCAATAAATAATGTATTCCACTTTTCCATTACTTTGAAAGTAAAGTTTCAGAAGAGTGCCTGATACTAACACCTGAAGCACAGTAACTGACTCACTGGATAGACTCGATAAAGTCTAAAGCACTTATCTTCTTTCTAAGAGACCAGTTCGTCAATACTGATTGAACTCAACATGCATAAAAGCATATATTAGGAGAAGGGAACTTCCCCCAACACACTATTTTATTTCAAGCCTAAGTTGGCTGAGCCATGGGAGAATTTGTGGCTTCTCCTACACTAGCATCATTAATTGGGACGAATCCTTAATTACAATCTAACACACAATTAAATCCATTAACCTTGTAGATAAGTTAAAACAAATATCTGGACCCAAAGAAGGCAGAATCTCCCTGAAGCAGTTGATGACCCTGACCTGCCCCAACTGTTCCATCCTTGAACTAAGGCAAGGCAACCAAGGCCAATGTCCTGCTTCCAATCATCTCTTTGGAGACGCATTAGCTTTTCTGTGCAGAAAGAAGTTGAAGCCACTTAATGACTCTGAGAGGCAGAAAATAAAAGGGCTAGGAGGAGAAATTGGTGACCAGAGATGGGGCCCTTCATCACTCAGCATATCACCAGGATATACGGTGATCAACAGCCAGGGCTCCATAAAGGACAACTCATTGATAAAGATACTGCAGTTCACAGAGGCTGAGTCTGGGTTCAGGTCACTGGGGTTTGGCCACAGGTTACAGGCTGGAAAGATACCAGGAGAAGGGGGTCTGAGAGCTGCTGCTCCAAGAGGGCTCGCTCCCCTTCCTAACACAGGGCATCAGACAACCTGATAATTTATACATTTTTTTTTCCCTTTGGCTATTTTGCTCCTTGAAACTCCCTGAAGCTCCAATACCATTTTGCTACTTTTGCTCCAATACTTTGGCCACCTGATGTGAAGAGTTGACTCACTGGAAAAGATCTTGATGCTGGGAAAGACTGAAAGCAAAAGGAGAAGAGGGTGGCAGAGGATGAAACGGTTAGATAGCATCACTGACTCAGTGGAGATGAGTTTGAGCAAGCTCTGGGAGATAGTGAAAGACAGGGAAGCTGTCTGCAGTGTGCTGCAGTCCTTGGGGTCACAAAGAGTCGGCCATGACTTACCAACTGGAAAGCAACAACTATCTTGCTGCTTGAAGGCTGCCCTTGTAGGTCAAGCTTATTCTCATTTTACTAATATGACAACCACATTGGTGGGAGAGGAAGGAGGTACGTCTTCTCTCTGATTTCTAAGCTCCCTGAAGAATGACCATCCCCATTCCCTTCTCATAACCTTGATGGAACGTGCCTATAGACATGTAGCATCCTCTTGGTTTTTGCACTTCATCCAGTCTGCTACAGTCAAAGTGAGATGAACAATGAAGGCTCACATGACCTCTTTTAGAAAATGGGCTTTTTCTGAACCAAAGTCAATGTTCTGATGGAAGGAATAAAGTGTAAATGATGGCACTGTGTGTGTGCTCAGTCGCTTAATCACACCCAACTCTTTGCCACCCTTCGAACTGTAGCCCTTCAGGGTCCTCTGCTCATGGAATTGTCCAGGCAAGAATACTAGACTGGATTGCCATTTCCTACTCCAGGGGATCTTCCAGACCCAGGGACCAAACCCTCATCTCTTGCATCTCCTGCAATGGCAGGTGGATTTTTTTTTTTACCACTGGGCCACCTGGGGTTCCGTATAGTAGCGTTAGAAACGCCAGAGGGAAGCAGAGTGGCCTGTGACCTCGTCTGCAGTTCTAGAACTGCATTCCAGTTCAAGCGAGTGCGGGGTAGGGTGTGACTTCCTGTCCCTTTCCTTTCCCTTCTGTAAAGTCAGCACACTGGTCCCGGAAGGCCCAGAGACTGCACCTCCAGTGCCTCTGGAAGGAGGGCCTCTGCGGCTGGTGTTGCTTCGTGGGGGCTTTGGGGCTGTGACAAGCGCCTCGAAGACACCCTGCCCTGGTTCACATGCATCACACCACTGTCTGCCTTCCTCCCTGAATGATAACTCCGTTTTCACTGCTCCATATAGTCCATTAGGTCCACGCAAGTATTTGCCTTCAGCAAACGACTCAGAAATCCTTCACAGATACACATTTCCCATAGAATAGAAGAGAAAGGGAGCTGGTGAAAGGAGAGAGTTTAATTTCCCTTGGACCTACTGCTTATTTTCTTAGAGGCATTAGCCGCATAACTATTGCCTTAGCTGTGAAAGTATCCCTCAGGTTTATAGGCAGCTGAACGGAATCACCATTGTCGTCTTCTTGATTTAATAAATTCAATCAATTTTCAGTTTTCTATGACAATGAAAGGCAAGGGGCAGGGCAGATGACCCTGAACAACAGACAGTACCAGTTAGTATTATTGTTTCATCTATTTTTATCGTTCTTTGTGCCCCACCCCCACCAATTCCTTCCCCATCTCTCTTCTGCTTAGCCCAAAGGGATGCAAACTTGGATGTATACCAAAACCATGTGGGGGCAGTATTCAAGTGGCCTGAAAGCATACTGTGTGGTGAGAAAAACCAATCTGTTCTGTGCCATTTATTACAGACAACTGGTAAGTAGACACTAAAGCATTTGTGCTTCAGACTTTCTAACTTCACAACAAGCCAAGTCCTACAAAGGGATAGCCAGCACATGATTCCTGTCCTCTACTCCTTCTCATGTCTTTTGTCCAGGCATCTCAAGGTAGCAGTCTTAAAGAGACCTTTTTTAACCTATAATTTAACATTACATACCAATCAGATTGGGATAGGAAGTGTTAGTCGCTCAACTGTGGCCGACTCTTTGCAACCCCATGGACTGTAGACCGCTAGGCTCCCCTGTCCATGGAATTTTCCAGGCAAGAAAACTAGAGTGGGTTGCCATTCCCTTCTCCAGGGGATCTTCCTGACCCAGGAATCAAACCCAGGTCTCCTGCACTGCAGGCAGATTCTTTACTGTCTAAGCAACCAGGGAAGCCAGGAGACAGGAGAGGAACAAATGACCAAATGCTGATTTTCTGATGGCAAAGGCAGTGAGTGGTACCCAGGAGGACTTCATAATCAGGAGATTTTGGAGACTCTGGAGCTGGGTAAGTAGAAACATACTCTCAACAATAAAAATATTTGCCAAGAGAAATGGAGAATTTGGACAAAAGATAAACATATTGGCCACGGTCATTTGCCAGATTGAGCAGGTCGTTTCAGTTGAAGAATGAGAACCTGAGACGAATGGAAGAGATTTGAGGTAAAGCCCATCTAACCCTTGCTATTTATACATGAAAGGCAAAGACCATGGCAAGGAAACGCACTCCTCCTGCAGAAATGAGAAGAAAACAGGACCCATTGTCAGGAGCTAAGAGAAAGAAACCCGATCCATAAAATTAGTTATAAAGCTTTTTTTTTTCTTTCTGACAAAACCAGGGTTTCATTTCTGCTAATAGAGTTTCCACATAAAAGAGATGATATCTTTTTTAGAAAAAAAGAGGTTCTAAAAGATGTTCAGATTGGTCAGGATGGTTAATCTAATAACTGTAAAAGCTGATTCTTACTCACTTAAGCTATTTAATCCAGAACTTCTCATTAGATATCTACTTGCATTTCATAACAGGCCTCTCAGAAGCATCAGTTCAGGCTGCTACAAGACCAAGTACTTAGGACTGAGAAATGATTGTTATGGAGTCTATTCAGCCAGGACTGTCGTGGGAGGCTGGGAGGGGATTAGTCACCATCCGTTTGACAATGAGACACACTTCAGTGTGGTTCCAAAGAAACTCTCAACGGAGAGCAACCAAAGGATTTTTAACTTAATGGTTCCTATTCTATTCCATGGCTATTCCATCTTTTCACTCACAAGTGTTTTGTTCACTATGCTATTTTCCTTTCCCAAACTTTAAGGTTATGAAAAAGAATCTGAATTTTGCAGAATTCAGTAACAGTTAAGCCATCTACTATGAACTTTAAAATCTATTTTGCATATTTTACTAATTAAATACTAAAGCCTGTTTGAAAGAATATGGAGGAAAGCTACTCTCCTGCACTGGTGTCAGAATAAATTAAGATTGCCCTTGCAGAGAGCACAGGACACCCCAGGACCTTCCACTCCCTGCCAGGAACAGGCCTCAGAGAAGCTCCCACACATGCACACAAAGGGACCCTAGACAAGATACTCGTGGAGACAGTTCCAGAACAGTGAACAAACCTGCAACAATCTGTGTGTCAAAAAATGGGTAGACAAACTTACAGTATAAGACAGAAGACTACTAAACAATAAAATGAATAAAATTCATCTGTATGTAACCAGGGCTTCCCTGGTGGCTCAGATGGTAAAGAATCCGCTTGCAATGTGGGAGACCTGGGTTGGGAAGATCCCCTGGAGGACAGCATGGCAACCTACTTCAGTATTCTCGCCTGGAGAATCCCCATGGACAGAGGAGCCTGGCAGGCCACAGTCCATAGGGTCGCAAAGAGTCAGAAACGACTGAGCGACTAAGCACAGAACATATATAATCAACATGGATAGTTCTCATAAATGTACCTTGTAATTTGTGAACAAAACTGCAGAATGAGACACTATCATACACATAGCATGATATAAATGTAAATGTAGAAACACAAAATAATCCTCTACTATATACTGCTTTATTGATACACATAAATGTACTACCAGTATACAACATGAACATAAGAAATAGTCTCAAAATTTACTATGAGAGGTGCCTCTAAGGAAGGCGCGAAGATACTATTTTATTTTGATTAAAAAGAAAAAAGGAGATAAACCATATGTGACAATTTTAATAACTATTAATATTTTAAGGTAGACAGATGGACTTATGTTATTCTCTGCAGCTTTTTGGATGTTGATATTTTTAAATAGTGTATCTTTGAAGACCTTTTATTTAAAAGTCATGTATGTTCTCTAAAATCATTGAATTGCCCATTTACTCATGTATTCAACAAATATTTGTTGAATGTGTCATTAATCCTTGAATATGAAGAACAAGAAAAGATCCTTGCTCCTGTAAGGCTCACATGAATGGACTAATCCTATTTGATAGGAATAGTATCACATTCCACTGTGTGGGTTTCTATATACAATAAGGAAGGATTTCCATCAGGTTTGAACTTTCCCAAGAGTAACTGCAGTGTACTTATTTACAGAATAGCATAGTACTACAGTTGAAATTGTCATAGCACTACAAATATAATTGTCAATATTTATCTTTAATTATCTTCTTGCCAAGAGTTTTTTAAAGGGCATTGAAGCAAATGAGTTTTGAAGATGTTCCAAAGTTATTATCAGACAGACAATCATAATGACAAAAAGACAAATTAGCTAATCTTTCTTTGAAAGTTTTCCAAAGAGACTGATTAATTGGTCGACCTGTCACTAACAAGGACAACAGTATGTGATACAGCAAAACCTGAATTTGACATAGTCATGGAAACACTACAATAGCACTTCCAACATCTCATGACTCAATTCTGTAGAAATTCAAAACTCAAAGCCTTGTCTCTTCTGTTTTCTTCAAAGTAACTATGTAATCTCTGTATAACAAACATACATCACCACCCACACTGAAAAAAATCAGGCCCCAATATTGTTGACTAACTCCAATATTATTACTCTTGTCAAACTCAATACTACACTTCTCATTCAACTTTTTTACTTGATAAAGATGAGAAAGGTGCCACTTTTTCACTCATCACCTGTCAGCCCTCACGCCTGCAGTCAGGCAACCCTATTATTTACTTTCAGAGAGGAACCAGGTCTAAGGGTGAGAAAAAGTCAGATACTGACCCATCACAGTCAGGATCAGGAAGAAGGAATCCCAGCATGAAATCATGAAAGCAGGCATGACTCAGGAACCAAGTGTGAGGACTATGGGACAGAATTCTCTTCTCTCCAATGTCTTCTGAGACTGCTCTTCTATCATGAAGGTTCACGGTAGAGCCCATCAGATCAGATGCCTAGTTCAGATTACCCAAGTTATGTTAGGTCTGATCAAGCAGCAGAAAACAAGAGGACAGATAAGTAAATTAGTCCTCGGTGGAGCTATAGGTATGTATACACACACACACACACACACACACTCTTGAATTTCAGTCTTTACCTAGCAATTATGAATGTCATCTAGCTAACACAAAGCCTCCCTCTCAGAGTAATTTTGACAATTATCAGGAAAGTTTGTGTTAGCTCAAAGCATATTCATATATTACTATCATATGGTACATACACACCCAAAGTGTTTTGATTATAATCTTATTATAGTTTATTGTCATTCCCAGGGAGTTACATTATGTCTGTCAATCATACCTTTAAAAACAAAAGTTCCTAGAAAAAAAAAGTATAAAAATGAAAGTTTCTAATCATTTTCTTTTATAAATTAAATGCACTCAAATTATATAGTAGTACGTTCTAGGGAGTCTGAGAATATAACTAAATGTAAACAAAAAATATTACTTATTTGCAATCAATGCTTCGCCAAATCTGAATTATGGAGGAAAAGTTCTAAACAAGTTATCTATGTGAAAAATGAGATACTAAAGCAGATATCAGACTAATTTTAAGATTTTTAAATTTGCTAATTGGATTAGTGAGGCCTCGGCTTTTGTTTTTTATCCGATTTCTCAAATGTTAACACAGTAGCCAAAAGTACAAATTTCAAATGTCAGGGCCTACACCTATGATAAAACCAGATGCATCATCTGCTTTAGTCGAATTCTACGTATGTGCTGAATCTCTAATGTGAATGAATCACTTACATGAGCTTAAGAAAACTTTAAAAAACCTATGTGAAGCTCTGCCCTCAAGTGAAATGATGAACATAGCCTGGCTTTGAAGTCTGACACAGGTTTCAAATTCTGGCTCGCCTCCTTACCTACGGTATGGCCTTGGGCAGGTGCTTCACCTCTGGGAACCTCAGTCTTCTCTTATGTAAAATGGGATAATAATAATTATCTGCTACAAGCTGTTGTCAGGATTAAATAAAATAATTTCATAGCATACCTGACAACAATAGGCAATCAATAAATATTAACTCTCCCCCTGTCTCTTTTCCCAAAGAGGAAGAGAATCACCCAAGAAAGAAGCATTAAGAAAGAGCTGGCAACACTCATGAAGGAGAAAATGAACAGTATGCTAACAAGTGGAGATTACAATTTAGGAGGATGTTCCAGTACGCATACATGATAGCAAAGAGACAGGCGAGAATCAATTGCTAGAGAAATACAAAACAGATGCAACAGACCAGTAAGTTTGTAAAGTAGAAACTTAGCCATAAATCTAAAGAAAGAGTAGGTAGTGAGAACTAATGAAAAACATGAAGACTTTTGATTAAAATACTTCTTGAATTTTAGACTGGAACACGTAAGTGCTGTCTCAAAGTGAACCTTAAGCACAGCAAGGAACCATGAGGAAGTCTCTACAGTGAGACTTGGTTTCCCAAACCCCAAACAGGCTTAGCAGAATTAACACCATTACTTGTCATCCACCATTAGCTCATAACATGAGATCCACGAAGGTTTCATAACCATCCTCTACACAAAATCAGGTTTCTGGTCCCACTGGCAGCCAATCAGGAGAACCTCCGTCTCGGCTTTCAAGTGCCCTGGATCAGCTGGATAACTGCAACCTGAACAAATACTGTATTTCATCACATCTAAGATACCATCCACAGTAGGATACACCACTATTCTATGTACCACTTGGAAATAAAAAAATGAGGGATCTGATAGAAGAACTCCAGAGAAAATAGGGAGAGCAAGGGGTTCCATTATTCGGAAAAGATCAAACAAGAAACAAACTGACTGTAATAAAACACACAGAAAGGAAAAGTGTGTGTCTGTGACTGGGTGAAGAAAAGAAAAAAGTCTCCGCCAAGAATCTGAACTACCAGCTGGCACCAGATCTGTATAACCAGTGTGGCACAACAAAACTTCAAGCAGATTTCATTTCAGGTGGGCTCAGATTGGTAGTGTCCCCAGGTGGCTATCACAAGTAAACAAAAATCCACAAATCCCCTCCAGAAGAACTGGACTTTGAAGCAGGCTGACAATCTCTTAAATATGCCACCAACCAGGCGATGCACTCTGATTTCAGGGAAGGTCAACTACGGGGGCGGGGGACAGGAATTTGTGCACTTGGAATAGGAAGTGCAGTGGTTGTTTTCTTAAAAAGAATGGGATGACATTATGTATGGATCTGGGTCACTCGACAAGTATTTATTCGTATGTATCCACTAAGTGCATAATAGACGTTTCAAAGCAATTTGAAGGCACGATCCTTGCTTGCAAAAGTCTTACTAACAGTCTCTCTGGGAACACAGATTCATGTTCCTATCTGATTTACTTTTGGACTGTTTTGCCAACATGGTTATAGTGCTGTCACAAAATGATTAGAAGAGTAAATACACAGCCTCCCCCAATACCCACGGCCCACAACTTGGGTTGGCTTTTTTATGGTCTAACATTGAAAGGTTGGTTGTCTTCAGTCCGCATTTTTGCCATATACCTGCTGCTGCTGCTGTTGCTGCTAAGACGCTTTAGTCGTGTCTGACTCTGTGCGACCCCACAGACAGCAGCCCACCAAGGCTCCCCCATCCCTGGGATTCTCCAGGTAAGAACACTGGAGTCGGTTGCCATTTCCTCCTCCAATGCATGAAAGTGAAAAGTAAAAGTGAAGTCGCTCAGTCGTGTCCAACTCCCAGCGACCCCATGGACTGCAGCCCACCAAGTTCCTCTGTCCATGGGATTCTCCAGGCAAGAGTGCTGGAGTGGGGTGCCATTGCCTTCTCTGCCATATACCTAGAACACTGTAAATCAATTATACTTCAATAAAAAACAAATAACTTTAAAAGAAGTAAACTTATTTTCTTCTGCAATTTCAACCAAAAACATATAAGCTACTTTCTGATCACTTTGATTAGTTTTCATTCAAAGTAACAGTATTATATACAGCATGTGGGACATGCAATTTTGATCATTTGGTTAAAATTTATAGCATAAATTTTAAGTAAATACGATTAACTTCTATCTTAGGCAGTAAAGTTGGAGAGAACTTTATCCTTACGGCTAAAAAAAAACTGTAAAAATCATTCAAGCAACTTTTATTCATTAATTCAGCTTTGAAAAGCAAACACCTAAAGTATCTGTCATGAGAAATTCAAACTCTTTTAAGAAAGGAGGTAGCAGGACTAGCTTAGTAGCAACTCACTGAAAAAGTTATTTGTTAGCATTGGTTCTGCCCTTACCCAGGATAGAGCCAGTATTTACCAGCAGTGGGTTTGTTACACGTATACCTGCCGAAATGCAGACCCAGGAGACTCTTAAACAAATGGCCTCTGTTTGATGCCACTTCTCGGGAAATGTTCTGTCACCGTGATCCCAAGGAACACCTGTTTCTCTGAAGACAGAGCCACTTGCTTTCATGCCTTTGTACTCTTCTTAAAATGCCCTCAGTCCACACTCTGAAGTACTGCATGTTCCGAAAGTCATTTAAAATAGACAAAATGATTGGCTTGGTAACTGTTTACAAGCAAATAGTAAAGGAACTTCAGGGAATAAACTACATACAAATTAGACATAGGTACATCCTCTCAAGTGCCACGTGGTCTGGCTCATGTTTACACATTAAATCATTCTTTTATTTTAATTGAAATATAGTCGATTTACAATGTTTTAGGTATAGAGTAAAGTGAATCAGTTATTCATATATACAAACATATTCTTTTCAAATTCTTTTTTTATTATAGGTAATTACACGACACCGAATATAGTTCTCTGTGCTATATAGTAAGGTCCTTGTTTTTTATCTATTTGTCTATAGTAGTGTGAATCTATTGATCCTGAATCCCTAATCTATCTCCCTCCAAATACCCTACTTTTCACTGATAACCATAATTTTGTTTTCTATGTCTGTCAAGTGCATTTCAGTTTTGTAAATAAGCTCCTTTGCATCATTTTTTAAACATTCCACACATAAATGATATCTACAGAGATATTAATCATTCTTCCATTGCATTCTCTCTTTTCCAAATTTACCTTCATTCTCAACCTTAACCCAAAGCAGCATCTTCTCTATCTCCTTGGGCATGAAAGAACCAGAGGCTCTTGCCTGGTCTTGTTCTCATCTCCTGGGTCCTTGCTGCCTCCACAGCCCTGACTCCAGGCTTCCTTGGACTCTGTGCATTCAAGTTACGTGGCTCCAGATGGCTGCTTAGGGCTGCGGGGCCCCAAGAACTTTCAGCACTTTCTAAACTTATCATTTCTCTAGTAGGTTCCAGCTTCTTTGAGGTTGGACAACCATCCACCAGAATCACCATCCACGGTTTTCTAATTGTCCTCATCGGTACCCACCTCGCCACAGGGCATTTTCCTTCAGGGAGTCACTATCTCAGCATTTACACCTGGTCCTTCTGTTTTCTCTCAGGACCTTACTGATACCCCTGTGACTAACTCTCATCAAGTCACAGGATTATGCAAACAACCCGGAAATTATTCTTGGGAAGCATCATGAGAGTTGTCACAAGATATATAATTATAGGAGATACACATTCTGTAATGTAACTCCACAAGTGAGTAGAAGAGATTTCAAAAAACAGAATAAAGTGAAGGAGACAAAAAGTTGACCTCATAGTGAATAGATAAAACAAGGAAGGGTACGGGGCTATACATTTCTGAAAGGTGGAATCAGAAAGAAGATTTTTAATGAAAGATGCTCAGGCTGCATCGGCATCGGGAGCCTAATAGATAACTATGACTCTCACTGAGTGCAGCGCTCCAGAGCCAAGATGATAAAACTGCACAGATATATTTTTAAATCCATGCGGCTGTTGTGCGGGTGTAGATGTAAAAGAAAAACAAATCCAAGCTGGTGTTCTGCTTGGAATAGCTCCACATCACACTCCCCAAATATTATTCTGTATACCCAATTTATTTTTACTTTCTAGCATATGTTAATTAACCATATAATAGACTATTTCAAATGTCAGTATAAAACAGTGACATCATTCATTTCCCACAGGGCCTAGGACATAGGTGTTTTCTCAATTTTATGAAAGAAGACAACGTTCATAGATTAAATTTGTTCTATCTATCAAGCATGTCGATTTGTTGTTCTCCTCCCATTTTTCTACTGCCTACTCTAACATGAGATCCATTCATACTTAGCTATATATTTTAACAACAGTGATTTGCATACACATGAACTTCTTGGAAGAGTGCCTGGCATATAGTAAACATTCAATAAATGTTAGCTGTAATTATTATTGTTATTATTTTTGTTATTGTTGTTCAAAACAATTTACCTTACTACAATGAATTCCTTCATAGCCTATACCTGCAGTTGTGCAGGATAGATTTACATAGTACTTTAGTCTTATAAAGTGGGATTCCAAATTCAAATAATTAAGAAAAAAACATAGAATCACTGTGCCTAGATGTCTTTTGTATGTATTATAAGCACATTTGATTTTATACTCAAATATTTTTGTGGTCAGTAGTGGAAAGAGCTGTTTAACACTAACTGAAAGAATATTTGAAAGAATACAGACAGTGCCCTGGGGCTTCCCTGGTAGCTCGGACAGTAAGGAATCTGTCTGCAATGCACAAGACCCCAGTTCCATCCCTGGGTCAGGAAGATCCTCTGGAGGAGGAAATAGCAACCCACTCCAGTATTCTTGCCTGGAAAATCCCATGGACAGAGGAGCCTGGTGGGCTACAGTCCATGGGATCACAAAGAGTCAAACATGAACAATTAACACTTTCACTTTCAGACAGTACCTCAGTTGGGAGTTTTCAAGAAATTTCTGACACAGTTCCTACAGAGAATCCACTTTAAAATACATACAGAAAAAGACATATTATGCTTAGACTTCCCCTTGCCTCCAACCCACTTACCTTGCATCTGTTGGATTAATCTCCCTGAAATGCTGTCAATCCTCATCTTAAAACCTTTAATGGCTCCCCACTGCCCAAAAGAAAAAGTGAGAACTTTTCATTTGCCTTGTCTTCTTGCATGGACCCCAAACTATCTGCATGGCTCTTCTTGTCCCCTTAAACATACTAGGGTTATTCTGTCACCAACACCACACATCATCATCGTCTTTCACAGCTGAGCACAGGTGTTGCCCCATCCACAGAGCTCTCCTGATTTATCCAGAAGAGAAGTCAAGTCCATTTCTCCATTCCCTTCACACAAGCCACAGCCCTCATCTCAGGCTGTTAGGGGCATATGTTACACACTACATACGAGGTTTCTAAACTACAAATTTCAGAGTATAACGCATACCTAGCTATGTTACACTCTCTCCAAGAGTGCGGCTATGTCTTGTGACCCCTGAATCCTCCATATGCCTAGGTAAGTGCAATGAACACTAGAATGGAAGGGAATGTCACAAGAAACCAACAAGAGAATTAAGACACCATTCTTTTAAATTCCAAGAATGAACTTTCTCAGATTGGTGCCTGGCCTAACTTAACATTTGTATATAAAATTTAAAGAAGCGGAACACACTGAAATGCCATGTCTGCATATATCATTCTAGCCTTTCATCACAACACATACTGTTCTGATGAGGCTGACAAATGGGAAAGTAGGTCAAGAGGTGACAGACGGTCTTCAATATCCATGAGTAGGACTAACATAACCACTAAACTACCAGCTACAACTGGAGCAGTGTTTGGGAGTCACTTTGGATCACTTGAAACGCAGCAGCTCAACATGAGCCATAACCCAGGAGAGCAATTAACACTCGGCATGGCAAGTTATTTAATGGAAATAAAATTGAAAATCTACTATTATGTTGCAACACTATGCAAAAAACTCAAGTGCATCAAGGTCATTCTGGGAAGTTGTAATTATTGTCCTTCCAAACAACTAAACTGACTTATCAACTAAAATCATTCAAAGAAAAGAGATATAAAATTAGGATTGCCCATTCTGGAAAAATATTAATTTGAAAGAAATACTTTCAAAGTTTATAATCACAACCAAACTTAGTTCTCAAATTATGAAAAGTAAAGAACAGAGGAAACATTTGAAATACGTATTTTCTTGAAAAAAGGAATCCAGTAGTATTCATAAGTGTATGTGGATACCATTGCTCTCAATGTGTCTTTAAACACATAAGTGGGTCCAAGAACTGTCTAGTCCTATGATTGATTCATTGGTTATTTAAAGGATTCTTAGGGCATTCAGTTCACCTTGCCCAAATAGGGTCAAAATCACGTTTGGGAAATCCTTAGTCTAACTCAACGTGGGACAGCTCCTCTAGGCCCTCCTATGCCCGCGCAGACACCACTCCTCGGGTGGCTCCTCCCGGCCACCGCCCCTGGCCTCGGGCACGAGGAGCTATCCCACGCTGAAGGTCAGGAAGGGGGATGGTAAGGAGATACCCCTCGTCCAAGGTAAGGAGCAGCGGCTGCACTTTGCTGGAGCAGACTTGAAGAGATACCCCACGCCCAAGGTAAGAGAAACCCAAGTAAGATGGCAGGTGTTGCAAGAGGGCGTCAGAGGGCAGATACACTGAAACCATACTCACAGAAAACTAGTCAATCTAATCACCCTAGGACCACAGCCTTGTCTAACTCAATGAAACCAAGCCATGCCCGCAGGGCAACCCAAGACTGGTGGGTCATGGTGGAGAGGTCTGACAGAATGTGGTCCACTGGAGAAGGGAATGGCAAACCACTTCAGTATTCTTGCCTTGAGAACCCCATGAACAGTAGGAAAAGGCAAAATGATAAGATACTGAAAGAGGAACTCCCTAGGTCAGTAGGTGCCCAATATGCTACTGGAGATCAGTGGAAAAATAACTCCAGAAAGAATGAAGGGATGAAGCCAAAGCAAAAACAATACCCAGCTGTGGATGTGACTGGTGATAGAAGCAAGGTCCGATGCTGTAAACAGCAATATTGCATAGGAACCTGGAATGTCAGGTCCATGAATCAAGGCAATTGGAAGTGGTCAAACAAGAGATGGTAAGAGTGAACATCGACATTCTAGGAATCAGCGAACTAAAATGGACTGGAATGGGTGAATTCAACTCAGATGACTATTATATCTACTACTGCGGGCAAGAATCCCTCAGAAGATATGGAGTAGCCATCATGGTCAACAAAAGAGTCCGAAATGCAGTACTTGAATGCACTCCCAAAAACGACAGAATGATCTCTGTTTCTCTCCAAGGCAAACCATTCAATATCACAGTAATTCAAGTCTATGCCCCAACCAGTAATGCTGAAGAAGCTGAAGTTGAACGGTTTTATGAAGACCTACAAGATCTTTTAGAACTAACACCCAAAAAAGATGTCCTTTTCATTATAGGGGACTGGAATGCAAAAGTAGGAAGTCAAGAAACACCTGGAATAACAAGCAAATTTGGCCTTGGAATGTGGAATGAAGCAGGGCAAAGACTAATAGAGTTTTGCCAAGATAACGCACTGGTCATAGCAAACACCCTCTTCCAACAACACAAGAGAAGACTCTACACACGGACATCACCAGATGGTCAACACCGATATCAGACTGATTATATTCTTTGCAGCCAAAGATGGAGAAGCTCTATACAGTCAACAAAAACAAGACCAGGAGCTGACTGTGGCTCAGATCATGAACTCCTTATCACCAAATTCAGACTCAACTTGAAGAAAGTAGGGAAAACCGCTAGACCATTCAGGTATGACATAAATCAAATCCCTTATGATTATACAGTGGAAGTGAGAAATAGATTTAAGGGCCTAGGTCTGATAGATAGAGTGCCTGATGAACTATGGAATGAGGTTTGTGACATTGTACAGGAGACAGGTATCAAGACGATCCCCATGGAAAAGAAATGCAAAAAAGCAAAATGGCTGTCTGGGGAGGCCTTACAAATAGCTGTGAAAAGAAGAAAGGCAAAAAGCAAAGGAGAAAAGGAAAGATATAAGCATCTGAATGCAAAGTTCCAGAGAATAGCAAGAAGAGATAAGAAAGCCTTCTTCAGGGATCAGTGCAAAGAAATAGAGGAAAAGAACAGAATGGGAAAGACTAGAGATCTCTTCAATAAAATTAGAGATACCAAGGGAACATTTCATGCAAAGATGGGCTTGATAAAGGACAGAAATGGTATGGACCTAACAGAAGCAGAAGATATTAAGAAGAGGTGGCAGGAATACATAGAAGAACTGTACAAAAAAATCTTCATGACCCAGATAATCATGATGGTGTGATCACTAACCTAGAGCCAGACATCATGGAATGTGAAGTCAAGTGGGCCTTGGAAAGCATCACTACGAACAAAGCTAGTGAAGGTGATGGAATTCCAGTTGAGCTATTTCAAATCCTGAAAGAGGATGCTGTGAAAGTGCTGCCCTCAATATGCCAGCAAATTTGGAAAACTCAGCAGTGGCCACAGGACTGGAAAAGGTCAGTTTTCAATCCAATTCCAAAGAAAGGCAAAGCCAAAGAATGCTCAAACTACCGCACAATTGCACTCATCTCACACGCTAGTAAAGTAATGCCCAAAATTATCCTAGCCAGGCTTCAACAATATGTGAACTGTGAACTTCCTGATGTTCAAGTTGGTTTTAGAAAAGGCAGAGGAACCAGAGATCAAATTGCCAACATCCGCTGGATCAGGGAAAAAGCAAGAGAGTTCCAGAGAAACATCTATTTCTGCTTTATTGACTATGCCAAAGACTTTGACTGTGTGGATCACAATCAACTGTGGAAAATTCTGAAAGAGATGGGAATATCAGACCACCTGACCTGCCTCTTGAGAAATCTGTATGCAGGTCAGGAAGCAACAGTTAGAACTGGACATGGAACAACAGACTGGTTCCAAATAGGAAAAGGAGTACGTCAAGGCTGTATATTGTCACCCTGGTTATTTAACTTATATGCAGAGTATATCACGAGAAACGCTAGACTGGAAGAAGTACAAGCTGGAATCAAGATTGCTGGGAGAAATATCAATCACCTCAGATATGCAGATAGCACCACCCTTATGGCAGAAAGTGAAGAGGAACTAAAAAGCCTCTTGATGAAAGTGAAAGTGGAAAGTGAAAAAGTTGGCCTAAGCTCAACATTCAGAAAACGAAGATCATGGCATCCGGTCCCATTCATGGGAAATAGATGGGGAAACAGTGGAAACAGTGTCAGACTTTATTTTGGGGGGCTCCAAAATCACTGCAGATGGTGACTGCAGCCATGAAATTAAAAGACGCTTACTCCTTGGAAGAAAAGTTATGACCAACCTAGATAGCATATTCAAAAGCAGAGACATTACTTTGCCAACAAAGGTCCATCTAGTCAAGGCTATGGTTTTTCCTGTGGTCATGTATGGATGTGAGAGTTGGACTGTGAAGAAGGCTGAGCACCGAAGAATTGATGCTTTTGAACTGTGGTGTTGGAGAAGGCTCTTGAGAGTCCCTTGGACTGCAAGGAGATCCAGCCAGTCCATTCTGAAGGAGATCAGCGGGATTTCTTTGGAAGGAATGATGCTAAAGGTGAAACTCCAGTACTTTGGCCACCTCATGCAAAGAGTTGACTCATTGGAAAAGACTCTGATGCTGGGAGGGATTGGTGGCAGAAGGAGAAGGGGACGACAGAGGATGAGATGGCTGAATGGCATCACTGACTCGATGGATGTGAGTCTTGAGTGAACTCAGGGAGTTGGTGATGGACAGGGAGGCCTGGCATGCTACGATTCATGGGGTTGCAAAGAGTCGGACAAGACTGAGCGACTGAACTGAACTGAACTGAACTAGTCTAACTCAATATAACCTTTCATTTATTCTGATTATAAGTGGAGGCCTGCCGGGTATTTTTGGAAGTCGGGACAAGGATTTATACTACAAGAAGAAATAAAGGACAAAAAGTTGTCTATAATGAGGGCTCTAAACTAGATTTCAGGCCAAGATTAGGGAGAGGAAACACTTCATTTTTTGTTGAAAAAACCATATCTCAGATACCCTTTTAATGCTGAGGTACTCTAATATGCAGTCATTAAAATATCCTGTGAACTTTTCATATATCAAGTTGACAGTCCTTTTTTTTGGCCACATAACAGATCAACTTTCTATCAAGCAATTCAAATCTCTCTGTAAACATGCTTAACAAACTCCCAAATTTTAGACAACAGACTGGAAAACAAGAGACAAAAGCCGCTGGGGTGGCTCCAGTGACCTAAAAGTGAGATCAGATCTTCCTGTTAGTATCGAGTCGTGCGTTTATAGCCATGCTTTATTTTGATCTCAACGTAAACTAATATTTGGAATCATAATGCCAAAAATTCTAGGGAAAACTACAGGGAAAAATTATTACTGGGAAAATCCAACGCACATACTAAAAAATCTATTACTAAAGGAAAAAACTATAAATCAATGTCTTACATATTTCACTTCCCAAAAACAAGAAATTGCTTTGACTGTATATCTTTTGCTCTTATGGTTCCTATAGCACTGAAGGAGCAACCCTTCTGGTCCAGCTGTAACTATTAAATTGACCTAATCTAACTTCAAGGAAACAAGATGTGGATTAAACACTTAAGACTATGTGTGGTTTCATTTTAATCTGTGAAACTCTGCGGCGTCTTTACATTTGTTATTTTTGATAAATGGCTGAGAAAAGAAACCAGCAAGTGCATTTTGTATTAATTTCTAGTGTAAAGATATCTTCAAACAAATAAAATTCACTCTGTAATAAATTTAAACACAATATCCCTTGTTTATAGAAGCTTATATAAAAGTCCAAAGACCTGAGTACTTGGGCTCAGTTACAAAGAAAAGTATGACATTCTTTGACAGTCAAAGGAATAATTCTCATTCGATGATCCCTTTATTATTGCTATCTTTAGTTACCATGGGGGCTTATGTGAATAAAATAAAATCCTGCATGCACTAGGATAGAATTACAAATGAATGTTCTCTATTCCTGTTTATGTTAAGAGTTCCAAGAATGACTATCATGTGAGTATAATGGCGGTCTTTTAGCAGTGCTGACATAAAAGGGCCGTTCCACTGTGTTGTTTAATTGTATATATTCCAATGCTAGGCAACTCTCCAAACCTTATTGTAAACATTGTATAAGGTCTGTAAGTTCACCAAAATAATGGAGTTCAGGCTTTTTCAGTTAATCCAAGTGACAGTTGACTTCTCTTTAGGATTTGATATATTGTTTGCCATGATTAGTGTAGATTGCTTTGTCACATAAAACAAGCTGACATTTGGAAACTCAGCCTAACGTTATGCTCTAAGGGTGTCATTTTTCTCCCCATGAAACTGACTTGGGGCAGTGTTTTGTTTTCCAGGTCTAGAGAAAAAGGTAATCTATTATAGTTTGTTGGCTTAAGGTTGTAGATACAGAAATATATAATCAACAGCTATACTAAACAGTTATTACTGTTTATTATATTATAGCAACAGAGAGATTTTTATTAGTTTGATAGAAATTATACTTTAAAAGAATTTCTAGTGAAAATTCCCATTTTTGTACACTCACAAGCAGACACAAGTTTCTGTGCAATGATTAAGAAAGAAGGAAAGGCAAAGAATCATAGAATAAAAGGTAATACATTCTTACCCTTGAGTTTTATAAGAATGAGGCTCATTTACTGTTCAAAGGACATTGTTTATACATTCCAGACTTCCATCTTATAATTGCGCCAGAATTTGTAAAAAAGGAAATCTCAGCAGGGCAGCAAAATTTATTCAAAGCAATAGCTGCACATAATTGGTATAAAATACCAGAAACAGTCTGCTCTGAAAACTCTTTTCTCAGCAGTACAGATTCCTACCCCTTCAACTCTCTTTCTATATTCAAATAAAGTTTGACTTCTCTTCCATTACGTAAATCTTTCCTTCCCCTATCCAGATAACATATTTGTTAAAAGGTACTATGAAGCATTTTCAGTGCAAATGATGTGAGAAACTTTTTTGATGCCCATTTAGTTTCATTAGTTAGTGTTTACCTGGTTACTATGGCAATAGATAAGCAAGGAGAACCAATGTTGTGGAAGAAAGCTGATTTTATCTTTTATAATTTCCCAAAATATTATGAGTCAATTACGCATTTTATCTCACATAAAAGTGAGTTAAAATTTCACTGTTGTGTTAGTATCACTTCAAGAACTCAATTAAATGAATAAAAGAAAGAAGGCTTAAGTATGGACATTATTATACAAACTTGAAAAACACATTAAAGGAAGGTAACAAAGTGTGATATATTCCATACATGAAACCACACCTTTCTTCAGCACATACCATATCATTAGTTTATACTGTTTATTGGGTTTCTGACAAAATTACTTCAGAAATGAAATGGAAAGAGGCAAAATAACTGCATCTTTCTATTTAAAGAGCCATTTCATTCTAAAAGTTACTTCAACATTCTTGAGTTTGTAGAGCAAGATCATTTTAAAAAATTGTTATAATCACCTTAGACCTTATCTTGTTCATTTCAAAAGGCTCAGTCTCATATATAATTATTATGGCCTATTAAAGGCCAATGAAATAAAGCATAACACGGAAAAGGTCCGCCTGAGTAGAAGAATAATAATCAGAAAACAAACATCCGTGAACTTAATGCTCTGGAAAGTATTTTCAGTTGCATTATAGGTAATATGTCATATCTGTGATGTAATCATCTGTTTTTCCTTATGGAATAATTATGAATTTCAAGTGAATGTTTTTTCAGATTCTGGACTTAGTGTAAGGTCTAAAGACAGGTGAAAAAGAAGAGCACTTTATTTAAAATGCCAAGAGAACTCTCAGATTTCACCATAAAGCTGAATATATATGTTACGTATATATTATATATAATATATACAATAAAAACAAGGAAATAACCAAAAAATGAATGAAGACATTAAATATCAAGACCTTGAGGAGAAGATATATGATACACCTTTAATCATTATATGATACATCATTAGTCATATTTTCTTTTGAGTACATACTNCTGCCTCTTGAGAAATCTGTATGCAGGTCAGGAAGCAACAGTTAGAACTGGACATGGAACAACAGACTGGTTCCAAATCAGGAAAGGAGTACGTCAAGGCTGTATACTGTCATCCTAATTATTTAACTTATATTCAGAGTGCTGCTGCTGCTGCTAAGTCGCTTCAGTCGTGTCTGACTCTGTGCGACCCCATAGATGGCAGCCCACGAGGCTTCCCCGTCCCTGGGATTCTCCAGGCAAGAACACTGGAGTGGGTTGCCATTTCCTTCTCCAATGCACGAAAGTGAAAGGTGAAAGTGAAGTCGCTCAGTCGTGCCCGACTCTAGCAACCCCATGGACTTCAGCCCACCAGGCTCCTCCGTCCATGGGATTTTCCAGGCAAAAGTACTGGAGTGGGGTGCCATTGCCTTAAATTCAGAGTACATCATGAGAAATGCTTAGCTAGATGAAGCCCAAGATGGAATCAAGACTGCCAGGAGAAATATCAATTACCTCAGATATGCTGATGACACACCCTTATGGCAGAAAGTGAAGAATAGCTAAAGAGCCTCTTGATGAAAGTGAAAGAGGAGAGTGAAAAAGTTGGCTTAATACTCAACATTCAGAAAAACTAAGATCATGGGATCTGGTCACATCACTTCGTGGCAAATAGATGGGGAAACAGTGGAAACTGAGAGACTTTATTTGGGGGGCTCAAAAATCACTGCAGATGGTGACTGTAGCCATGAAATTAAAAGACGCTTACTCCTTGGAAGAAAAGCAATGACCAACCTAGACAGCATATTAAAAAGCAGAAACATTACTTTGCCAACAAAGGTCTGTCTAATCAAGGTTATGGTTTTTCCAGTAGGCTTGTATGGATGTGAGAGTTGGACTATAAAGAAAGCTGAGATCCGAAGAATTGATGCTTTTGAACAGTGGTGTTGGAGAAGACTCTTGAGAGTAACTTGGACTGCAAGGAGATCCAACCAGTCCATTCTAAAGGAAATTAGTCCTGATTATTCATTGGAAGGACTGATTTTGAAGCTGAAACTCCAATACTTTGGCCATGTGATGCAAAGAACTGACTCATTTGAAAAGACCCTGATGCTGGGAAAGACTGAAGGTGGGAGAAGGGAACAACAGAGGATGAGATGGTTGGATGGCATCACCAACTCAATGGACATGAGTTTGAGTAAACTCTAGGAGTTTGTAATGGATAGGGAGGCCTGGTGTGCTGCAGTCCATGGGGTTGCAAAGAGTCGGATACAACTGAGTGGCTGAACTGAACTGAACAGAATATCTACATCATAAAAATAAATTTATTGTTTTTTAACTGAAGTAGAGTTTTTAAAGATGAGAAATCCAGGCACAATGATCTATTTTTAAATATAAGTTGGTCTAAATAAATATAACCTACCTTTGAAAAACATATACTATATAACATAAGAGCGTTCTTGTATCTTTTGCTTTGCTTTTACTAGCCAAAAACTATAGGACTCACTCTATTTTGGGTGCATTTAACTTCTTTTCCCTTTATATTCTGGTCACCAGTATTTACAGGGTTCCTATATGTCGAGGCTCCTAGAAGGCAATGGCACCCCACTCCAGTACTCTTGCCTGGAAAATCCCATGGACGGAGGAGCCTGGTGGGCTGCAGTCCATGGGGTCACTACGGGTCGGACATGACTGAGTGACTTCACTTTCACTTTTCACTTTCATGCACTGGAGAAGGAAATGGCAACCCACTCCAGTGTTCTTGCCTGGAGAATCCCAGGGACGGGAGAGCCTTGTGGGCTGCCGTCTATGGGGTCACATAGAGTTGGACACGACTGAAGTGACTTAGCAGTAGCAGTATATGTGGAGGCTAGCAATCTTAAAAAAAAAATCTACAAATGCAAGATTCAACTTCTAAGTTTAAAATGGATTTCACGCAAAAATTAAATCAGGTAACCTATATTTCTTTAACAGTTTACTAGAGCTGTCTTGCTCAATTATGACAGTCACTAGCCACCTGTGGCTAAAATTTTCAATTCAGTGACTCAAGTCACATATGCCAAATTTCAGGTGCTCAATAGCCTCCATGGGGCCAGTGGCCACTGCTTTAGACAGTGCCCATATAGGAGATTCCTGTAGTTGTGGAAAGTCCTACTGGACAGAGTGGCACCGAAGTATTTCTTTAAGGAGCGAGCTTCCCAAATTTATCTTGAAATGAGGTGCTTTGGATTACTTTCTAATGTCGTTTCAAAGTATTTAATTATTGTGTAAAGCAAGGTACAACTCCACTAGTAGTGAATTTTCTTAGAAAGTTATCTGCTGTTGATAGCAGCAGGCCTGGCAAAATGTTTTGTACATAGTAGGCACTCTATTAAATATGGCTTATCTCATTCAAGGAAAAACAAAGATTTTTTAAGAAGGCAATAATAGTGCTGCTAACTGAAAGAAAAAAAAAAACTATTCATTAAGAAACGTAGTAAGCAGCCATTTATTTATTTGACAAATATTTATTGCTCCCCATTCTTCGGGCTGCCTTGCCACCTTCTCCATCCTACTCTGCACCCTAGAGGTGGACCCATAATGCCTTGCATCGGAGGGATTCTCCTGCCTCTGGCTTCTTGTGGATTCCAGCTGGAGAGACTCACAGGAGATCTGAAAGTGGGAGGGAAGTGAGACCTGTCTGCCTAACGTGGGTGGGCCTTGGTCCTCAGCCAAAGGCCACTGCTCCTCTCAGGCAGTCCTCTTTACAAGGTACCCTTCTGGGAGCTGCCCCCTTCTCTAGTCCTTCAGACCTCGTGGAGTAAAAATACCCATCTTTTGCTAGCCTTGAAACATGTCATTATCCCTTTTTCGTTTCCCTAAGTCCTGCCAACACATTGGTAAATAGCCTTGTTTATTAAACATCCCTTAAATACCAACTTTAAGTATGCCATATGTTTCCTGTCAAAACCCTGACAACTATAATCACAAATCTGTCCAGACACAGTCCTAGGCCCTTAGAGACCTCCAGCTAATCCTAGGAAATACAGTTCTTAGAAAGGTAGCCCTTTTAAAACATTTAATTGCTTTTCAGTAATAATGCCCCATGCATATGTTATTCAAAAGTTACGAGTGAAATTTTCATTTTAATGGGCCTCTCATTTCTACATACATTGTATTTGTTATATTTAACTTGAATATTTCGTTTCTGTACTTCATGAACTGCTTATATGACAGTGACAAACTAGCTTAATAGTAGTGATGGCCTTCTAGGCATGAACAAGGAATCTAATGGTAAAGCAACAGACTGGGAAAATTATGTGAGTAATTTAGACTAAAAGTCCCCTTTTATCCTAATCGTGTATTTTAAATAAGAGCATTTCATCCCTAAAGAATTCTGGCTGTGTTTCATACTTCTCTTTATCATATTAGAAAACAAAAGACATGGATTCAATTTAATATGCATTTATTTAACTACTATGTGCAAAACATTGCAATAGGCACAAAAAAGAACAAGGTATATTTCCTGATTCTTAATGTATTAACACATTCTTATAAAGGTGATCACATATAAATTACTGTTAGCAAAATGCTACATTAAACTGTTACTAAATGCAGTTTAAATAATTTCAGACTATGCTTTTTCTTTCCTGATAAACTCTGACTTTTTCCATATTTTCTCCTAACACGTAAACTGTATTATATTATAATGTTAATTTACTATATATTATTTTCACCTCTTATAAGTTTCACTAAATTCCACTCAGTGAAAGTTAACATGTAATAAGGAATGAGGAAAGATAAGATTAGTAAACTCTTATGTCCCCATATTTTAAACATCCCAAACATGAGATTTTATCAGCTACCCAACAATGAGCATATAACCAATGCAAGACTGGATATATCTGCCTTAATATGCCTGTACATTCTTTTAAATGTGAGTAATCTTTGCTCTAAAGCTTCGTTACAT
Organism: Redunca redunca; assembly: GCA_006410935.1. Lineage (NCBI taxonomy): Eukaryota > Metazoa > Chordata > Mammalia > Artiodactyla > Bovidae > Redunca > Redunca redunca. The sequence goes on from SJYQ01095512.1 coordinate 49,319, forward strand.
TTTGGAAAAGTTAGATGAAAGGTACTAAAATCAGAAACATTTAGTTTAGGAAGTAAACTTGGATCAGAAAAGAAATTCCATCTTTCTAAGGATAATAATTATTCCTGTGCTTATTGGAACCCTGACTTTCCTCTAAGTTACTCTGATGGAATACATATGTTTTTAACTTAAATAATGCACAAGATTTCTAAAATGTCAAGCAGGCCTATCTTTCTTGCAATGATTAAATAAGCAAAGCAAAGTAAAATACAAAGTTACCGCTTTGTTTTGGGAGAGACTCAGCAATTTACACATACCCATTTGTTGTTGTTTAGTCCTTAAGTCATGTTCCCCTCTTTGGCAACCCCATAGACTTGTAGCCCACCCAGCTCCTCTGTCCATGGGATTTCCCAGGCAAGAATACTTGGAGTGGGTTGCCATTCTTTCCAGGGGATATTCCTGAATCAGGGATTGAACCTGCATCTCCCACACTGGCAGGTGGGTTCTTTACCACTGAGCCACCAGGGAA
>SJYQ01095513.1:0-66097 GCA_006410935.1 Redunca redunca
TCCCAACTATATACCTAGAAGGCTGTCTCCTCCCACTTTTCTTACTATCCATGAAGTTTCCTGAGCCAAAAAGGATGACACACTTCAAAATTCCTAGCGCACTTTGTATCGAATGGGAAACTTTCTATTATATGTCAAAAACCCCACCCCAAAATATGGGCTATGCTCAAAGGGGGTTTATTGACTCATGTAATTTTGGGGCCTTTTTGACAGACCTAAAGATGACTGGTGTCAGGGATGGCTGGATCCAGAAGGTATAGATGTTCAAAAGGAAATCCAGGTATAGTTATCAAAATGGGGAATAGATACCAAGAAGAGCAAAGCCTAACATACTTCTGTTCTCTGTCATGCATGTAAATGTCAACTCCTTTGAAACTCTATCTCCAGAGAGGTTTTTAGTTCTAATAGGGTAGCGGTCCGGAGTGACCCCAATCCCTATGAGGCATGAGCATCACCTGGCAACTCATTAGGAAGCACTTGTTCTGAGTCCACCCCGTTCTGATGAATCAGAAACAATAGGTCAGGGCCCAGAAATCTGTGTTCTAACAAGAGCTCCAGGCACCTCTGATGCTCTAGAGTTTGAGGACTACTGCTGTAGGTCAAGGGCTGTATTTCACATTCCCTCATCGTTGGCATTTAATATTTACTATGTGAAATAAAAGTAAATAAATGAACGCAAAGAGGGAGGCCCTGAGCTGTTCCTTTGAAGAAAGGCATTCATTACTCAAGGTTCACTTGGGTGCCTGCACAGAACTCTGGCCGATTTAGGCATGTATTTAGTCTCCTTCCCCTATTCTATTGGCACACAGTAAGTGCTTGAGGAAAAAAAAAAAAAATCAGCTGTTTTGATTCCTATGTGCCAAGCACTGTGTTATGTTCCAGCCATGGGTGGCAACCAAACACAGACTGGGTCTCTGTCCTCTGGAGCCGCAGACTAGCAATCATGAAAAAGTCAGATGAATGAAAATGGGGCACTCTAGGAAGTGCCCAAAATGAGAGATGCTGGTAGAATACCAGGGTATATCAGGGAATCTGAGCAATGCAAAGAGGTGAGAAAGGCAGAAACTGAAATTTCTGGGAAACTCTGAAATCAAAGAATCAAAGGAGGTCTGAGCTCCTGGCCTCAGCAAGACCATACCCAGGGCTGCCCTGAAGACCACAGCAGTCAGGGCTGGTAGACTCCTTGTTCTGGGATCTGCCTCTAAAAGAACTCACTGTCAGTGTTGTTTTCCCTCCACTCAAGCATCAGATTCTAGAGAAGAAGAAACTGGTTGGCCCAGCTTAGCCAGTTGCTCCATGCCCAGAACTTACACAGCCACAGCTAAGCAGGTGGGAGAGCACCCCAGACAAGGGTCCTGGGGCATCCTCGAGAGCCAGCATTGTAGAGTGGTCAACTCATTCTAATTTTCATGAGACTTTTTCAGTTTTAGTGTTGAAAGTCCCTTCTCCAGAAACCCCTCACTGTCTGGCTCAATCTGGCTCTACTTAAGCCCCTGAAGCCCCTTGGGATGGAGGTCACACAAGCCAAGGCCTCCCTGCCTCTGCTCCTCGATCAGGGCCACCTTCACTCCACCCAGTTCACAGTCACACTTGCAGCAAACAGGAGGGTAAGGAAAGATGATCCAGCGATGATCAGAGCCAGAACTTGTGCAGGCCTTGCCCAACGCATTGGACCTTCCTAGGCCTCTTCTTCCTTTCTAAATGAGAGTCTAAGGAGTCTGGACTCTGGAATCCGTGCTCCTCTGAAACTTTTGGGTGTGCAGACCTCTCTGCTTGACTCTGAGATGGGGCTGGGTCAGTACAGAAAAAAGAAAAGGTGATCTCTGCTCACACTGATTTATAATCCAGTTACACGTCACTCAGGTGACAAAAAAAAACAAAACAAGCCAAGCTGCTCACATTTCCTAGTCCAAGTGCAGGACACAAACACCAGGGGCCCAGTAAGCCCCAGGAAACCACTGGGGGCTTCCTGGAGGAGGGGCTGAACTTAACTCATGTACTGGGCAACAGCGTTGAGGCTCCCTGGTTCTCCCTGGCTTCTTCCCCCACATAATGCAAAGTCTTGCTTCTTTAGCCTCAGAGAGCTGCAGATACTTTTTCAGAAGGTGCACTCAGATCTGGGTGGGCACAGGGACTGGGTGGGGGCAGAGGGCAGTGAGTGTGATGCTGTGATTAAATTCACCTTCGAGGCTGGACCAAACTTGCTGAGGCTCAGATTCTGGGCAGTAGCCCCTTGGGTGGTATTTAAGAGGCATTTGGGATGTGGATTTGGACTGTTGAGTGGGGGGCTACAGAGTACACTGTAGTCCAGCGCAGGGAGAGGGAGGGAGGCTGGCGTCTCTCATCAACTTGTTCATTCATTCTATCGAAAGGTTCTGCCAAACCTTTACTGAGCTACTGCTCTGGGTCAAGGACTATTCAGGCCACTGGGACTGCACAGACTCCGTATGTTCTGCGGTGAATGCTGCTCATTAGAGAATGTCTCCAACACCTCATTTTACAAATGAGAAAAATGAGGCCAGACCCAAGGCACACAGGGGGTCAATGGCCTGCCCAGGACATGTCAGCAGTAGGCAGGTCCCCACCAGGAAAATGGGAGTGACTCTGGGATGCTGGAGCCTTAAAGGGCCCGAGCCTCAATATGTAGGAGAGGGATTCAGGGGCAGGTGCTTCAGGTTGGGTCAGCTTCTGGAGTCGGCAGGGGATGAAAATATCAGCACCAGCTGAAATTCAGACAATTAGCCACAGGGCAAGTTCCGCATCCCACCACCCCAGGACAGAGGCGCCCGGGAGTCTGGCCAGAAGCAGAATGCAGGTAAAGAGGGCTAAGCCCCAGCATTGTGATTTCCAGCCTTGGAGAGACTGAGGTGCTAGGCTTGGTACTGAGTGACTCAGATAGGGCTGCAGCATCATAAGAAGAATAACAAGAAGAAGCTTCCCAGGTACCTGGCATGCATTGTCTGGGTAAATCCTAGCAACAAGTGTATCCCCATATCACAGATGAGGAAACTGAGGCACAGGAAGGATAGGTTCTGGTCCAAGGCCACACACCTAGCACCTGGTTGAGCAGGACTTGAATGGAGGTAGTTGGATTCTAAAACCCCTGTCTGAATAGCATCCCCACCCCTGCCCTATGTTTTAACTTGCCTGGTACGCACATTTTCAAACACGTACAAAAGTGGAGAAAGCAATTATATTGATCCCAAGTGTACCCACCACCCAGTTTTAATGTGGATCCACATTTTGTAATCTTATTTAATCTACAGACCTACTATATTCAGGAAGGGGCTGGAATATTTTAAAGCATATTACAGACTTCATGTTTCAGCACTAAACACTTCAGTATGCTTATCTAATGGACAAAACTATTTTTCTTTTACATAAGCATTATGCCATTGTTCCACCTAAGAAAGTCAACATTGACCTCTGGAGGTCATCTATTGCAACCTTCTCTGATTAGCTCAATGTTGCCTTTTTTAAAATAAGATTTTTTGGATGTGGACCCTTTTTAAAGTCTTTATTGAATTTATTACAATATTGCTTCTGTTTGTTTGTTTGTTTTAATGTTTTGGCATTTTTGGCCCTGATCTTTGAGCCTGATTCCTGGCTCCCCAACCAGGAATCATACCTACACCCTTTGCATTGGAAGGTGAAGTCTTAACCACTGGACTACCAGGGAATTCCCCCAAAGATGCCTTTTTACAATTGATTTGTTCTTATCAGGACCCAACTAAGAGCTACCCAACGCATCAAGATGCTTGCATCTGTCAGATGCTAGTTTCCTCTCTACCTGCCCTGCCCACCACCGCCTCCCCCACCCCCCGCCCCCCGCCAGCCAATGATGTGTCCTTCCTTTTATAGGCGGGAAACTGAGGCAGGGTTCAAGGGGCAAGGCCAGGACCGTAATACAACTGACTCAGGTCCACAGGTCTCCCCGCTGACAGTTTAGAACCCCTCTCATTTATTCTCTTCTATTTTAGAACCAGCAGAGAAGTTAGCAAGAACGGGCATCCTTAAGCACTGTGAGTTCTCAGGATATAATTCACTTTAATCTTTTAAGCATTTGACAGTATTTGCTTGAAAGAAGGAGCAACAAGTACATAATTATTGCACTAATTAAGCTGCCAAAAACACAAGCGTGCAGCAAGAGCACCTTTGAAACGGGGAGCCCACGACGCATTAGCATCTGCTGTAAGCTTATTAATCACCTAACAGGCAATTAGCAAGCTGTTACTGTTTGAGGCTGCTATGTAAATAAATTCTTGGGTTAATTTCTTCCTCTGATAATAAAGAAAACATTATGAAAATTAGCTAAGCGACAATGTAAATGATCTTCACTGTTAATTATATGACGGTGTTACATATGCAAGGACCCCAGTGCTGATAAGGCCCCGGCTCCCTCCCTCCTCATCGGCCACCCCCAGCCCCGACCTTGGCTCTGCTGCTTTAAAACTAAAAGTGTTGACACAGGTAATGGGGGCGGGGGAGCCATGGGGACTGAAGTCACAGCTGTTTGCTTGCAGCTTGCCCAGAGCAAGTGCCAAAGCTGCAAACCAGGACGAGGCTGTTTCCTCGCTGGGACTTGAGGAAACCCTGGGCTGGCCTGTGACCCCAACTGGCAGCAGGGGAGCAGGGAAGAGGTAGAAGATGAGACCGGGGTCCTCCCCAACCCAGGGCTGCCTGGTCCCACAGGCTCCCCTGAAGTGTTGAGTTAAAGCTTCCTGGGCTCCTGTATTGACACAGAAAGGCAGTTCCTTTGCATGTGGTATCTGGTAGGCTGGGACCTCCTGGTTCATCCATCAGGCATGAAGTACAAGGTAGATAAGAGCCCTGGCTTCAGAGTTCAAATTAGGTCTCCACCACAGAGGGGCTATGTGACCTTAGACAAATGATCAAAATTCCCTTGGCCTCAGTTTCTTCATCTGCAAAATGGAAATGGTGGTAATAGCACCTACAAAGAGTTGCCGTGAACAGTGAAACGGGATCCTCAGAAAGTCCTTAGCATACAGCCTGTCTATGGTGAGCACTCAATCAGCTCTGTTCAGTCGCTCAGTCTTGTCTGACTGCGACTCCATGGACTGCAGCATTCCCTGTCCATCACCAACTCCCGGAATTTACTCAAACTCATGTCCATCGAGTCAGTGATGCCATCCAACCATTTCATCCTTTTTGTCCCCTTCTCCTCTTGCCTTCAATCTTTCCCAGTATCAGGGTCTTTTCAAATGATCCTTAAAAGTCAGCTCTTCACATCAGGTGGCCAAAGTATTGGAGCTTCAGCTTCAGCATCAGTCCTTCCAATGAATATTCAGGACTGATTTCCTTTAGGATGGACTGGTTGGATCTCCTTGCAGTCTAGGGGACTCTCAAGGGTCTTCTCCAGCACCACAGTTCAAAAGCATCAACTCTTCAGTGCTCAGCTTTCTTTATAGTCCAACTCTCATATTCATACATGACCACTGGAAAAACCATAGCCTTGACTAGATGGACCTTTGTTAGCAAAGTAATGTCTCTGCTTTTTAATATGCTGTCTTCACTTTGACTTTTCATTTTCATGCATTGGAGAAGGAAATGGCAACCCACCCCAGTATTCTTGCCTGGAGAATCCTTGGGACGGGGGAGACTGGTGGGCTGCCATCTATGGGATTGCACAGAGTCGGACATGACTGAAGCGACTTAGCAGCAGCAGGTTGTCATAGCTTTTCTTCCAAGCAGCAAGTATCTTTTAATTTCACGGCTGCAGTCACCATCTGCAGTGATTTTGGAGCCCTGCAAAATAAAGTCTTTCACTGTTTCCATTGTTTCCCCATCTATTTGCCATGAAGTAATGGGACTGGGTGCCATGATCTTAGTTTTCCGAAGTTGAGCTTTAAGCCAATTTTTTCATTCTCCTCTTTCACTTTCATCAAGAGGCTCTTTAGTTCCTCTTCACTTAACAGATGGGAACCCTTATGGCAGAAAGCGAATACTCACTACATGTTCACTATTACCACCAGCACTGACCTGGTAGCTGATTGTGTGCCAAATGCCAGGAACCCAAGGGGAAAGGTGCAAAACTGCCACCCTAGAACTGAGACAGCCAGCAGATGGGTGTCAAAATAACCAGCCTACCAGGTGCCACAGGCCACGAGCTGGAGGAGAGAAACAGATAAGAACTGACCTGAGGAGAGAGGGACAAGGCCAGTGTCTCATTTCCTGGGGGACTGGGTCTTGGATGTTGGTTCTAAACACGTTCACTGGGACATTGTGTAATGGCTTTAAAGTCAGATAGCAGTTTGTCTCTCTTTGAGAAAGCTCTCTGCTTGAGTCTTGCTTGTAGGGTTTCGGGAATGGAGAGATAGATGGGACAGGCTCACACAAGGCCTGACACTGATGGATGCACGATAAGAATGGGTCCCTTAAATTATAAAAGAGATGCCAGCACAGAAAGGCTTCTCACAAGGCTCAGCCCCTGAGAGTGTCAAGGTTCCCTGGGCAGAGGAGAGGGGCCTTGTCATACTGGTGAAAGTTGCCCAGATGTCCACATCTTGATGACCAGGTCCAGATGCCTGCTGCCTTACACCAGCCTTTCCCAAGCTAGTCCTCTGAGATTGTCAAGGAAGAAAAAGAGCTTATTGTCCATTTAGGTAGGGAAACAGTGACACAGGTTGCATCTACTGTGGTACTCTTCTGAGAACTTAAACGCTTATATGTCCAAATCACAAACAAAGTCTAATTTCTCCCACACTTAAAGAGCCCCTATAATCAATAGTAAGATCAGCAACTCATTTTTGAAATGGGTGAAGTTGTACTTTTTTATACCCTAAAAATGCAGCTACCCATGAGCAAGCAATTCCAATCCTAGCTACACACTCTAGTCTGGACATTTTTGCCCCTGCGCACCGTGTCCCAGGATCGCAGCTTCTGATTAAGAGCCCAGAAGGCCTCTGTTCCCCACTCTGCTCCTGGGGACTCAGGCAAAGGACAGTCCAATCCTTTTATACCTTTAGATTTGTCCCATGTGATAAATCAGACATATATCTATATGTCTAAATGCTAAGATGCCTTTGAATTGCCAAGAGGGGTGTTAATATAACATGCATACATTTTCTACTCTTATTTGACTCTGGCCCCTTTTCTCAGGGGAACCCTGTTGACCTCCTGACATTCCAGGGACACAACTGGTAACCACAACATGCCCCCTGCTACTTGAAATCCCAGTTCTGTCCTCTGGGCCCATCCTGACAATCTTTACCCCATGACAACCTCCTTGTAAATGGAAGGCCTGGCTCATGGCCTTTACTTTTCTTCCCCACCCCTTTTTTTCCCCAGCTAAGGGTCTTCATCTTATTCAATAAGGTCTTTGACAGGCTCCCCAGACCCTTCACCAGCTCAGCCCCTCTCCTTTTCATAGTCTGCCAACCCTGATATGTCCTTTAATCTGTGACACCTAGAAATAAACACATCTCAGAAAGGTGCCCACAAGCACAGAGGACCGTCAGGTCGTCAGTCCCCAGGCTCTGGGTGCATTGCCTCTGCCCAGGCCGTCCATGTAAGAGGCAGACTTCTCTGTGGGCAGCTGGATCACACCACAAGCTTCTATTGATCTTGTGGTCAACGGAAACCACCCCACCCCCCTCCTCACCCCAGCCCAGGTCTTTTACATAAGACGGCTGCGAGCCAACCTCCTGCATCCTGTACTTAGGCGATTGATTTTTCTGAACCTGAGATGGAAGGTGTCGCATTCATCCCTGTTATGCTCTGTCCTGCTAGAGTGGCCGCTGGCAAGGCCTACAGCATCGCATGAATCCTAAATTGGGCTGCGCGGGCCAGTGGAAAAGACAGCCCTGGGGCTGGCTCTGCCACCTGCCAGTGGTGTGACTTTGATCAAGTCCCGTTTTGTCCAAGAGTGAGGAATGGCCCTGAAACACCTGGGTCGCCGCTCTCCCTTCCAGCTGTGCGGCCAGCCTCTTTCTGTGTCTGCCTCCACCCAGCTGCTTACACTCTCACGTTGACAGCTTCAGGGCCCGGGAGAGAACTTGAAGGCCACCAGTGACCTCCCTCTCGGTCAAATGGAGCCATCTGTCAACCCGTCGGGGTTACGCCTGTTCCACGAGCCCTTTACTGATTTATGATCCAGCCTAGGTTTGGGTCCATCTTCTGTTTATTATTCTGCCTTTTCTCCTGCAATGCTTCCTACATGTGGAAACACCCACTGCTGTGTCTGATCTGAAGTCTAAACAAAGTATGTATCTGTTTGTTTCCTTTTTCTGCTATGACAACAGTCTTTGCTTCCTAAGTCCAGCCTTCTTTTCTACTCGGTAGTATGGCTTTGAGAAATGAATGAGGGCTCTGTGGCAAACCTGCTTCTCCAACTGATCACTAGGGGCTCACTGAGTTGTCCTAAGTGGTCCCCAGGGGCCCGACTCCATATTAACTCCCATTGATTTGGAACGAGGGGAAAAAAGCATTGAACTTGTTTTGCCATAGTCTTGGTTAGGAAGTGGGTTTTAGTTCTACTCTCTGTGTTACTATATCCTAATCCCATTGGAAGACTATTCTGAGCACCTCAGGAATCCTTTCTTGCAGAGACATAGGAACCCAGATCCAGGAGCAATGCCTTTTTTACAAAATAAAAATAAAATTGAAATGTATCCTCCAATGCATTTATCTAACCACTGAACAAAAAATACTAATGTGACTAAAGAAAGAGATAAAAACACTAATCCTTAGCCATGAAAGGGAGAAAATTCTCTCACTGTTATTGGGATGATTAAATGCAACAGTTGATGTGGTCTGTCCCAGCATGTTCTAGGTATTTCATCTTTTGCTTTTTCTCTTGTATGCCAGGCATATTGGTTCCAATTATTCTGGTTTTAGGGCTGGAGGGAGCCTTAAAGCTCTGCTAACTGATTCTCTTTTTGCACTGAGACCCCAGCAGACAGGCTAGTGGCAGAATCACTTGTTGGCTCATCTTTCTCCTACCCAGAAACTTTGCACATTCATAAGGTGATAATAAGAGCTAACATGCATTGAGGGCTCACTACATTTAAGCACATAACTCTACAATAACCTTATGAGGTTATTTTATAGTAATTATTTTAAAAATTATTATCTTCCCAGCTTTGCAGATGAGGAAGAGAGAAAGAGAGAGGTTAAGAGACTTGCTTAAGGTCACACAACTAGACGTGGCAGGGCATGGTTTAGAAGCCTGTAGGCTGGCCTGTGCTCTGACCATCACACACAGTAACCTCTTTCATAAACCCTGAGGCAGCAAACCCTCCAGGACCCAAGGGGTCAAAGCAAGGACTGGAAAAGAGCAACGGGATTCTCCTGCTGTCGTAAACGTGCACATCAGCGTGCTTAGGGCATCCACAGTGTTGTGCAACCATCGCCTCTCTCCAGTCCCAGAACATTTTCATCGGCTCCAGAGGAAACCCCAATTAAGCAGGGCTCCCCATTCCCTCCCCCATCCCCGCCCCCAGTCTCTGGCAATCACTTTCAGTCTCTCCAGCCTGGCCTTTTTCGGACAGTCCGCCTAGATGGAATCATCCAGTATATGACCTTTTGTGCCTGGCTTCTTTCACTTCGCATCAGGTTTCTGAGGTTCATCCATGATGTAGCGTGTGTCTGTGCTTCATCCCCTTTTATGGCTCAATAATATTCCTCAGCAGCACTTCCTAATCAACATGGAAGGCAAGGGTCCATTCCACATTTGAGCAGAGGCTTTTCAGGAGACAGGCAGGTGGACACAGGTGCACGTGAAAGGAAAAGGGAGACAGAGAAAAAGATGAAGAAGAAGAAGAAGGCGAGGGGGGATCGAGGGGGAGGGGAGGGAGAGAGACCACATTTGAACAAGGATGGCTATGAGCAGCAGGGCTCGAGCAGATGCAGCTTTCAAACCAGGGGGGTGTGTTTTGGTGACACTCAAGTGTCAGGAAATAGTAGACACCAGTTAGGTGGCCTGGCTGGGGACAAGGTGTCAGAAATCACACCGTTAGTCCTGTGCTTCCCCGTCCACCTGTTTTCTCACCCCTTCTCTCCCTCTTTCACACATGTTCTTAGGTGTGGCTGGCGCCCTGCAGGCCTGTGAAGGCAGTGGAAGTCCCCTGGTCCTCTGACTCTGCCCCCAGATTTGGAGCAACCTTTTTCCTTCCCTCTGTGGGGGGCTGTGGGGTGCAGTTCAGGGTCACTGCAGGACTGCCTATGGTCCCTCCGCAGGGAGAGGCTGGGACCCCCAAGACTTTGCTGCAGACCAGGGCTGTGTACCCACCCTTGGGGACTGATGGAACGGACCAGAGCAGGCGTGCCTCCCACGTTAGGTAGGGAGATGGGCTTGGGGTTGGGAAGTGCAGCCTCCCTTACTGCAGGGCACAGGACAGGGCTTCCCTGGAAGGGTTCAGTCAATAAAAGACCCTAGCTCTCCCCTGAGCTCAGAGAGTCACACTGGGTTTGGCTTCTGTTGAACCAGGGAGCCAGACCAACAGAAATATTGACTAATGTCAGGTTTAAAGGCTTTTGATGTCCCAGGTTTGTTTTCGTTTAATACTTCAGGGAATTGGAGATTCCCTTCCGATTCAGACTGGTTTGCTGAGGGTCTTTCATCCCCCCTCTCTGCTTTGTTTTGAACATAGCTTTGAAAAGTGGCTTATAAGAGAAATTCATATTTGGCTTTGGTTCAAAGATCAACAAGTAGGGGCCGTTAGTTCTGGTCTGGGCTTGAGGCTTAGGTTCAGAGGCAGGGCAAAGCCACCCTTCACACAACCAGGGAAGGACACAGTCACCACCGCCTGGTCTCAGCCACCCCAACTGCAGGTTGACTTCCCCCCTCTCCACTTCATGCTGCGTGTAGTCCAGGAGCCCCAGCCCTCAAACCCCAGTGAGTCTCCGGAGGGCAACACTTTGATTGATTTTGAAACTGTGACAGTAAAACAGTTAATAAAACCCTGATAGATCTGTACAGAGGTGCTTTCCGCATGGCGCGGGCCCGGCTTAAATGAGTGCTATTCCCCATGGCTGGGGACTTGAAACAAAGGACGGGGTGTGTCAGCACTGCCAGGCACTGGTAGGGACACCCAACTTCCCCTGTCTGCTTTGGGCTCCAGTGAAGACGGAAATGTCTGTCTCTGGTGACCTCGCTTCCTCTTTCTCTGAGGCAACGTTTCTCAAAGTGGGGTTCCCAAACCAGCCGCAGCATCACCACCTAAGATCACCAAATTTGTTAGAAATGCAAATTATCCAACTCTGTCCCTCTTTGGGGACCCCCAAACCCTGGTGGGGCAGGGGGTGAGTCCAGTTCTTGTTTTAATCTCCTCCAGGAGATTCCAATGTAGTCCCCAGTCTGAGAACATCAGCTCTGCAAAGCATCGCCTCTCTGGCCCCTCCAGTCTTCAGACACCCTGGGTTTTCAAACCTTATATTTCCTCTCTGTTGAGAAACACCTAACAAATTCAGGAAACACCAGGTCTGAAAGTCTCATCCTCTGTGGACAGGGGTTCACCCTTGGATAGAGGGCAGAACCCTAATTCTGCAGCCCTGGAGACTGATGTCCCTGCTGACTGATGTGTCCTTTTCTGGGGTGGGTGGGGTGGGTAAAGGAGCGCTTGTGGCCCCAACTCTTCCTGGTGGTTTGGAGAATCAGAATGAGAGGGATAGAGAAGCACAGAGGTTAGAAGAATGTGTTCTGGAGTCAGTAGACCTGGGTTCAGGTGCCAACTGGGTTCAGTGACCCTGGGCAAGTCATTTCAGCTCTCTATACCCTTTAGCTCCTGCATAGGAAAACTGGGGATGACGATAGGATCTATCTCCTAGGGCTGTTGTGAGGATGAACTCATCAGCGTGTGCACAAGTTCTTAGAACAGGGCCTGCCCCTCTCCCAGGCCCCACCCGGGGTGCTCTCATGCACTCGGCGCTTCTATAGATGCCCCCACCCCAGTGCTCCTGTCCTTGGAGGAGCAGGAAACCCAAGGCAGAGGATGGTGACATGGCTCTGTCACCGCCACTTTTGCCCTGAATGGGACAGCAGATCCTGGCGGTTACTGGTCCCCTGTGGGACCATCATGATTACCAGGGACAATGGGCCCCAGTGAGCTGGCCTGCTCCCCAGAGGAGAGAGCAGAGGGCAGTGGAGAAGCAAGAAAGGATAGTAAGAGAGAGAGAGGAAAATAGACGGCGAGAAAGAGAAGGGATATGAGAGAAAGAAAAGAAGGGGAGGACTCTGGACAAGGCTGAATGCAGCCCACCCAAGTGTTTTCTTTAGCCCAATCAGGCTTTATTTCTTTCATTCAAATCCTGTGTCTTCAGATGAGAATATGCCCTCCTGTAGGCCACAGCCCTGACCCCTCCCTCCTGTCCTGCCTGTGTGCCCCTGCAGGCCCTGGACTTTAACTCATATTCTAGAGGAACCAGTGGCCTCAGGCAGCCCACTGGTCTCTGGGGAAATCATTCAGGATGCAAGCATTTGGTCACGCCCAAGCAAATGTCCACTCAGCTCAGCAACTTCTAGCTCAGCATGCAGCCCCAGTCTGGGTTGTTTCTGCTTTTTGAGGGGAGGCCTCTGGGGAAAAGGGGTCTGCAGAGAACGGAGGAAGGAGTGAGCCTGTCCGGGGGTGGGGAGAGCCAGGAGGCCTGATGAGGCCCCTCCCCAGGGGAAGGAAACCAGAGGCCAGCAGGGATTCCAGGCTAGAGTCAGAGACGTTAGGATTTCTGGGATCTTCTCCCCATGGTGTCCCTGCTCCCAGTCTGTTCTTTCTCTCCCCTCTGCCCACTTTCCTGTGCAGATTAGCCATACTAACCCTCAAACCCCAAGACCTGTGTGTTTGTTGTGCCAGATCTGAGCTGGGGTCGGGAAGGGGCTGGACTCCATTCTGCACAGCAGGGAGGGGATGGTTTTAGTTCAGAAGGAAAGCAGATTACAGCCACAGAAAAAACAAATGGGGTCAGCGTGGGGCCACCAGGGATTGAGGGGAGGCACAGGGGCTGTGTGCAGAGGGTCCTCACATTCCCAGACCGTGGGATGGGTGGGTTGCTGCAGACACTTTTGACACAGACTGTCCCACCCATGACAATGCTTGCCCTCCCATCAAAGGCCAGGTGCATATTCCTGAAGGCCTCATGCTCTACTGGTGTACAGAGGGGTAAGATGGATATCTCATCCATTGTCCTCTCCCTGCTCACCTCTGCTTCTGCAGAGCACCCCTCACCCAGACTCACAGACCCCTAGTGTTTACCAGGTGGTTCTTACGGTTACCGGGATGCACATGTTTTTATTTGGTCTGTACTTTTATTTTTGGTGTGCATCAGAAAAATAGATTGAATACATCAAACAGTGTTTAATGAACTTATTGCCTGGGATGGAGCTAAGTTACAGGCATTAGTTGGTATAGGCACACCTTGTTTTATTTAATATTGCAATTTGCAGATAGTGTGTATGTGTGTGTTTACAAATTGATGGTGTATAGCAACTCTGACACGACTGAAGTGACGCAGCAGCAGCAGCAGCAGCAACTCTGAATTGAGCAAGTTTATTAGTGTCATTTTTTTCAACACCATTTGTTCATTTTATGTCTCTGGGTCACATTTTTTAAATTCTCATAATATTTCAAACTTTTTCATTATCATTGTATTTGTGATGGTGGTCTGTGATTTTTTTTTTGATCTGTGATATTTGATGCCACTATAACAAAAAGATTATAACTCACTGAAGACTCAGATGATGGTTAGCATCAGATGATATTTTTAGCATCAAGCACTCTTTTCTGTTTTAAAATTTAAAAGTTTAAATATGGATGATAAAATAATCAGAACAAAAGCTGATCTCTCAAGAAGACATACAAATGTCCAACAGGCGTGTACAAAGATGCCCAGCATCACTAGCAACAAGGAAATGCAAATCAAAACCACATGGAATGCCACTTTACCACTTCATACCAGAACAAGAAAAGGTAAAGTAACCAGTGCTGGTGGGAGTATGGAGAATGTGAAGAAACGGGAACAGTGTATGCAGTTGGTGGGGATGTTAAATGAGCACAGCTGCTGTGGAGACAGCCTGGCAGCTCCTCTAAAGGTGAAAAAGAATGATTCAGTAACTCCAGGTGTATCCTCAAAGGAATGAAAGCAGGGACTGGAACAGATACTTGCACACCTGTGTTCACAGCAGCATTGCTCACAGTCACCAAAAGGTGGAAACAACCCAAGTGCCGATCCATGATGAGTGGAGGCGCAAAGTGTGGTCCATTCACACAATGGATCATTCCTCAGTCTTAAGAAGGAAGGAAATTCTGACAGCCTGCAACACGGATAAACACTGGGGACACCATGCTCAGGGAGGAAATCTAGCCACAGAAGGGCAAACACTATCTGATTCCATTCCCATGAGGTTCCTAGAGGAATCAGCTTCACAGAGACAGGAAGTAAGACAGTGGGTGCCAGGGGCTGAGGAGGGGGCTGGGGACTTAGTGTTTGATGGAGACAGTGTCAGTTTGGGCAGATGGACAAGTTCTAGGGATGGGTGGTGGGGAAGGTAACACACGATGCGAATGTGCTTAAAGCCACTGAGCTGTGCGCCCTTGAAAATGGTTAAGATGGTGAACTTTACGTTATTTTTTATTATAATTTTAGAAACTTTTAATCAAATGCACTGCAATAAAACTTTAATAATGGCATAGAATTCTGCATACACACGTGTATGTGCACACGTGCATGTAAAAAGCTGCGATCAGCTCTGTGGGCTGTATTGGTATCCATTTTCTAGTTTGATATTGTTCTACGTATATTTTTTAAATTGAAGTATAGTTGATTATAAATCAACTATACTGTTTAGTTAGAGGTGTAATACTGTCTTACATTTATGCAAGATATTGGGGGAACTGGGTGAAGGTACTCAAAACCTACCTGTACAATTTCTTGTGAATCAATAACTGTTCCAAAATAAANGGGTGAAGGTACTCAAAACCTACCTGTACAATTTCTTGTGAATCAATAACTGTTCCAAAATAAAATATATGAAAAAAACTCAACATGAATGAGTGATCTAAATGTAAACTATAAAATCATGCAGGTTTTAGAAGAAAACACAGGAGAAAGAACAAACTGATGTTAGACAAAGACATCTTAGGCATAACATCAAAGCACACACAAAAAAAGGACATAACAAATGGGGCGACTAAAGAACGAAGGACCAGCGACAGACTTAGAGAAGGAATTTGCAAATCATATCCAACAAAGGACTTTGTGCCAGGACCATGTAAAAAGTTGTCATAACTCAACAATATAAAAACAAGCCACCTGATTTTTTTAAGTGTAAAAAAAGAAAAAGAAAAAAAAACACCCCACTTCACCAGAGGATGTTGGTTTCATGGCTCCTAAATGTGCAAGAAGTTGATCAACATCATTAACCATTCTAGAAATGCAATTAAATTCATGATAAGACACTGGCTAAAATAAAATATTCTGACAAGGGCAAGTACTGACAGGGATGAGAGAGGACAGGAGCTCTGAAAGAGAGCTGGTGGGACAACGGCCACTCTGGGACGCAGACGGCAGCCCCTCAGATAGGGAAACAGACACTTCACATGTGGAGCATCAATCCCGCCTCGATATTTGCCCTCAAGAAATGGAAGTTCAGGTCCACACACAAGTTTCTACCAGAAGGCTCAGAACAGCTCCACGAATATTTGCCCCAAACTAGATACAACACCAATGTCTTTCAACACCCTCAATGGGCAGACGCTGGTACATCCGCCAGGAACGACGCCACTCACGATAGAAAGGGAGCAGGCATTGACATCACAGAGCTCGGATGAATTGCAGAGGCATCGAAGGTCACACACTGTACAACTCCATTCACAGGAGATTCTCCAAGATTCAGAACCCTGATGTTGCAAGGAGAACAGATGGTGGTTGCTGGGGGTCAGGGCCGGGAGAGGGCACCCCAGGGAGACAGAGGGCAGTGGAATGGTTCTGAGCCTGACTGCAGTGTCTGGAAGAGTATGAAGAGGAGAAACAGCTCATAGACCACACAGAGGCAGAGCCAAGCCTCCAGGAGGCTAGATGAGGTCTGGAAACTGGAGCACCTTTAGCTTGTGTGATGCCCAAACATAAGAAAACCAAAGTACTGGCCACGGTACCTCTCTTGATGTTGCAGTCTGTGTCCGGTGGCATCTCTTCCAGCAGACTCCCGTGGTCCAGCACACTGGTGAGGATGAAGAGCACTGTTAGGCTGTGGGCTCGCCAGGAGAAGGTGCCGGTGCCTGCAGGCATCCTAGACTTGCCACTCCAGGCTGTAGCAGCCTGGGTCTACCATCTGGCCACTCCTCCAGGGAGGCCTTGCCCACAGGCGCAGGAGACCATGGCTTTGGCCCCTCAGCACCCTTGGATTCAGCCCCCTGCATGATGCCTGGTCCTAGCCCCTCTGCCCTGCCCCTTGACCCCACACACCAAGTCATCGCGAGACCACTGCACAAAGGGTGCTGGGAGTGAGTCTTGGTGCTTGCTCTGCAGTCTCCCACAATCAAGTACTTTCTATTCATTTATTTTTTTAAACTGTGTATTTGGGCTTTTTGGTATAACCATGGTGACATGTGGGATATTAATTTCCCAACCAGGGATGGAACTGATGCCCCCTGCATTGGAAGCTCAGAGCCTTAAACACTGGACTGCCCAGGAAGCCCTGCAAGTATTTTTTGCAGTATATACATATTTAGACATGATGCTGTTGCACATCTAATAGATTTCATTATGGTGTAAACATAACTTTTGTGTGCACTGCTGGAAAACTGAAAACTCATATGACTTCCTTTACTGTGATATTTGCCTTATTGCAGGGGTCTGGAATCAAGGGCTTGATATCTCCAAGGTGCCTGGATAAGCAAGCATATTAAATAAACAATAGTACAGGTGTTGGTATGTGCTCAAGTTCTTCAGACATGTCCGATTCTTCAGTCATGTGACCCCATGGACGGTAGCCCACCAGGCTCCTCTGTCCAAGGGATTCTCCAGGCAAGAATACTGGAGTGAGCAGTCATTCCCTTCTCCAGGCGATCTTCCTGACAGGGCTTGAACTCAGGTCTCCTGCATGTCTTTGCATTGGCAGGCAGATTCTTTACCACTGAGCCACCTGGGATAAAGCTAAAAATGGTGATGGAATACAAAAGATTGAAGTCTGGGAAAGCCTGTGTTGTCCCAGACACAGGCAGAGCCGCACCTGGACTGCAGACTGTTCTGACCCCATTCTGCAGCATGTAACACAGGCTCAGCCCAGGAGAGGGGGCAAAGGCTGGCACTAAGAACATGTGCGAGGGACATAGTGTGCCCGGGCTCATCCAGGACAGAGGAGAGGCTCAGGGCGCCTGGGCTCTAGGGCTCGTGTCCATATCTTTCCTTCTGCAGCCATTACCCTAGTAACCCTCCCCTCTGAGGGGTGCATCTTGGGAAATTTGGTTTCCTGGGGGAGCTTATGATGCTGCTCTCCAAAAACTACAACTGGAGAGAGCGGAGCTGCGAATGAAAGAGGTTTCATTGATGTGCTACTTCTGGACGATTCCCTCCTCAGGAGTTGGGAGGTCCCATAGCCGGCGGGGGGCGGGGTGGTGGTGGAGCTGAAGCCCTAAAATCCCTCAGAGGCTCACTCTTCTCCTCCCTCAAGAGGGTGTCAACCTGCATCATCTCACTCCTCACTCCTGCCCTGGGTGAGGAGTGAGATGACGCAGGGAGGGCGGTGGGAAGCCCATGGCACCGTGGCAAGGGTCTGACTTGCTCCCTTTCCCCAGCTGTCTGAAGGTCAGCCCTGACTCCTCCAACCCGCCAACCAGGGCTCCCAGGAAAACCCAGAGAAGGGGACCAGTGGATGAGGAAACAGCCCCTGCAGCATCTCTCAGCAAGCTCAGCGCTGCAAAGGTAGGCTGCCCACCATGCAGCTGCCGGCTTTGTCAGGGAAATTACTTTGCCCTAGCATCATTTTTTATGTGCCTGTTCAATAAAATAATTATTGATGGCCTCATCCATTTAAGTCACAATCAAAATAGCGGCCAGGATGAGGCAGCCCTATATTATATCACCAGAGCGAGAACTATTTTCTATCAATTCGCAAATACATTCACATTTAGGTGAAAAATTATGCCATCTAAGATCAAATATATCAGAGGCTGGGAGCCAGGAGGGAGCGGCTGGGGTCTGAGGGCTTCTTCATTATTCATTAGTGAAGCCTGTGGGAGAGCAAAAGAACAGCCGTCTGCCTGCTAGTGGGCATCGGTGGAGGGTGATGAAGCACTGCCAGTGCCCAGTGGTCTCGAGGGATGCTGGCCCCATCCAGGAGCCAGGCTGACCAAGGACATTTCCAAGGAAGGAAGAATGAATATGTGTGAGTTAGACAGGGGATAGGCCCCCAGCTCCCCAGGTGTTAGCCATGTGCCACTTCTGGAGCAAGTGCCAGAATCCACGATGGTGGCACAGATGGGGAGAGAGCCAAAAGGTGGAACCTGAGCCGGAGTAAAAAGTGAGAGGGAGAGAGAAAGAAAAGAACACTCACCAAATGCTGCTGTGTGCCAGGCACTGTGTTGAGTTCTTGACATTAACCATCTCATTGAATCCTCCAATAACCCATGAGGTAGGCAGTAGTATCCCCACTGCTGAGTGGAGGACAGGAGGCTCAGAGAGCGACATTCACTCCTCCAAAGGTACACAGCTTATAAGGGACAAAACCAAGCTTTCCCCCTAAATCTGCCTGAACCCAAGTTGTATTATGGAACATGGCCTCATTCGGTACCTTAGTGGTATGTGTGTTGGGTGTACAGAATTGAGATTGTCTGTCTGCTTATTAGGGGGTTTCGTTTGGGTTTTGGAAGGAATGTGTTGGACCAAGGAACCAGCACTGCTTTTTTTGAGAACTGGAAAATTGGGAAGAAATAATGGATAAGTAGATTTGTAGCTGCTGCAGGGTGGGGGAGGGGCTGTTGGGAGGAATGGGAGTGCCTACTAACGGGTATGGGCTTCTTTGGTGGGGGTGATGGAAATGTTCTGCAGCTGATGATGCTGATGGTTGCAAATGGTTGTGAATATGCTAAAACCATTGAATCGCACTCTTTAAATGGGTAAATTGTATAATATGTGAATGATATCTCATTAAAACTGTTAAAAACAAATCACAGCTATGTTCATTTCTTGGACACCAAGGCCTCTGATACCTCACTTGCCCTTCCTGATGGCAACTTTTAACCGGCCCTTTAACCCAGTGATCCTCAACATTTTTTGTGCCAGATTTTGTGGAANTGCCAGATTTCGTGGAAGACAGTTTTTCCACAGATGGGGGTCCGGGTGGGGGTGGGGGGCCATGTGAGTGATGGGGAATGGATATAAATACAGAAGAAGCTTGGCTTCACACCTCTGGCTGTGCAACCAAATTCTTAACAGGCCACAGACCAGTACCAGTCCATGGCCGGGGGTGTTGGGGATCCCTGCTTTCATCCTTGCACACCAATATGTCACCTAATTAGTTTCCCGCTCTTCAACTACCCACCTTCTGCTACGTGCAGCTGCTCCTGCTTACCCCACCCTGGGCTGCCCACCCAGGGTGCCCTGTTTTCCTGATCTACATCACTGGTCCCATCAGTCACCTGAGCTGAAGCCTCCCACAGCTGGAGCCGGTAGGAGGCCTGCTCCTCCAGCGCCTGAGTGTATTCCCTGGGGTGCTCTCCTCTGTCTGGAATCAGGGTCACTCCAGTGGCCAGGGCCACGGACACCAGCCTGCTCATCCCTGCCTGGCTGTGCGGATTTCACAGTGTGCCAGTCTAGAGTGTGACTGTGAGACAGAGAGAGACAGGTTTAAGTCCTGGCTCTGCCTCTTATTAGCTGTGCTAAGCTCAACTGTGGTCCCCACCCCAAATTCTCATGGTAACGTCCTAAGAATGTGACTGTATTTGGAGATAGGGTGTTTAAAGAGGTAATTAAGGTAAAATGAGGTCATTAGAATGAGCCTTCATCCGATAGGAGCAGTGTCCTAATAGCAAGAGGAAATTAGGACAGAGGCACGAAGGGAAGATTGCATGAAAACACTGGAGAAGACAGCCATCTACAAGCCATCAAGAGAAAGGTCTCAGAAGAAACAGCCTTGGGACTTCTATGGTGGCCCAGTGGCTAAGAATTCATATTCCCAAAGCAGGGGGCCGGGGTTCTATTCCTGGTCAAAGAACTAGATCCCACATTCTGCAACTAAGAAATTAGCAAGCTGCAGCTAAAGATCCTATGTGCAGCAACAAATATCAAATATCAAAGACCCATTGCAGCCAAATTAAAAAAAAAATTTTTTTTTAAATAAGAAACAGGCTTGCTGAAACCTTGAGTCAGACTTCTAGCCCCAGAGCTGTAATGATTTCTGTTGGGTAAGCCATCACACTGTGGTACTTTGTTATGGCAGCCAGAGCAAACTCATACACTAATTATTTGACCTTAGGCAAGTCATTTCACTTTTCTGTGCCTCAGTTTCCTTTTCTGTCAAAGTCTGCTTCCTAGACTTGCTGTGAAAATTAAATGAGCTAGACAAGTAAGGGTCTAGACAGTGTCTAGCACATGGTAAGTATTGTAGGTGTTATTATTCAGGGACACGGCTACATATTTTCCAGGGTCAATAACCGTAATCAAAAGTCAGAGCTTTACTTTAATAGTCACTCCTTTAGATTCACAGAGGTATGCCAAGATATATGGCAAAATTTTAGGATATTTTGCTGTCTTATTTGACAAAGGAAAATCTGGACACAATCTCTCAGCAGTGATCAAATAACATCAGAACATTATACAATGGACTTTATGCAGCCATTGACTAAAAAAGTCTGTTCTGAAGGCTAGAATATGAAAATACAGGAATAAACAGATATATAGAAACTCAGACACATGAGGATTGCAACGCTTAGCACAATGGGTATTGGACAACCCTCTTTGTGTAAGTAAATAAGTATGATATGTTATGCACAGATAGAAATATTGAGGGTGGTATGCATACTTTTTTTTTTTTTTAGAAAAGCCTATTGACAGAGGTTATCTAGGAGAGAGACTAAAGTAGCAATGAGGAGATTTTTTTATTTTATATCATTTTGAAATGAATGACTTTCTTTATTAAAAAAGTAGTATCACAGGATTACTTGGGGAGCGGATCATGGTCACTTGGCTTTCTAGCCTTTATTTTTCCTTGTTAAACAACACAACAACCAAGGGCCTAAAGGAAGCTCTTGTAAAATGGCCCTCTGACTCCAGAGGTACCGCCCTATCCAAGTCCAGGCATGGATTTGCTCACTACTGTTCCCTGCTCTGCAAAGGTCAAAAGCCTGGGTTTCAACACCCATTCTGCCACAGGAGGGCTAAGTCCTTAAACTCCCAGGGCCTCAGCCCCCTCGTTTATAAAACAACATGCACCCTGACGGCCCTACCTTGCAGGTCATTGGCAGGATCCAAGTCACCATGGGAACTCAGCTGTCCCTGCTTTGCGTTCCTCCCCTAGGGTCAGCTCCAGAGATTTTTATGCCAAGGAAAACTGCAGGGTCCCAGAAATCCCACAGATGAAGCCTTCTTGGCACCCTCTGCTTATAAGACTCTCACATCACTAACCTCCTGTCATTGGGGCATTCAAGCAGCTGCTAAGTGCCTGCTGTGTACAACGCAGAGCTATGGACTCAAAGGGGACGTGAGCTGAGGCAGAGACCCTGGCTCAGGGGGTTCCTAACCTGGTACACAGAAGCTCCAGGGCAGAGTTAAGCTCTACAAGGATGCAGAGAAACAGGGAAAGGCTCCTTCCAGCTGAAGGATACATCCAGGAAAAGCTCTCTGAAGTGATGAAAGAGGGTCCTATTTGCTCCTACAAAGATGTGGGGGAGGGTATTTCAGAAGGAGAAAGCCCGAGAAGAGGCTCAGGTTGGCAGAAGGAGTGAGAAAGAGTCTCCTCTGAGGTTCTTGGGAGGCTGGGGCAGAGACTGATCCAAACAACAGCACCCACTGCCCAGGCAGTGTTCCAGACCACACTGGTGCCACTAGTCTCCAAGTCTCAGCACGCTCCTGGGACGGGCTTCCTGTGCCTAGTTCTGCCCCACTGGGCCCTTGGCTGGGGGTACCAAGGGCCCCTTTCCTAGGCCTCTGCCCCCTTAAATTTGAGGCAGCACCCTTTTCCCTTCAGGGGACTCACACACACTCAAAGTCCACTACGCCTCTCATGATTGCCCCCTTTTAGGGCAGGCATGTCTGGAGGCTTGCTCATTGTCCCAGCTCACTTGGGCCAAAGCCTGGTGTCCTCCAGTCTTATCTACCAGACGAGACCTGGCCTGTGATGGAGAAGCCAGTCACAGGAAGCCGGGAGCGGCAGGCACCTCCTCAAAGCCCCTGGGTCCAGGAAGGGAAGACCTGCCCAGCATCACGTCAGTGGGCAAACCAGGTCTGGTCTCTGTGCTCCTAATCCACCAGAGAAGGGTGCATTAGTTTTCTCCAGCTTCCCAAAGACAGTCTCTCCTGCCCTCATCCCTAAACCTCCACTTTTAGCAACTCTCTTTTACAGACGAGCATTTCTTATGGAAATGGAATCAGGAGGACCGAGTGAGGAGGAGTAGGGCCTGGCAGGCATTATTGCCTAGCACCTCTGCGGGGGAGCAACACTCTTGCAAACCCAACCAGCACCTGTTCACAGAGCACTTTCCCACCATTAGCTCCTGCCTTCAGGAGTTGGGCAAATGCCAGCTGGGTTTGGGTGGGAGGAAGGTTGGGATCGGAAGCCTGGGCCCGCAGGTGCAGAGAGCCACCGGCAGCCCGGGAATAACAGCAGGAAAGAGGGAGCAGCTTGGGAGCTGAGGGGAAGCGATGGCTTCCCCATAAATGTCCCAAGCTTGCACAGCTGGCTGAAGATGAGAATGATGCTGGAGCAAAGCCTCTTGGCCTCCGTAGGATCAACGGTCAAGTACCAGGGTGGCTCAGGCAGGGAGGCCTTCCCAGCTCTGAATCAGATTCCAATTAAGTCTCCGTGCAGAGGGGTGAGCCCCAGCCAACCAGGAGGGCCAACCCCAGCTGCACTCAGAGGACTCGCAGGCACAGAAACAGTTCCCTGAAGTCAGGAGATCCCAAGAGGGCTACGGGTGCAGGATGTAAACCTAGTGACTGAACCAACACCAGTCTGCACGGAGCCGAGGTGGGCCTGGAGCCTGTAGAAAAAGGCACAGCTGAATCAGTAAACTCGGGCTGTTTGCAGCTGCCTGGGGGCTCGGTCTTTGGCCCTCCAGACACGCCCAGTGGGATGTGGTGAAGGTGCATGCAACTGTGGGGTGTTCCTCAAATCACACGGGGCAGTGACGGAAAGAGAGAGAGAGTGAGGGGACCCACCTCCCCCGAAGGGTGAGGAACCCCTGCTGAGTCCCAACAACACCGCTCCAGGCTGACCCTCTCCAGTGGGCCTGGGATAAAGTGACTGAGCAAAGGCAAGTTTGTAAAGGGAGGCCTGTCTGCCCAGCAGAGGTCCATGTCCTTTAAGGGAAGGACCCCCAAGCAGCAGGAGCCACAGCGGAGAGAGCGTGAGGCAGCACAAGGCCCAGCCTGGAGAGGGAGGAGGACCAGGAGGAGGAAGGGGTTCAACCCCCACCATGTGGCCGCCCACCCCTCCAGCCTCCAGACCCAGGGACCCAGCCTCCCTGGTGGGCGGCAGGAGCTGGGTACAGGCCTCAGCGGCATCCAGAGAATGACTGGGGCCCGGGAGTGAGTGTGGGGCATCTCCTGCTTTCTAGGGGGTGGTGGGTGGGTCTTGCTCCCTGTGAGCATGTGTGTGCATCCATACACAAGCACACACAGACACATTCATTCAGGATATACTTATTAAGCACACTGCCCCCCAGAGCTTGCTCCAGGTGTTGGGAATACAGTGAAAGTGTTAGTCACTCAGTTGTGTCTGACTCTTTGCAATCCCATGGACTGTAACCTGCCAGGTTCCTCTGTCCATGACATTCTCCAGGCAAAGAATACTGGAGTCGGTGGCCATTCCCTTCTCCAGGGGATCTTCCAGACCTAGGGTTCGAACCTAGGTCTCCTGCATTGCAGGAAGATTCTTTGCTGGGAATACAGTAGTGAGAGCAAAACAAAACAACAAAGCCAGCCCTCAGAGCACGTTCAGTCTTAGCAAAAGGATGGCAAGTGGAAAGGAGACACTATCTGGTCTTGTACTGGCCACCATTTAAATTCAGTTCTATGCGCCACTGATTTTACTCTTCTTTCTGCCCAGAACCTACTGCACAGCCTGGAGGCCATGACCAGCCCCACCCTGTCCCGCCACCCCCCCACCCCCCACCTGCTACCTCTGCCTCAGCTCTTCTCTCTCTCTTCATCCTCACCCCGCTCCCTTCATGCCTCCCTCCCTCCCTCACCACCTCTGTGGAGAGACTCTCTCTCTCTCTCCCAGCAGAAGAAGCTGACCACAGGGACCTGGAAGACAGGAATCAGCTGATCTCCAGAACTTACACCTGCCCGAGCACCTCAGGGAGGAACTCTACCCACTGAGGCCAAGCTGGCGGGTGGATCAGCGTGGGAGAAAAGCTGGCCCCACTAGAGAGGCAGCCAGGTGGGTCTCCTGTGTCCCCAGACATCCCTCAGGTCCTCCTTGTCCCCAAATAAGAATAGCTGCCGTGTAGAGATTGCATCTTCCCATCCAGGCTTTGGCTGAGCCCTAATAAGCATCATTTCATTTAACCCTCCCAACACTCATGTGTGTGGGTAGCATCACTTATAACTTCACCTCCTCAGGGTCTTTCAGAGAGCCCAAGGGGACTTGCTGAGGTTACAAAAGAGGAAAGTAGCAAGATCTAGACTGGAATCCAGGTCTGCCTGATCCCCAAGCTCACGCCATTGACCCCATCTCTACTGTTTTCCACAACCCTTCCTCCATGAGAACTTCTCTTGTCTTCCAGCGGTCACCAAAAAGCCCACTGTGTTTGTCACCCAAGGCTATTTGCACTTACTTCAAATAACTGAATATCTCTCTAGGCCTAGATAATTTATCTGTGATGGTGGAATTTCAGACAGACAGGGGCAAAGTGTTCATCTTCATTTGGGAACAGGGCCTTCCCAGAGGCCCCACAACCAGCCCACACAGAAAGTGGCCTCCTTTCTCATAAGACTGCACCCTCCCCATTCTGAGTTAAGCAATCAGCTCCCTCTGTTCCCTTGTTCACTACTCACCTAGCTTGGCTCCAAGGCAAATGTTCTAGACCTATTAATTATCACAGGATAATTAGGAATGGGGAAATCCAGGCACAGATAAAATCAAGGCCTTCCCCCACCTGCCCCCACATTTCTAATCTGGAAATCCTGGGATGTGCTGTGTTTGTCTGTCATCTCCACCCTGTGGCCCCCACCAGACCAACCCCGGCCGGCGCCAAAGTGCCCGGAGGAGAGCTAAGCCCTGCCTGGGCCTGCTCAGTCTGCCAGTCACATCGACATGGGATTCTGGAGAAACCATCCCTCCTGCCCACCCCAGAGGTCTGAGACCTGAAACCGCCTCATCCTTGCTCCTTATCCCCATGGCCTGAACTGTCTTTCACCCTTCCCACCTCCCTACTCAGAGGGTAGAAAACCCTGGAAAACCCTGGATAGAGTAAGGGACTTTAATCAGGCATCCGTGCACCTAAGAATGAGTCTCTCAATTTCAGGTTGGGGACACCCTCATCCCGACCCTGAGATAGTCGGCAAAATCTTTATATGTGAACATAGCTGCATCTATCTGGGAAGACCCCACACCCTGCAAGAGATCCTTTTCTAAAAAATATTTATTTATCTATTAAGTCTTAATTGAGACACAGGATCTTTGGTCTTCGTTGCGACATGCAGGCTATTTAGTTGTGGCATGCGGGATCTAGTTCCCTGCCCAGGGATTGAACTCAGCCCGTCTGCATTGGGAGTTCAGAGCCTTAGCCACTGAACCACAGGGAAAGTCCCACAAGAGACTCTTAAAGAGCCCTGGAACCTGCCTGGGACAGCCCCCCCCACCCCCGATAGAAAAGGGGTAAGAATCTCTGCAGTAAGGCTTCATGGAGACCACCCCTTAGTATACTTTACAAAGAACTTAAGTATCAAGAGCTCCTCTAAGTCTTACAACTATGCCAAGAGGCAGATTACGACTTAACGGTTGGGAGTGCCACCCTGCAGCCAAACTGCTTGAGTTTCATCTCAGTGCTGCTAATTGTTATAGTGCCTCAGTTTTCCTATCTGAAAAGTGGGGTCACAGAGGCATGGGAGCAGGGAGAATTGGATGAAGACAGTCAAAAGATACAAGCTTCCAGTTATGAGATAAGTAAGTACTAGGGATATAATTCACAACATGATAAACATAATTGGCACTGCTATACATTATATATGAAAGTTAAGAGAGTAAATCCTAAGATTTCTTATCACAAGGAAAAAATCATTTTTTCTATTTCTTTAATTTTTTATATAGATGAGATGAGGCATGTTCACTCAACTTACTGTTATAATCATTTCATGATATATGCAAGTCTAGTCATTATGCTGCTGCTGCTGCTGCTGCTAAGTCGCTTCAGTCGTGTCCTACTCTGTGCGACCCCATAGACGGCAGCCCACCAGGCTCCCCCGTCCCTGGGATTCTCCAGGCAAGAACACTGGAATGGGTTGCCATTTCCTTCTCCAGTGCATGAAAGTGAAAAATGAAAGTGAAACTGCTCAGTCGTGTCCGACTCTTAGCAACCCCATGGACCGCAGCCTACCAGGCTCCTCTGTCCATGGGGTTTTCCAGGCCAAGGGTACTGGAGTGGATTACCATTGCCTTCTCCGAGTCATTATGCCGTACCTTAAATGTAAACAGGACTGTATGTCAGTTATATCTCAATACACGGGAGGGGAAAATGGAATCACAATTTTCTCTACCACACAGAATTATCATAAGGATTAAAATAAAAGCAGTTCACCAAGATAGTTCTAAACATTCTTTCTGGCCGATAGTAAGTACTCAATAAATGTTAGGACTTCCCTGGTGGCTTAGATGGTCAAGAATCTGCCTGTAAGGCAGGAGACCCATTCAATTCCTAGATTGGGAAAATCCCCTGGAGAAGAAAATGGCAACCCACTCCAGTATTCTTGCCTAGAGAATTCAATGGACAGAGGAGCCTGGCGGGCTATGGTCCACAGCGTCGCAAAGAGTCGGACACGACTGAGCAACTAACACCTTCACTTTCACAGATATTAACTATGGTTTATTGCCCCATTTAGGAAAGGAGACTGGAGCTCAGAGAGGCTCACTGATTTGTCCAAGGTCACATGTAGCACAGCCCCAGGTGGCAGTCCTGTCTGGAGCATAGTCTGGGATGGGATTTTGAGAACACTGTCAGGCCAGCAGTTGCTGGGGGCTGATGTGATACTGGGGGTGTTGCTGGGGTCAGGTGGGCCCAGGGAACAGAGGCGCCTGCTGAAGGGCTGGAGACAGGGGAGGAAGAGCTCAAGCCTCACTGGACTTATGAGCTCAGGAGAGCCGAGCTCTGGTTCTGGCGCTCCCCCACAGGCTGGGCAAGCTCCTCCCCTCTCAGGACTCGAATTCTTCATCTATGAGATGAGGTGAGGGCAGGACCAATCTGCAGGATTTTATCCCATAGATAGGAAACAGACAGATGAGGCTCAAAATTCCCAGGCTCTGTGCAGGGTCAGACCCATCCGAGATGAAATGAGCTGCCTTGGGGCTGTTACCAGGTCTGGAAAGAGTTGGGCAGAAGTTGGATGGCCACCTGCCCAGGAGGCAGTCGAGTTTAGCCCAGTCCCACATCCACTCATCTCCAGTGAAACCTCCTAAACAGCCTGGGGTCAGCTGGGGATGTCCAGGATCCAAAGGCCAGCCTCAAATAAACCAAAGGACACACAGCCTCTTGGTTTCTTCCTTGGATCATACAGCCTGGCTGCTCCAACTGGAGCTTATCAGTCACTGGCATGCTATGCGGCTTCAGTCGTGCCCAGCTCTTTGCAACCCTATGGACTGTAGCCTCCCAGTCTCCTCCGTCCATGGGACTCTCCAGACAAGAATACTAGAGTGGGTTGCTATGCCCTCCTCCAGGGGATCTTCCCGTCCCAGGGACAGAACCCCCATCTCTTACATCTCCTCCGTTGGCATGTGGGTTCTCTACCACTAGCGCCACCTGGGAAGCCCATTAATCACAGGAGGGACCTCTAGTCGTGGTCCAAGTCAAAGTCCGCAGCCATGGACTCAAGTTACTTACAGTCAATATCCGCTCTTTCAGAGATACCAGCACACCGTGTCTCCCTCGCCATCCTATACACACCCCAGGGCGGAGGAAGCCCTACGGATGGCCCTGAGCAGCCCTGCCTCACTTCTGAACACATGGTTCAGAGCTGTGAGGAAGCACCCCAGCGCCTCAGAAGACCTCCCTGCCCTGGGGGACCCCAAACGCCCCTTGAGCACAGAACCTAGCCCAACAAGGTGGACAGTCACAGCCCAGGGAGCTCACCCAGATGCACACACCTGGAAAAACAGTCATGGTAATCTGGGCATCGCTGCAGATAGGATTGGGAGGACTGGTTCTGCCCAGCCAGGATGGCAGCATAGCACCAGGATGGCCCAGCAGAGACTTGGACAGAGGCCAAGGCTCCTCCGGAGGTCAATGGCAAGGCAGGCTGCTTCAGGGAGGGGTGGGGGAGAGAGAGAAGTAGGAAAGAAAAAGAAGGAACGGGGTGGGAGGAGAGGGGAGGAGGAAGAGGGGGGCCCTTCACGCCTCTTCAAACTCCCCACCCCTCCCTCTTCCAGGCAAAATATTCTTTCTCTAAAATAAAATAATCATCATCACTCCCCCTTCATCCCTTCCCTTTCTGAACAAGAGCTTTGTAACACTAGATGGCTGATCCGAAAATAACTATTTTGCCCTTAGACGGAATCTTTTTTTTTTTTCCAACAGGAGAAGCTGAGATATTTTGAAAGCCACCCCCGAGGCAAGAAGGTTGTGCATAAGGCACTAATTGTGAGCGCTCCCCAAGGGCGGCCTCAGGTTGGCAGCGCCCGTTCCCCGGGGGAGTCTGCCTCCTCACTCAACCAGCCAGGCCAGCTCCCCCAGCCAGGCGCAGAGGAGATAAAACACGGGAACACAGATGATCTTACATAACCGAAGCGGGACTGAACATTTTCAGCAAATTACCTCTGTTATGAGCTCTGCCATAAAATCGCCTCACAAGTGAATTTAGTTTTTCTTCCCTCCGTGCCCAATCAATTAGCACATGAGTAATACCAAGCCCATTAGGACAAACCGATGCCGGGGGAGTTGTGTCATCTGCTATAGAAATGATTGCTTAATATACCAGTTGGCTCCGAGGAGCTCTTAGCCACACACAATCTTGCCATAATCAATAGCAACCGTCAAGCGATGCTGTTTCCAACGAGAACACTGCTGGGCAGCGCCGGAGCCTGGCCCAGTGTGGGGCGTGGAGCCGAGTGGGCCCAGAAACCGGTGGCCCTCCCGCGCCTCCGCCTCCCTCCCCTCTCCCCAATGCCCTTCCAAGCCAACCGGAGAGGCCTGTGGTGACTAAGAGAAATGGAAACTCAGGGGAGCGAGACAGAGAGGCACACGGGCACAGGGACGGGGCGGGCATTGCGGGGATGCGTTTCCAGGAGGAAGAAGACGCAGCCCCGCCTTCTGCTTTCCTCCTAGCAACCACAGAATGGGCTTTCCCTGGGAATATCTCCAGGCTCCCAGGAGACCAAAACCTCCATGGAGCTGAGCCTGTGAGCTGATACAAATGCCTGTGTGTGTGCACACTGGTACCCGAGGGCATAAACAAGGCAGAGGACCTACACCTACTTGTGTGCATGCACACGTGTACGCTGGTATGCGCATGTGAGTGCACACCTGAGTGCAGGTGTGTCCATGTGCTCCCATTACTCCCAGTGGTCCTGCACAACTAGCCAGCCTGCCACGCCAGTCTGTTCTGTCACAACCCTGGGTTGTAGGAACCCAGAGGTCAAAGCTAAGAGCATCTTCCCTGATTGATGAACAAGGGAAGCGGTGAGTCATGGTGGCCCATGACCTGCGTGCAGCATCCTGGAAGGATACCAGCTTTCGGAGCTCGATCGCCTTCCACCCAGGGTCTGGGCCCTGCCCTGTCACCTGCAAAGGAGAGTGACTTGAACTCCCCAGGCTTCAGTTGCCTCATCTATAAAACAGAGATGTCAACATGTCCCCAGAAGCTTGGGTGGAGAATGAACACAGAGAACACACTCAGCATGGTTGCCGTGAGCTCCTCCACTAAACTGAAGCCATGGTTACTAACCTCTGCACTCCTGGTACCTCCTTGACTGCCAAAACCGAGAACCCCAATCTCTCCCTGCTCCTTGAAATCCACTCAGGAACCAAGCCTCAGGACTTTTCCATTTCCCTCCCAGATCCTCTGGGAAGATTTGTCAAGTCCCAGGTATCAGGCAAATCCCAAGGGATTGAGGGTTTACAGCCTCAACCCCTTCTCCCTTGCACAGACTCCTCACCCCTGGCTAGCAGGAGGGGCTCCCTGGCAAGGTAATTGTTAGCCCTCATTGTCAGGTGGTGCTGACAATCACAAGATCCCAGACCTAGGGGAAAGCTTGCAGGGGTAAACCCAGTGGGCCAGCATCTCAGACACATTGTAAGGGCCACAGGCCTTGGAAACCATCTAGCTTTACAGAAAGCCATCTCCTTTACAGATGAGGTTTCCAAGGTCAGCCCTGGAGCAAGAACTAGGGCCTGCATCAACCCAGAGATGTGGGTCTGTTGCTGTTGTTCAGTTTCTAAGTTGTATCTGACTCTTTGCAACCCTATGGACTGCAGCATGCCAGGCTTCTCTGTTCTTCACTATCTCCTGGAGTTTGCTCAAACTCATGTCCATTGAGTTGGTGATGCCATCCAACCTTCTCATCCTCTGTCGTCCCCTTCTTGTCCTGCCCTCAATCTTTCCCAGCATCAGGTTCTTTTCCAATGAGTTGGTTCGTCATGTCGGGTGGCCAAATATTGGAGCTTAACTTCAACATCAGTCCTTCCAATGTATATTCAGGGTTGATTTCCTTTAGGATTGACTGGTTAGTCCAAGGCTCTCCAAAGGATTCTCAAGAGTCTTCTCCAGCACCACAGTTTGGAAGCATCAATTCTTTGGTGCTCAGCCTTCTTTAGGGTCCAACTCTCACATCTGTACATGATTACTGGAAAAACCATAACTTTTTGATTATATGGACCTTTGTCGGCAAAGAGATGTCTCCGCTTTTTGACACACTTGTCTAGGTTTGTCACAGCTTTCTTCCAAGGAGCAAGAGTCTTTTAATTTCGTGGTTGCAGTCACTGTCCACAGTCACTTTGGAGCCCAAGAAAATAAAGTCCGTACTGTTTCCTAGCAGTGGGATTTTACTCCCATGACAGCGGTGGGAGAGCAAATGGGCATAAAGCACTGGGCAGGCTGGACTGGGGCCTGTGAGGAGTTGCTGACTGACGTCTGGGTGTCCGGGATTCAGGGGAGCGCGTGTGGAAGTGAGTGTCCTCTGCAGTGCTATATTTCCAGAAGCACACTGACAAAGAAGCCTCTTCCCCTCCCTGGCCTCAGTTTACTCATCCATACAATGAAAGAAAGGACTGTATGAGCCCATTGTCACTCCCAGGTCTGATGCCCTGGGATTGAGTTCCAGGCTTCCTGGGGCATGTTTGATGTGAGCTAGCATCTTCTGAGGATGGAGAGGAGGAAGTGGAGAGAGTCTGGGAAGGTGTGAGTGCATCCCCAAGGCAAGGAGGCACTCCTTGAGCCCCACCCCTACGCCCTACTGTGAGTGCAGAGGGTAAGGCTTTCTATCACTTCCCCATAAGCATCTGAATGCAGAGTTCCAGAGAATAGCAAGAAGAGATAAGAAAGCCTTCTTCAGTGATCAATGCAATGAAATCGAGGAAAACAACAGAATGGGAAAGACTAGAGATCTCTTCAAGAAAATTAGAGATACCAAGGGAACATTTCATGCAAAGATGGACTCGATAAAAGACAGAAATGGTATGGACCTAACAGAAGCAGAAGATATTAAGAAGAGGTGGCAAGAATACACAGAAGAACTGTACAAAAAAGAGCTTCACAACCCAGATAATCATGATGGTGTGATCACTCATCTAGAGCCAGACATCCTTGAATGTGAAGTCAAGTGGGCCCTAGAAAGCATCACTACGAACAAAGCTAGTGGAGGTGATGGAATTCCAGTTGAGCTGTTTCAAATCCTGAAAGATGATGCTATGAAAGTGCTGCACTCAATATGCCAGCAAATTTGGAAAACTCAGCAGTGGCCACAGGACTGGAAAAGGTCAGTTTTCATTCCANCTGTGTGGATCACAATAAACTGTGGAAAATTCTGAAAGAGATGGGAATACCAGACCATCTGACCTGCCTCTTAAGAAATCTGTATGCAGGTCAGGAAGCAACAGTTAGAACTGGACATGGAACAACAAACTGGTTCCAAATAGGAAAAGGAGTACGTCAAGGCTGTATATTTTCACCCTGCTTATTTAACTTCTCTGCAGAGTACTTCATGAGAAACGCTGGACTGGAAGAAACACAAGCTGGAAGCAAGATTGCTGGGAGAAATATCAATAACCTCAGATATGCAGATGACACCACCCTTATGGCAGAAAGTGAAGAGGAACTAAAAAGCCTCTTGATGAAAGTGAAAGAGAAGAGTGAAAAAGTTGGCTTAAAGCTCAACATTCAGAAAACGAAGATCATGGCATCCAGTCCCATCACTTCATGGGAAATAGATGGGGAAACAGTGGAAACAGTGTCAGACTTTATTTTGGGGGGCTCCAAAATCACTGCAGATGGTGACTGCAGCCATGAAATTAAGACACTTACTCCTTGGAAGAAAAGTTATGACCAACCTAGATAGCATATTCAAAAGCAGAGACATTACTTTGCTGACTAAGGTCCATCTAGTCAAGGCTATGGTTTTTCCTGTGGTCATGTATGGATGTGAGAGTTGGACTGTGAAGAAGGCTGAGCGTTGAAGAGTTGATGCTTTTGAACTGTGGTGTTGGAGAAGACTCTTGAGAGTCCCTTGGACTGCAAGGAGATCCAACCAGTCCATTCTGAAGGAGATCAGCCCTGGGATTTCTTTGGAAGGAATGATGCTAAAACTGAAACTCCAGTACTTTGGCCACGTCATGCGCAGAGTTGACTCATTGGAAAAGACTCTGATGCTGGGAGGGATTAGGGGCAGGAGGAGAAGGGGACGACCCAGGATGAGATGGCTGGATGGCATCACTGACTCGATGGACGTGAGTCTGAGTGAACTCCGGGAGTTGGCGATGGACAGGGAGGCCTAGCATGCTGCGATTCATGGGGTCACAAAGAGTCGGACACGACTGAGTGACTGAACTGAACTGAACTGAGTCACGTGTAAGTGACTCTGCAGGGGCAGAGGTGGGATGTGCTTCCCGATCTTTCACTCACTGTCCGGCCTCGTGTGGTTACGTGGTCTCTCTGAGCCTCAGTCTCCTCAACTGTGAAATGGCATTAAGGGTGGCACCCCCCAGGGGTAGTCAGTGAGCATGCATCGAGGAGCTCCTAAGTGCCAGTCACTGCAGGGAACAAAACAGACAGATATCCTGCCCTCACATGTTGGTGATTGGGTGGATGACAGATTAATAAGAAAATCAAAGAATGTCAGGGGTGGTAAGCATTGCAGGAAAAAATCAGAGGGAATGGGGTGTTGGGGAGGGGTACAGGGTGGGATGGGTGCAGTTTAGTGAACAGGGCTGAAAGAAAAGAGATCTGTCTCTGGACCTCAATTTCCTCTTTTACAAAGTGGATATAAGACCACCTACCTAACCCTCTCCTGGGTTTTTATTAGGGAATAATTATGGTCCCTTTAAATTATGGGATTTAAAGCCTGAGGGGTGAAACAGAATCTAGGGGTGACTAGTATGAATGGGACCAACCATATGTGAGCTCCTGTTACAGTGGGTCAGGGCCACAACTCAGGGCTGGGATGTCCCCACCCCAACCCCAGCCTCCCTCCCTACTGAGCTGGGCTAACATGGAGACTCACTCCCATCCCATCCTATCTCTCCACCCACCCTTTGTGCTGTGGGGAGCACGCAGCCTCCTCTTCTCCCTCAGGGCTCTCTCCAACCCAGAGCTCCAGCCTAAGCCCTGTGCCCCGACCACCTTGTCCCTATGCATAGCAGAGCGGACTGGAGACACTCAGGCCTCCAATCACTGCACAGAGAGGTAGGATTTTTGGTGAGTAGAGCACTAGACTTGAAGAAGGGAGTGCTGAACTTTAGTGCCAGCACTGCTTCCAGCTGCCATGACACCATGAAATTCTTCAGGTCTCAGTTTCCTCATCTCTAAAGTGGGCATAATACCACCTACTCTATTACATCCCAGAATTATTATTAGAGAAGAAACAACTTAAAAAAAAATTTATGTGGCTGCAGCATCTTCGTTGCAGCATGTGGGATCCTTTGTTGTGACATAGGGGATATAGTTACCTGACGGTGAATTGAATCCAGGCCCCCTGCACTGGAAGCAAAAAGGCTTAGCCACTGGACCACCAAGGAAGTCTTAGGAAGAATCATTTTTTTAATGTAAGGTAGAAATTCCAGTGGAGCTATTTCAAATCCTGAAAGATGATGCTGTGAAAGTGCTGCACTCAATATGCCAGCAAATTTGGAAAACTCAGCAGTGGCCACAGGACTGGAAAAGGTCAGTTTTCATTCCATCCCAAAGAAAGGCAATGCCAAAGAATGCTCAAACTACCACACAATTGCACTCATCTCACACGCTAGTAAAGTAATGCTCAAAATTCTCCAAACCAGGCTTCAGCAATATGTGAACCGAACCATGAACTTCTAGATGTTCAAGCTGGTTTTAGAAAAGGCAGAGGAACCAGAGATCAAATTGCCAACATCCACTGGATCATGGAAAAACCAAGAGGGTTCCAGAAAAACATCTATTTCTGCTTGATTGACTATGCCAAAGCCTTTGACTATGGAAAATTCTTCAAGAAATGGCAATACCAGATCACCTGACCTGCCTCTTGAGAAACCTATATGCAGGTCAGGAAGCAACACTTAGAACTGGACATGGAACAATAGACTGGTTCCAAATAGGAAAAGGAGTATGTCAGGCTATATATTGTCACCCTGCTTATTTAATTTCTATGCAGAGTACATCAGGAGAAACGCTGGGCTGGAAGAAGCACAAGCTGGAATCAAGATTGCCGGGAGAAATATCAATAACCTCAGATATGCAGATGACACCACCCTTATGGCAGAAAGTGAAGAGGAACTAAAAAGCCTCTTGATGAAAATGAGAGGAGAGTGAAAAAGTTGGCTTAAAGCTCAACATTCAGAAAACGAAGATCATGGCATCCAGTCCCATCACTTCATGGGAAATAGATGGGGAAACAGTGGAAACAGTGTCAGACTTTATTTTTGGGGGCTCCAAAATCACTACAGATGGTGACTGCAGCCATGAAATTAAAAGACACTTACTCCTTGGAAGGAAACTTATGACCAACCTAGATAGCATATTCAAAAGCAGAGACATTACTTTGCTGACTAAGGTCCATCTAGTCAAGGCTATGGTTTTTCCAGTGGTCATGTATGGATGTGAGAGTTGGACTGTGAAGAAAGCTGAGCGCTGAAGAATTGATGTTTTTGAACTGTGGTGTTGGAGAAGACTCTTGAGAGTCCCTTGGACTGCAAGGAGATCCAACCAGTCCATTCTGAAGGAGATCAGCCCTGGGATTTCTTTGGAAGGAATGATGCTGAAGCTGAAACTCTAGGACTTTGGCCACCTCATGCGAAGAGTTGACTCATTGGAAAAGACCCTGATGCTGGGAGGGATTGGGGGCAGGAGAAGGGGACGACAGAGGATGAGATGGCTGGATGGCATCACCAACTCGATGGGCATGAGTTTGGGTAAACTCCGGGAGTTGGTGATGGACAGGGAGGCCTGGCATGATCCGATTCATGGGGTCGCAATGAGCCGGACACGACTGAGCGACTGAACTGAACTGAAGCAGCTTAGTGGACTTCCCTGGTGACTCAGACGGTATAGCGTCTGCCTATAATGCGGGAGACCGGGGTTCAGTCCCTGGGATGGGAAGATCTCCTGGAGAAGGAAATGGCAACTGACTCCAGTATTCTTGCCTGGAAAATCCCATGGACGGAGGAGCCTGGTAGGCTACAGTCCATGGGCTCGCAAAGAGTCAGACACGACTGAGCGACTTCATTTCACTTCACTTCACTTCACTTCACTTCAAGCAGCTTAGTAAAGCAAAAGGTGTGTGAACTCCTAAAATAGAGGCTTGAGTTCTAATCCTAGCTAAGGAGCTTCCATGCCCCTGGATCTTGAACAAAGTCTTTCCTGAAGTTAATTCTTCCTCTGGGAAGTAAAACTTGACTGGTAACTGATGTAAAGATTAAATAACCTGGGTAGGTGTAACTTCTGCTCCCTTTATGGAGCCCCTGACACAAGTGAGGCCCCAGAAAAGGGCATGGAATTACCAGATGTTGCAGTAACCAGCCCTCAAGGAAGTCCTCAAGGCCTGTAGATATCCCTCTCAGATTGAACAGGCAGACCTTTGTAACCCACTGAATTTTCAGAACAGATGGGGTATAACCTCCTAGGCTAGGTTGCTCAGACTTTCCAGCCTCTTCTCTCTCTCTCTCTCTTTTTTAAATATGAACCCTTTTAAAAGTCTTTATTGAATTTGTTATGATATTGCTTCTGTTTTATATTTTGGCTTTTTGGCTGCAAGCACATAGGATCTTAGCTCCCCAGCCAGGGACTGAACCCATACCCCCTGCATTGGAAGGTGAAGTCAATCACTGGACCACCAGGGACATTGGACCAAGGCAAAAACCACTGTTTTTGCCTTGTCCCCCTGGGATCACTCTTTGTGGAGGAAGCCAGCCCCCACATCATAAAGACCCTGAAGCAACCCTATGGAGTGGCCCCTGGGGCAAGGAATTGAGGCCCCCAGCCAACAGCCAGCATCATCTCACCAGCCACGGGAAAGAGCCATCTTGGAAATGAATCCTACAGCTCAGTCAAGTCTTCAGCAGCCCTGCTGACATCCTCACAGCCACCTCAGGAGAGGCCCCGGGGCAGAGCCACCCAGCATAGCCACCCCTGAATATCACTATCCTGAGTCACCCGCACGCCTAGCTCTGTTGAATATGGTTTCAACACTTATCAGGAAAGCTAATGCTACGTGGCCCACACACGTCAAACACAGCACTTCACGTCAACATCATTGTACTGACTAATTCCCACTCCCCCTCCATTAACCACAGAGTTCCAGGACCGCTGACCCGCAGAATCTGTGAGAAATCGCACATGTTTAGAGCTGTGTTCGCATTTGTGATGGCCACTGCAATAGCTAACTGATGCAAATGTTAGCTATTTAACCTGGTTTAATAGCCCTCTCTAACCTGGTTTCAGAGGAAAAGAAAGTGCATGGAGAGGCAGGAACAAGAGGCGGTGTGTGGTCAGAAACCAGCCCATCACATTAGGATCTTCTCTGTGTGCGAGGCCCAGGGGATGTGTATGATTATTCCATTCGGAGGCCTGGGAGGTGAAGGATGAGAAAGAATGGTGGAATACAACCGCGCTTCCTGTCCAGAGGGGAAGGGTTAAGACAGGAGGAAGGCCTATTGCAGCCCTGAGATGCAGATCCTGGGCCCTGGCACCGAGGAGAGAGTGAGCGTGCATGCTCACATTTCAACATCTGCTGTGTAAAGTCTGACACTGGTGCCCTGCACCCTTGCCTGGTACTCAGATCCACAAAGTCTCCCAGGAAGGGTTACTTTACTGTGATTTTCAGAAGAGGGGGAAATGGGCTCCTTTGCTCTCCCAACAGCGTGGCCTCCCTCTTATTTTCACAGGTAATGGGGCAGGCAATTGCCCGTGGTGAATGTGAGGGACCTGTTACCTGTGGGTGGAAATGGGTAATGAGAACTTAAACCCAGAAGCATCCCCTGATCACATTAGGGAGGCAGCTTGCAAAAATGATTAGGATGGTTTTAATATCCACCGATCGGATGGATACCCATCTCCTGCAGCGACCTCAGACTCATTAACCTAGCAATCCTGCTCAAGCAATCAATCTCTCATGCTGGTGGAGTGGCCTCAGTCCCAGACCTCTCCGGGGAGAGGCCTCCCAGAACCCAGAGATTTGAAATAATTAAAATCCTATGTGGCATGCTGCAACCAACTCCCCTTAAGCAAAACTTGGATAACCCTTCAGACCTTATGTGAGCGAATAGCTTTAACCTTCCGCCCTGAGCTGGAAAGCGGGGCCAGGGCCAACCCACTGGGGCGTATTCTGTTTCCTTTTGCCTCCCTGACATAGACGTGCTCCTAAGAGGCAGTGTGGTCCACTGGAAGGAGCACCAGAGCCCTGGCACTGGCTCAACGGCCGGTGACCATCTCATCAAGTCACATCAGAACCTGTGTGTGGGGATAAGAGGACCAGCCTGGCCCAGCTTACTTCTGGTCCTCTATCACAGATGACCCATAGAATTTTCCCATGTGTTCCTGAGCTAAGTGCCTTGTGTTTCCCCTCCCAAAGCTCACCTGCTCCTACCTGGCCACCGTTGTTCTTCTGTACTCATGTTGGCACTTCTTCCACTTTATGTTTCTTCTGCAAATCCTATCATCTTATCCTTGCAAAACTTCACCCATCCCATTGCCTGACTTGTGGTTCGATTACATCAAGTTCCTCCTCTTAAATTTCCTACGCCAGCCTCTTCTTTCCCCTTAAACACAGCTTTCAACACATCATCCTTCTGCTCCTAGACCAGCAGGGCCTCCACAGAGCATGAAGCGCTCCATAAATCCCCCGTTATGGCCTTGTCTTCTGGCTCCCCAACACGTGCCCTTGATCACGTGGCTGCTCTCCTTCCTTAGCACCCCCATCACCTGCAGGCTCCGCTCCTCCTCTCAGCTGGCTGCACATCATCCCTCACGCCTTCCATCGCCCTCCTGCCCAGCTCTGCCTGTCATCCTCGCAGAAGCTGGACCTGCCTGTTGGTCTCCTTCTGGTCCCTCAACCCAGAGCTCCTGCCTCCCCTACATCACTTACCTCCCAGCTTCACACAGACTCTGACTGACTTGAGGATCACTTGCTCATTTCACTTTAATTTTTTCTGCAGTCTGATGAGATCTTTGAGAATCCCGTCAGCCACACCTCCGCAAGGCCTGGAGCATGTCTTGATCAGTGTAAGTACACAACTAATGTTCCTCTTCTTTTAGTGCTAGGGTGTCTGCCCTTGAGGCAACACCCTGAGGAATATTTTGCTAAATTTGTACCCATAGAATTTAGAGCTCAAAGGGACCCAAGAGACCTGTGTCTAGATAAAGAACTATGTCTAGTCCTTGACCCATCTCGATGGAAGACTAGACTGTAAGATGAGAAGCAAAATTCACTTTTTTCTGGACCTCAAATTTTAGATGGCGAAAAAAAAAACTTAAAAAGTGTTAGCTGGGGGACTTCCTTGATGGTCCAATGGCTAAGACTCCACGATCTGAACTCAGGGGCCCCAGGTTGAATCCCTGGTCGGGGAACTAGATTCTACCTGCTGCAACTAAAGATAAGGTATTGTGTGCCACAATACCAAAAAAAAGCATTGGCTGGGTAGTAGGAGAACTGGGTTTGGGTTTAAGTGCTGCCATTTGTTTGCTGTGTGACTTTGGGCAAGTTATTTGACCTCTCTGGGCCTCAGTGAGGAATTGGTACAAAATGTACTCCAACGCATGCATTTTGCTTTAGAATACACACACACTATTAGATTTGCTTGCAGAACTTTGTAGGGCATTGTCTCCAGGCTGAGCAGGGAAGAAAGAACTTCATCTTAGAGGAAAACATAGGCAGAACACTTGATGACATAAATCAAAGCAAGATCCTCTATGACCCACCTTCTAGAATAACGGAAATAAAAACAAAAGTAAACAAGTGGGACCTGATTAAACTTAAAAGCCTTTGCACAGCAAAGGAAACTATAAGCAAGGTGAAAAGACAACCCTCGGAATGGGAGAAAATAATACCAAATGAAACAACTGACAAAAGATTAATTTCTAAAATATACAAGCAGCTCATACAATTCAATACCAGGAAAACAAACAACCCAATCAAAAAGTGGGGAAAAGACCTAAACAAACATTTCTCCAAAGAAAACATATAGATGGCTAACAAACACATGAAAAGATGCTCAACATTGCTCATTATTAGAGAAACACAAATCAAAACCACAATGAGATATCAGCTCACACTGGTCAGAATGGCCCTCATCAAAAAGTCTACAAATAATAAATGCTAGAAAGGGTATGGATAAAAGGGAATGTTCTTGAACTGTTGGTGGGAATGTAAATTGATATAGCCACTATGGAAGATGGTATGGAGATTCCTTAAAAAACTAGGAATAAAACCACCATATGACTCCAAAATCCCACTCATAGGCATATATGCTGAGGAAACCAAAATTGAAAAAGACACATGTATTCCATTGTTCATTGCAGCACTATTTACAATTGCTAGAACATGGAAGCAACCTAGATGCCCATCGGCAGATGAATGGATAAAGAAGTTGTGGTACATATACACAATGGGATATTACTCAGCCATAAAAAGGAACTCAGTTGAGTCAGTTCCGATAAGGTGGATGAACCTAGAACAGATTGAAGTGAATCAGAAAGAGAGAGAGAAAAATAAATATCGTATTCCAATGTGCATATGTGGAATCTAGAAAAATGGTTCTGAAAAATTCATTTACGGTGCAGCAGTGGAGAAACGGACATAGAGAATAGACTTATAGACATGGGGAGAGGGGAGGAGAGGGTGAGATGTATGGAAAGAGTAACACGGAAACTTACATTACCATATGTAAAATAGATAGCCAACGGGAATTTGCTGTATGGCTCAGGAAACTCAAACAGGGGCTCTGTATCAACCTGGAGGGGTGGGCTGGGGAGGAAGATGGGAGAGAGGTTCAAAAGGTAGGGGATATATGTATACCTATGGCTGATTCATGTTGAGGTTTGACAGAAAACAACAAAATTCTTTAAAGCAATTATCGTTCAATAAAATAATAAATGGAAAAAAAAGAACTTCATTCACAAGCCTCCTGAATCTAAGCTGTTGAGAAGTGGCCCCGATACCTCAGCAGCTTCGAGTTGCCCATACCACAGCTGCCTGCTGTCCTTTCCTCCTCATGCTGCCCCTGAGCCAGGCGGGTGAGCCCCCTTCAAGCCCAGCCTGGCACCTCAGCAAGCGCTGGCTGCTCCCCCACCTTCCTTGAAACAGGGCAAGGCAGGGCCATGGTGGAGCTGGCTCCCTTCTAGACAGGACTCTCATGGAGAATCACCTCGGGCTGGCAGCTTTAGCATCATCTGGACAGGTGGCAGCCAACTGAAGTTTCCCTGACACCTGTCGGAGGAGCCTGTCGACCTCTCCTGGGCCAGCCCCTTCCCCTGGTGTGGCCTTGGTGCCTCCACCTCTATCACGATGGGAAGCCAAGCCCCAGGTCAGGACAACAGCCTTGCTCTCTGAGGGCACACAGTTTTCTGGAACAGTCGTGGAGGTTGTTGGGTTGATGTGGATGGTACCCAACTTGAAGGTATGAAGAGAGGCACAGTAAGAGGAAATCCCGAGAGGAGGCCCAGAAGCAAGTTCCTCCCCCAGGGACAATTCAAGCACGCAAGTGCATGCTAAGTCACCTCAGTCGTGTTCGACTCTTTGCCACCCCATGGACTGTAGCCCTCCAGGCCCCTTTGTCCATGGGATTCTCCAGACAAGAAATACTGGAGTGGGTTGCTATGCCCTCCTCCAAGGGATCTCCCTGACCCAGGGATTGAACTCGCATCTCTTACATCTCCTGCATTGGCAGGTGGGTTCTTCACCACTAGCGCCAGCTGGGAAGCCCCAATTCAAGCATATCCTTGGGCAATACTGGGCCGGGGTGCCTACCAGTAGGTACAGAACTCCCAGTGGACAAGAGATCTCTCTTCTTCAAGTCTTTATTTTGACAGAAAAAGCCACCCATAATCAACAAGGAGGAGACCCCTGGACATTTTCTAAAACAGCCTCCAACCTCCAGAAACATGGAAGGCATTAATTATTGATCCTTTGGCAAGGCCTTTGCCTCCGTGGGAAGAAGCAGCCCTGAAATGCTCT
The DNA here is from genome assembly GCA_006410935.1 of Redunca redunca. Lineage (NCBI taxonomy): Eukaryota > Metazoa > Chordata > Mammalia > Artiodactyla > Bovidae > Redunca > Redunca redunca. Next base: position 42,167 of record SJYQ01095513.1, read on the forward strand.
CCTACATAGACCTGTAATAACCCCCTGTGTTATCACCCACTAGGTGGATGAGGAGGGGGCCACGTGCAGGCCAGCACTGCAGACTCAGGTCCCTGTCCTCCCAGCCTCCCCTCCAGGTGCAGAGGCCTCAAAGCCAAATTGTTAAAATACTATCACCATTGTTGTTGCTCAGTCTCTCAGTAGTATTCAACTCTTTGTGGCCCCGTGGACTGCAGCATGCCAAGCTTCCCTGTGCTTCACCATCTCCCAGGGTTTGCTCAAACTCATGTCCATTGAGTCAATGATGCCATCCAACCATCTCGTTCTCTGTGGCCCCCTTCTCCTCATGCCTGCAATGTTTCCCAGCATCACCATTATCATCTAATAAAAAGAGCCCCAATCCAGGCAGCCCACCTTCCTAATCAGGCCGCCTCGTGAAATTCCCATCACAAGCAAGGCCAGGGCTTGAAGATCAAGAAAAACCCAGCACTGAGAAAACAGATACCACCTTGTCCTTGTTTATGATACAGAGCATTTTATATATAAGAAAAGCCGGCCATAATTTGCTTATAAATAATTGACTTCTCCAAGATTAAAATCTCTGGAGGGACTCAGTTTATTCACAACAAGGCGCTTCTGCCTACAGTGCAAATTAGGCCCTTTCAAACCTGTCTTATCTCCACCCCGAACGTTATGAAGAGAGATTTTTTTTTCCCTTCATCCCCTGTAATAACCTTCAACTAACCTTTAAACCAGAGTGAATAATTTAAATCTTATTTTCATATCAATGGAGGAGTCAAGCCAAGCAATTATCTTTTATCTGTATATTCTGTCGTCAGAGCGGCAGGCATAATCAAGTTTTCCCAAGCGAGCCAGATGAGAGAGAGAGAGGAAGAGTGAGAAAAGTGAGAGATAGTATCTGAAGACATTAACGCAACTATGAATTATTCAATAATGAGTACAAGATCTGTCATAACACACACACACACACACACACACACACACAGCCTTATATCTGCCCATTGTTCCAGGCAAGCCAAGGCTGGCGGTCTGGAGGAGGGATACCAGGAAGGGGGCCCGGGCTAAGCATGACAAATCGGCAGATCATCTGCTCAATTAGGACCGAGAGCAGGTGCACGGGTCGCTTTTGCAGCCTAGGATGGCACTGTTGTGGGCCAAACAACAGGCGGTGGAGGGAAAACACCTCATTTGCGTGACAGTGATTTAAAGCAGCTCAAGCTATGATTTTGCTAAAAGGGGTTGGGGGAGCATAAAAAATTTCAGGGAGGGGGTGTGGGAGAGAAAAGGAAAGATAAAAAATAAAATGAAAGTCGAGAAAAGGTTGAAATTCCCCACGGTGCTCATTAAAATTCTACAGCACGCATCTCTTCCCGGGTCCCCCTGGACGGCCCATGATCATTTTTATTAATTCATAAAATATCGCACCAGTGATTGAGGCTGATGATTAGTGGGGCCGACAAACAGAGGAGCTAGTGAAATATTGCAGCCGCTCCTATCGGGTCCCTGCGAGTGAAAACACAGACGTCACATGAAAATTCATCCTCCAACTGGGCGGTGGGCAGCCAGGCTGGCTGGCTGGCTGGCTGAGGAGGCAGGCGGAGGGACCAGGGTGTCCGCCATTGCTCCTGCCGCCCCGACTGTCTCCCTCATTTAGACACCCAGTGCTATCGGCAGACATTTCCCGCCCCCGTCTCTTGGATTATGGGAAATGCCTGCCTGAGACGGAAGTGTACTTTAACCTCCCGTGTAAAATGGATTGTCAAGCATTGGCAAGAAGCAGCTTGGAGGTTTGCCTTAGAAGTGAAGCTCCTGGCTTGGCAGCTGTGATGGCTTGTGTGGGATGAGCAAGAGAGCCGAGATTTCCCACACTCACCTCAGGCTCTTTTTGAAATGGCCAGGCGTCCCTCCCCCACCCCAGAAATTCAATGGCGATAGAGGAACCCCATCCCTGTGTATCATGTAGTACCACCCCCCACTGAACAAGTATGGAAGCTCATGGTTGGCTAAGTTCAATAGTAAGAGTGATGTCTCAAGGGTAGCAGGGGCAGAGGTCCTGGCTGCAGGGAAAGCAGTCAATTTTGTGTTCAGCTCTGAACAATTTTGTGTTTAGTTCTGAACAATTTTGTGTTCAGTTCTACTGTAATTCTTTTGCCTTCTAGTTTCTGATACTATTTTTACTATTTTACTCTTCCTGTGAGTCCATATTTTAAGACACATCAGGGACTTCCCTGGCAGTTCAGTAGTTAAGACTCTGTGCTTCCCCTTCCTTCCAAGGGGCACATGTTCCATCTCTGGGTGCATCTCGGTCACACACCATATACATACTCTGTGATGCTAGGTAGGAAGAAAGAAAGACTAGGTCGGCTTTTCTCAACACTGGCCTCACTCCAAAGGCTTGTTATATGTGAATCCCAAGGAGGACATGAGACATGGGAATCTGTATTTAACCAGCTTGCTAGGTGACTCTCCCTCACTCCCATTTGAGAATCACAGGCCCAGAGAGATCAGCGCTCAAAGTGCAGCCCTGGCTGCACTTTAGAATCACCAGAAGACCTTGTGAACAACAAAAAATGGTTCCCTTGGGACTTCCCTGGCAGTCCAGTGGGTAAGACTCCATGCTTCCAATGCATGGAGTACACAGATTTGATGCCGGGTCAGGGAATTATCATCTCATAAGCTGAGCAGTACAGCCAAAAAAAAAAAAANAAAAAAAAAAAAAAAAAAATCACAAAAAAATGTGATCCCTAGAGATTTAGATTCAATTGATCTGAGATGAGACCCATGCACTGGTGTTTGTTAAAAGATTTCCAGGTGTTTCCAGGGAGCAGATGAGATTGAGATACACTGAGAAATGACAATACTAGAATCACTCAGTTCAGTTCAGTTGCTCAGTCATGCCCGACTCTTTGCAACTCCATGGACTATGGCACACCAGGTTTCCCTGTCCATCACCAACTTCCGGAGCTTACGCAAACTCATGTCCATTGAGTCAGTGATTCCATCTGACCATCTCATCCTCTGTTGTCCCCTTCTCCTCCCACCTTCAGTCTTTCCCTGCATCAGGGTCTTTTCAAATTGGTCAGTTCTTTGCATCGGGCGGCCAAAGTATTGGAGTTTCAGCTTCAGCATCAGTCCTTCCAATGAATATTCAGGACTGATTTCCTTTAGGCTGGATTGGTTGGATCCCCTTGCAGTCCAAGGGACTCTCAAGAGTCTTCTCCAACACCACAGTTCAAAAGCATCGCTTCTTCAGTGCTCAGCTTTCTTTACAGTCCAACTCTCACGTCCATACATGACTAGTGGAAAAACTACAGCCTTGACTAGACTACTAAAATAGTCTCCCTGATTCTACCCTCCCAGATCATCTGTATCTGATTCCACACACAAACATTTATATAGTGCCCACTAACCTAGGCAGAAAAAAATAAATAAAAGAAGTAGAATGAATTACTTTAAATATATATTTATGATCCTATTCATTTTATCCCTGGACACAGAGTCCAGGCTAATTTGCATGTACAGATGAAATATTTCAGTTTTTACTTAGAAAATAGCAATGCTATCTATAATGTAGGAAGAAAGATGCACGAAGTTCTTACATGATACATTCAAAATCCTTTTCCCTCTCAATTAGCTTATATAGACATCAAGCTTGCTGGGTATACATTCTGCATTTAATGTATTTGTATAGCTTCTACTGGGATCATTTTAGGATTCTGAGCTCCCAAATCTAGAAGCATACAAAGGCAGTTTTCATCTTATAGGCTTGATTTCAAAGTAAAGCCTTGTTTCTCCTGAGCGAGTAGCTTAATTTTAGACTTAGTGCCAGCATGAATTGTAAAACTGATTGGGTGGCCTTCTTTGCTTTAGCCACTGGGGAACTCAGGGCCAAATGTATATGCTGTGTATATTAACCTTTATCTCCTCTTTCTGCCTTAGGATGTAAGAACACAAATATGGATAAAGAAAAATTAAGTAATAGGAACTTATTTGGGTACCTACTGGATACTCATCTATCATCTCCTAGACCAGAAGGTCACAAACTCAAATGCCTTCCGGGACCAAGCAGGCTGCATAAGTGAGTGGAATGGGCTTGGGGCACCCTAGAGACAGGTTACGAAAACTGGGGAGCAATGTCCCATTATCCCATTTAAAGGCTCAGAAATTAAAAATAAAATGAGTAACCACTTCATTGGTCAATCAAAGCACATCTGCAGGCCAAATCTGGCCCCTAACCCATGGGAGAATGACCAGGGCCCAAGCCTCCAGGACATTTAGGTAAGGGACACTTCCCTCATTTTGGAGAGTTTGTTTACACAAGCAGCCAAATTTTCACTTTGGAATAACCATTCCAGCCTGAATGGAGGAAAAGTATTAGATTCCTGATTGAAGAGAAGTCGGTGCCCAGGAAATGTTTCATCAGTTCAGTTCAGTTCAGTCGCTCAGTTGTGTCCGACTCTTTGTGACCCCATGAATTGCAGCATGCCAGGCCTCCCTGTCCATCACCAACTCCTCGAGTTCACTCAAACTCACATCCATCTAGTCGGTGATGCCATCCAGCCATCTCATCTTTTGTCGTCTCCTTCTCCTCCTGCCCCCAATCCCTCCCAGAATCAGAGTCTTTTCCAATGAGTCAACTCTTCACATGAGGTGACCAAAGTATTGGAGTTTCAGCTTCAGCATGAAGCTTCAGCTTCCAATGAACACCTAGGACTGATCTCCTTTAGGATGGACAAATACTGCATAGTAAATGTGAGAGTCACAAAATCTCTTCCAAAACCTTCTTAATTAAGTGAAAAAATAAAACAAAATGGCAAAAATAAAACTAGAAAAATATTTCACAAAATTTTAGAAGAAAACTTTCCTGAAATTAAAACTTATGTCTATACTTTATTTTTTGCTTTTTATTTTGTATTGGGGTATAGCTGATTAACAGTGTTATAAGAGTTTCAGGTGAAAGCGAAGGGACTTAGCCATACATATACATATATCCATTTTCCCCCAAACCCTCCTCCCATCCGGGCTGTCACATAATATTGAGCAGAGTTCCCTGTGCTATACAGTAGGTCCTTGTTGGTTATCCATTTTGAATATAGCAGTGTGTGCATGACCTTCCCAAACTCCCTAACTATCTCTCCCCCCACCACCCCCAGCAACCATAAGTGTATGGTCTGTGAGTCTCTTTCTGTTTTGTAAGTAAATTCATTTGTATCATTTCTTTTTAGATTCCACATATAAGGGCCATCATACAGTATTTCTCCTTCTCTCTTTGACTTACCTCACTCAGTATGATGCTCTCTAGGTTCATCCATGTTTTTACTATTGGCACTATTTCATCCCTTTTAATGGCTGAGTAATATTTCATTGTATATATGTTCTATATCCTCTTTATCCATTCGTCTGTCAATGAATATTTAGCTTGATTCCATGTCTTGGCTATTGTAAGCAGTGTTGCAATGAACACTGGGGTGCATGTATCCTTTCAGATCATGTTTTTTTCTGGATATATGCCCAAGAGTAGGATTATAGAATCATATGGAAGCTCTATTTTCAGTCTTTTAAGGACCCTCTACACCATTCTCCATAGTGGCTGTACCAATTTACATTCCCAAAAACAGTGTAGGAGGGTTGCCTTCTTGAAAAATTACATCTGTACTTTAAAGCAGAAAAAAATGCAGAACAAATCATATCACAACATATCTCGATGAAGTTACTAAAATGATAAATGTAATATCAAAATCTCAAGTTTATTCAGGGTGAAAATACAAATCACATCTAAGAAGTAAAGTCAAATGACTTAAAAATTCTTCACAGAAAATATGTATGCCAGAAAACAATATAAAAATATCTATAGAGTTTGGAAATGGGAAAATAACCTGTCAATCTTATGCCCGAGCAAAATTTCCATTCATGTATTGGGTTGGCAAAAAAGAAGAAAAGATAAATCAAAACCAAAAGTTAACGTGCAATCTATCCTAAACCTCAACCTAAGAGGAAAATCTTAGAAGTTCTAAAAAAGAACACAGGAGAAAATCTGTGTAACCTGTTGCAAACTTCTATTAGATAATAGTGAACAAAGGTTTAGAAATGAAAGGGAGCAATAAAGAATTGGAAAAAAAATATGTGCAGTATGAAAATAGACAAAGGATTTGCATCTAGAATACAAAAAGAACACTTATGACTCAATAATTAAAGATAACCTAATTTAAAATGAGCTCATATTTAAGAGATCTTTTACCAAAGAAGATGTCTGAAAACTCATATAAACACATCAAAATAATAATCACATAAAAAAGGCTCATCCTTATTAGTTATAGCAAACACAAATTATAGCCACAAGGAGACAGCACTTTATATCCCTAAAATGCCTAAAACAGAAAAGACTGATGATACCAAGTGCTGGCAAGAACACGGACCAAGTAGAACTCTCACCCACTGTTGGCGGAAGTGTCAACATAGCCACTTTGGAATACAATGTCAGTTGCTCATAAAGCTAAACATACATCTATTATATGATCCAGTCATTTGAACACTAAGTGTTTACCCAAGAGCAGTGAAAACATATGTCCACATAAAGATTTTATACAAGCATGTTGATAGCAGCTTTATTTGGGGTAGCCCCAAACTGAAGACAATCCAGTTACCCATTAACAGGTAAGCAGTTCAACAAATTGAGATATTATCATGCAATGGGACACAACCATTGATTAAAAAAATAAAACAAATTCCTAATAAACACAGCAATGTGGGTAAATCTCATGGACATTACACTAAGCAGAAGTTGTATGCAGAAAAATATAGACTTATTATTCCTTACATATGAATTTTTAGAACAGACTAAAATAATTATTGGAATGATTATTTTAAGGGGTAAGTGGTGAGGGGAGATTGATGGTAAAGGGGTACAAGAAAATTTGGGGGAAGACAGAATGTTTTATTATCTTGGTTGTGGCAATAATGGTAATATGGGTACAGATTTTGTCAAAGTCAACAGCTTTTATATTTAAATCAAAATGTATGAATGTTATTGAATGAAATGTATACCTCAATAAAAGTATAATTTTGTAAAAAACAATTAGTAAACCTGGACATACACTTATAATACATGTAGTGGATAGTAAGAACTATTTTTTCTGAAAATAAAAAGATCTCTTGAGGCACAGTGGTTAAAAATCTATGTGTCAATATAGCGGACACAGGTTCCATCCCTTATCCAGGAGGATTCCACATGCTTTGGCATAACTAAGCCCATATCCCACAGCTACTGAAGCCCACACACCTAGAACCTGTGCTTCACAACAAGAGAAGTCACCTCAGTGAGAAACCTGTGCACTTCAACGAAGAATAGCTCCCACTCTTTGCAACTAGAGAAAGCCCACCGGCAGCAATGAAAACCAGTGCAGCCAAAAAATAACTGATTAACTAACAAAGGAAAGTTCTTTTTAATCCCAGCAGATCATCTGGAAGTGGATGTGAACCAACAAATGAAAACAAGTCAACGAATTACAAATAACATGTGAAAAGATGCTCAACCTTACTTATAATTAAAAACACAGAAAATAACAGTCATTTCTCATCCACTAGATTTACCAATATTCACAAGATTTATAAAACAGTGTTTCTTGGGATAGATGGAACCCATACTCTAACATACCTCATCATTTTTTGATGAAATTGATACATTTTTATAATGAGAAATTTCAAAAACAAAATCAGGTCATCCCCTCTTTGGTTCCGAATGACTTTATGCCTCATCATTGCTCATGAAAGTACACAGTGCTTAGCCTGGCAGCCAAACCCTCCGTGCTCTGGACCAATTTTACAGCATCAACAGTATTTTTTGATGCACATTCCCTCACTGAAACTTTCCAACAGCCCTATGAATTCGGGTCCACCTGGGCCACTTTGGACTCCCAGGACTTAGCATAGTGTCTGGCACACAGTGGGTGTTCAATAAATGTTCGATATTCATCACTTTTACTACCTATGTCAAGCATCATCTGCCTCACCTTTATGATGTGCCTAACCTCTGCAAAATGTTGTCTCAGGTGAAAGAGCAAGAAGACTGGGATGCCAAGGTGAAGTCATGGTCCCTCCTTGTGACTGTGGAAATCAAAGAGTTCAACTGTAGGATGTCTGGCCTCACAGTCACGCCACTCCACACTCGCATCTGCAAAGTGTGGCCAGGATGCCGAGGATAGCACCAAGATGACCTGGGACAAGTGGGACAGACTTCCAAGTTCATCTTGGTTTCTTCCTTGAGCTCCTCTCATTGTCTCCCAATTCCCACACTCATCAGGACCTCAGGATATTATCCTGGCATCACCTGTTCCTCCTTTCCTTATATATCAGGATCCACCAGAATCTGATATTTCTCTTCTCCAAAGCCTGGTACCAAACCCAGGATCTAGAAGAAAGGGTGTTAACTAAAAATGATCCTTAACTAGGGGAATGAGTCCCTACTGGTGGTAGTGGTGGGAGGTGGGATCTCTACGTATAGAGAACTCCTTTCCTCCTATATTCCTGTGGACACAGGCTATATCTGATCACCACAGCTCACACCACTGAGCACCAGGATTCAGTCAGCGGCACTGGATGACTGAACAGTTGTCCCCACTTCTCACACTTCTCCCTGAGCACTAAGCCCAAAGCGATGGACGAGAGGGCAAACCCTTCAGAGAGTGGAGGGCCTGTCCTCAGTCAAAGAGCTATGAGTTAACCAGGCAGCGCTAGTAACCATACCACTGCGTGATGTCCGCAATAGATTAAAGATGCCCCATTGGGAATCATGTCCCGAGCTAGACGGGCTGCCAGCTTCCCCCAGACTCATCCGGATCTTCTTGGGGAGCTCTTCCGGGAATGCAAAGAAAAGAGGATGAAAGGGAGCATCAAGGAAGTTCCCCCACCAAGGCAAGAGTAAGTCATTTCGGGCACTGGTGGTTTATAGCCACTGGAATCTGGAGGCCCAGGAGGAAAACTTTTAATGAAAACATCTCTTTCAAATACCATCCAGGATTTTACTTAAAGAAGCGATTCCTTCAGAAGTGTAAGTAGGGGGTTCCCAGGGTCTAGGACGCTTAAGGCCAATCAAAGAGGAGCTTCAGGCTGTAGGTTCAACAGAGGAACTCCAGAGGAAGGCATCCCTCAGAGAAGGAACAAGGCACTTTCATTGGGAGCTGGCACTGATTCAGCTGGAGAAAACAAACAGCGCAGCTCCAGCTCTCCAGATGATGTCGGAACAGAGAGAAAGACACAGAGGACACGTGCCTTCTCCTCTCTTGGAGCCTGTCCCCTTTGGCAACCTGCTTTCCCTTCCAAAGACCCCTGACACACAAGAGGCCCCTGTGGGGCTTCGTTCCCACACCACAGCAGACCTTAGTGCCCACTCTCTCCAGGCACCAGCCTACGCTGGCCAGTCACTGACCCTTGTTTTGTCATTCTGCGCTCACAGCCACCTGTAAGGTAGAGACCATTACTGTCCTCATTGTTATGATCAGAAACTGGGCTCAGAGTGTTAAAGAAGTTGCTGAAGGTCACGTGCCCTGTGAGAGAGAAGATGTGAACCCTAATGTATTCAGGTACGTTGGGTGCCCTTCCAGTGGCTCAGGCAGTAAAGAATCTGCCTGCAATGCAGGAAACCCAGGTTCAGTCCCTGGATCAGGAAGATCCCCTGGAGAAGGGAATGGTTACCCACTCCAGTATTCTTGCCTGGAGAATTCCATGGATAGAGGAGCCTGGCAGGCTATAGTGCATGGGGTCTCAAAGAGTCGGACATGACTGAGCAACTAACGCACATGTGCACACACACACACACACACACATGCACACACACACACACTCCCAAGAATCATATCTGAGGGGATCCTGGGTGAGAGTTAGAGATCCCACAAGATTCATTCTGTTCAATGGTACAAATGATCAGGCTAACAACCCAGCTATACTCCAGCAAGATTTGAGGGGCATAAAAATCAACGTACTTGGAAAGCATGAAATGATGTACTTAATTAAGTTGGCAACAGCAGGACAGAGTAGCATCATTTTTATTCTCCTATTGGCTTCTTATCACGAGGGACCCAAAGTTCAGAACATTATGGGATGGGGTAAGGTGTTCTTTTCCAACAGAATTTTATAAAAGTAACTTCCAATCTCAATTCTGCTCCCACTTGCTCTGTGCATGGCTCCGGGGCCCAAGAAAGGAGGTGAAACAGAAGCCGGCTCTAGGAAGATGGCAGCATTTGGGGAGGATGGGACGGAGGGCAAGGTCTGGAGGTGGGCAGTCCTCTCCTCTGAGAGCAAGGGTCTCTATTTCCAGAAGGAGACAAGCTGTGCCTGTAACACTGTCTGCAGTGTGGTCATTCCTGCCCAGAGATTCCCCCTTACCGGAGATGTTCACTGACTCTTGTTGAAGTAACACCTATTGTGCTGATCCCCATGCACACACTTGTCCATCGTGCTCACCTCCCATCCTCAAGCCAATCTGGTGTATAACAAAAAGCTGTCACTGTGTATACAGCATTGATTCTATGTATAAAATAGATAGGGCTTCCCTGATGGCTCAAGTGGTAAAGAATCCACCTGTAATGCAGGAGCCACAGGAGACTTGGGCTCAGTCCCAGGGTTGGGAAGATCCCTTGGAGGAGGAAATGGAAACCGACTCCAGTATTCTTGCTGGGAAAATCCCATTGAAAGAGGAGCCCAGTGGGCTATGGTCCACAGGATCTCAAAGAGACACGACTGAATCGACTGAGCACGTATGCATGCATAAAATAGATAACTAATAAGAACCTGCTATATCACACAGGGAACTCTATTCAACACTCTGTGGTGATCTGAATGGGAAGGAAATCCAGAAAACAGGAGCTTATGTATATCTATAACTGATTCACTTTGCTGTACAGTAGGAACTAACACTATAAAGCGCTATAAAGCAACTATACTCCAAGAAAAATTAATTAAAAAGAAAATATAAAAAAGTGGATATGTGGATATGTGTAACTGATTCACTTTGATGTACACCTGAAACTAACAAACACAGCCTTGTAAATTAGCTATATTCCAATATAACTTTTAAATCTAAAGCAATGCTGTTCCCATAGGGAGTGGCGGTTGTTTTATTAGATGGATCCAATTCAAAGAAAACCATTCATTTTGACAACACTCACATGGGGTGTTCCAGTAGGAGGCAGTGCCTCCACATCTGACAGACACCCCCAACATAGAGGGAGATGGCGGGGCCAAGCATCCCTGACAATCACAGTATGATATCAGATCTCGGGAACTGCTTTACACTTTCAAGCAAGAACTGACTTGGATTCTCAGAGCAAACAAACCTAAAAAAGAAATCATTCCCTCAACTTTGGGAACACACCCAGTCTCCCAGACCTTCCCTAATTTCTTCAAGAATGGTCTCTATGCCAACTTAAATATTGCATTTGGTTGGGAGAGGAGGACCCACAAGCCCAGAGTGGAAGTCAAATTATTCCACAAATACTGCCTACTTAAATAACGTTTTAAAAAAATATATCATGTTCAGTGGTGAAGAACTACTAAATTATTGAATTCCCTGAAGCATCCTACAGGCTTTAAAGTAGCTCATGAAACCCCATAAAAGAACGTCATAAATAGTCGAAAAGGAATGCTGGGCTCCATGTCAGAATGCCTCTACGAGCCAATGCTAAACATCTTCATGTAATCTTTCCACTTAAACCAATGATTAAACAGATTAAACAGATGATTAAACAAATAAAGATTAATGGAACAAGTAAAGTAATCAAATCTGTATGGGTGTATAAACGAATGATTCCAGACAATATTAGAACAAATTGTCTAAAACTAATAGTGAATGCTTCAGTTCAGTCCCAATAGCTTTTGTTGGGCTCTCACTTGGATGTAATCAAAACATTTGTTTAAACTAAGATGGATATGAGGCTCTAAGATGTCAGTTTCTTGAAAGGGAAAGATAAAACAAAAGCACTGTCTTCGGTAGGGATGTTGGTATTGCCAATAGGGCTGCACGACTGAAGGGCTTGGAACCTTGTGTTAGGGATATGCGGATGTTTCACGTCGCTCTGTTTTGTGAAAGAGGCTCTGCTCACATGATAAATATGTGAGTCGAAAGAAGGTGGATCTGAGAGGAAGAGAAAAAACCGTTCAAAAATCCTCCGACTCTTTTGTTGCTGTTTAGTCACTAAGTCATGTCCAGCTCATTGCGACCCCGTGGACTGCAGCATGCCAGGCTTCCCTGTCCTTCACTATCTCCTGGAGTTTGCGCAAACTCCACCATCTCATCCTCTGTCTCCGCCTTCTCCTCCTGCTCTCAATATTTCCCATCCTCAGGGTCGTTTCCAACCAGCTGGTTCCTCATGTCAGGTGGCCAAAGTATTGGAGCTTCAGCTTCAGCACCAGTCCTTCCAATGAATAACTCTTTAGAAGTGTCAAGCATTAGTCACTCAGTCATGTCTGACTCTTTGTGACCCCATGGACTGTTGCCCACCAGGCTCCTCTGTCCATGGGATTTTCCAGGCAAGAATACTGGAGTGGGTGGCCATTCCCTTCTCCAGGGGATCTTCCTGACAGGGATTGAACTCAGGTCTCCTGCAGTGAAGGCAAATTTTTTACCATCTGAGCTATGAAATCTCTTTTAATTATCAATCACTGATATGCTAATTATAGCATTTGCTTATCTGTTCCTTCTTTCCTGGAGAGTAGGCCAACTATTCCCAATGCACTGTGGGAAAGAATAAAATGGAATTTCTCAGCAAGAATGCTCTATTTAGAGTTTTTTTTCATTAATTAAAACTAGTGAGTTTCTTGCCCCTACTTAGAGTAGTTACTTGATTTCAACCATACTGGCTGATTCAGGGGTTCTAATTTGCCACTCGTTTATAATTCCTAGTATAAGGAATCTAAATCCTTGTTAGTCCAAGTGTGGCCCTTATGTGGGAGACCCAACCTGTTGCATCAGGATCTATATTTTAACATTTATCTCGGTAAGTGTGAGAAGCACTGATATGTGTATTTTGGACCCTGTGAAATTTCCTAGGCAAGTTGACAAATGGATGAAGAAGGGGAAGGGCCATTTTCATTCTTCAAGGTAAAGCTTGTATGAAATGCTTTGAAAAAGTTGCTTTGGGAAGAGTGGCTCTGAAACAGGAAGGAAGGGGGCAGGGCATAGCCTTTAAAAGAATGACATAGCCGTAGGATATGATGAAAACTGATTAGAACCAACTAGGTTCAAGATGGTAGAAGATTCAACTTCCAGTGGACGTTGAGCCTCATCATACACTCACTGTAACACAGCAGCAAGCTAAATTACACACCCACCAGTGCCATGACAGTTCCAAGGCCGACCATCAAAGACTAAAATGTGGGCCATGGCCCATTTCCTGGACATCTCTGCCCCTTCCCCCAAACAGTTGGAATAATCCTCCCATTCATTAGCCTATGACATTATCCAGTCCATTGAAACTAACCATGTGGTGTTTTGAAGCCACTCTCACCTTCTGAGATAGCCCATATTCTGTCTGTAGAGTGCATTTTCCTCTAAACAAATTCACTTCTTACCTATCTCTTTTTCTCTCAATGAATTCCTTCTGTGATGAGACATCAAGAACCTGAGCTTCATTAAGTCCTGAAACTGGATGTCTGATCTCAGTTAACAGACCACAGATTCGTGTCCCAATCTGAGCTGCATGGTTTCAGTTGGGGCGTGGGTGGGTGACATCTGCTGCAAAGTTTCAGCCAGGACCACAGAGCCCATCACTGTAGTAGGTCTCACGTATGCTGTCCACTCCGTAGGGCCTGTCTACTGCCGTGCCTGCTCTCAACGTGCATTCAGTGTAACAGACAGCCAGGTGGAATGGCTGGATGGCAAGCAACAGAAATTAGACAAGTCTAAGCAAAAAAAAAAAAAAAAGGAGAGTTATTTGTTCGTTTGTTTTATATAAAAATACAGAGTGCCCTCCCCCGCAGACCCCACAGACAAGATGCTGCTTCAGGAAAACCTTGGGCTATAGTCTGGCAGCCCTCAGGACTCCGCCTTTCACCATTTTTCTCCTTCTCCCTGAGTCTCTACTTCATGCTCTCCGCAAACCAGCTCTCTCTGCCTGCAGTGGCTACACAGATCACAGCTGCCTGCCAACAATACCCAGGGACACACAGTATTTCCAGCCACCTAGAGACTCGGTCTCTGAGGCCAAATTACAAGTGCAAGGTGAGAGAACCTGATATCTGTTTGGATGGTGACCACCTGATCCAATCAGCTAGGGGAGTAAAAACACACAGAACAGTCATACCTGTGAGGAACCCACTCCAGCTCATGGCTGGGTGAGGGAGACAGAGACACAGAGGTGTCCCCAAAGAAGGGGAAGCATGGCAGCTTGCCCAAGGTCACACAGTGCTGATGCCAGAGTTTGAACCCAGAGGTAGTCTATGACAGACCTCAGCCTGGATACCCAGCAGGCCCCGTGGGGCTCCTGGGCACAAGAACTTTGTGTCCCCCATTTCTTTGATTAAGGGAAACAGCCTTCTTTCAGCCTCCATGACCTTCTCTGGGTTCCAATGGGCAGATTCAAGCAGTTGTTAATCAGGAAAGGGAGAAGACATAAAACCAGGGAGAAACAATCAAGAGCACCCTTGGGGCAAGGTCCTGGCTTCCCATCAAGGAATATATGACCATATCTTTGAGCTATTTTGCAGATACTGAAACCCCCTCCAGAAGGGAGAAATGATTAAAAATGATAAGCTGACCACAAGCATGCTGACGCCAGACCAGTTGGACCTGAAGTTTGATGATGCTGACTAATACTTACCTCACCGACAACCCATCAGAAGAATGTCCATGAGCTGATCATGCTCTGTTTGAACAGTTACTAAAAAAAATTCTCACTGTCTTCCCCAAATGGGGACACAGGGTTCTGAGAGCATGAGTCCACTGTGGCCCCCTTTGCCTGGCAAAGCAATAAAGCTCTCCTTTTCTGCTTCACCCGAAATTCTGTCTCTGAGATTTGACTAGGCACCAGTATCCAGAGAAGCTGAGTGTTCAGCATCAGCCTCCTCTGCTTCCTCTTTGATATCCTCCTGGATCCTGGCCCAGCTTGGGTCAGTGTGAGGCAAGTCAACCTCGTCATGAGCCACCTTCCCCTCTCTTCATGCTGGCCTCTCCCTTTCAACACCCAGACTCTGGTCTTCAGTACTCATTGGATGGGGCTCAGAAAACACCCCAGCACTGGGGTTCCTTAGCACTGACATCCTCAGACCCTGACCTCTGAAGGTGATTTGCTCCCTGATACAGGAAAGCAATCTGCGTGATGTTATGGATGCTAAAGTGATGACGTGTCAGCCTCTGGAGTACCTTGCTGGTGTTTTAAGAGAGGCCTCTTTAGAGATGGTTGCTTCTGCTGCTTAGTCACTTCAGCAGTGCCCGGCTCTGTGTGACCCTATGGACCGCAGCCTGCCAGGCTCCTCTGCCCAGGGAATTCTCTAGGCAACATAGAGATAGCACCTGCTCTGAAAGGTGGGAGGTACGGGGCTGTTACACTTTCTAGGGGCGATACTGGGAGTAGAATTGCCTCTTAGGAGTCCCTATGATTCCCAAATCAAGTTATTCAGAGAGAAAGAGAGATCAAGATAGAAAAGGAGAGAGAGAAGCTTGTTAAAATGTGAGAAATGTGGGACTCCCCTGATGGTCCAGTGGTTAAGAATCTGCCTTCCAATGCAGGACCAAGTTTGCTCCCTGGTCAGGGAACTAAGATCCCCCATGCCACTGAGCAACTAAGCCCCAGGGCCACAGCTACTGAGCCCGCGTGCTCTGGACTGCATGTGCCACAACTACAGAGAGGCCGTGTGCCACAGCAAGGAGCCCAAATGCTGCAGCGAAGACCAGACACAGCCAAGTAAATGAATGATTCTTTTTTAAGTGAGAAATGAGTTTAAAACACCAGAAGCCCAGCATGCCCTTGGTATGCTGGATCAGAATCCCGGCAGGTGGAACTGGGGAACCTGTATTTTTAGTGAGTCTCACCCCCCCACCCCACCCTCGCTGATGATGGGCATGGCCAACCCAGAGAGCACTTGGGAACCACTCAAGTGGCCAGATGGGTTAGAGGAGGTACCTTGTTCTATGGTCAAGCAGCAAGTTGGTGATGGGCTTGAGAATGCTGGGTCTGTTGCCTCACATTCTAGTAAGTAGCTCCTAAAGCAGGGTCAGGTGCAAAGAAAAACCAAGGGAAAAAAAAAAACCCAAGAGCAAAACAGAAAATAAACTTTCTTAGGCAGGAAGACATGTCCAGAAATAACCAGAAGAGAGACTTCAGTGTGAAGCTGGTAGCCTCACAGCAAGGATTCCAGAACCACCCTCTTTCCTGGGCCAACTAGAGTCCCCCTCCCCACCCATCCCAGGGCACCAGCTCAAATGGGTCAGCCTGACATACTCCCGACCTGACATTAATACTAAGTGCTAAGGAAAGGAAAAAGGCAAAGTTTGCAGAGCCAAAGCATCTCATGTTCAACCCCTGGCTCTATGCTCTGGGTGAGCTGAGTATATGCTCCACATCTGAGTATAATATCTCTACATCTCAGTTCTGAGCCTCAGTTCCCCCAGAAGCAGATCCCAGGAAGCAGGCTGGCCCACAGGTCATTGACTTTGGAAGGAATGAAGGAACTGGAGAGAAGGACCAGCCAGTGAAACAAGCTGGAATCCTATATCATGCATAATGTGCTAAGTCTCTCCAATAGTGTCCAATTCTATGCAACCCCATGGACCGCAGCCCGCCAGGCTCCTCTGTCCATGGATTCTCCAGGCAAGAATACTGGAGTGGGTTGCCATGCCCTTCTCTAGGGGATCTTCTTGACCCAGGGATCAAACCCATGTCGTGTTTCCTGCATTGGCAGGTGAATTCTTTACCACTAGTGCCACCTGCGGAGCCCTGGAATCCCATATAATCCTGTATAGTCCCATATTGTTGTCAGCCCCTGCTGGGTGACCTTCTGAGCCGCCTTATGAAATATGTGGTACAACTGTTGCCCAGGGGGAGGGACAGAGAGAGCATTCCTCTCCTGGCTTCTACTCCTCGCTAGTCAAGGGCAGCTCCATGGCTACCTTGCTGCACACTGGCTTCCTGGTCGCCTCATGCTTTAGCATCACAGAAGGCCCAGGGTGGGAAGTGAGAGTTCCAGAGCCAAGCTGGTAAAAACCTACTCAGAATCAATCATCACAGTGCTTGGAGCAAGATGAAGACAAAGATCTTCAATGACACCAAAAAGTATAGATTGATAGAGTTCCCCAGAGGGTTGTTACAGGAATTACAGGATATGAGCAGGGTTTCAGCCTGGAATCTGAACTGCAAGCAACAGACACCAGCTTTGCTTACCACAAGCAGAAAGAACCCTCCAAGTTCACAGGAATCTGAAGAATAGGACTTGGAAAGTGGGAGAAAATACTAAGGTAGATGCAGATGACCAAAGTGCAGAAGGCAAAGTCAGCTCTTTGCAAGGAGAGACTGCCTAGGGTACTTGCCCCACAGCCACAGCCACTGGACTCTGTCATGAGTCCATTCAAATGGTCCCTTTGTCTTTGATAATTTGCTCATTATTCAAAGTCCAGACAGGAACAGCTGACTGATGAGATCCTGGCCACACATCTAACCTTAAATATTCCAGGATGACTAGGGAGGCAGCACCTTGCCCTATTTGCTTTCCTAAAGATACGACTGTGCCTTCCACCAAGACTTCCCCAGAGGAATCTGGGATCAGGCACCCCAAGAATGAGAACCAACCCACCACCTGCCATGTGGGAAGTGTTCCCAATGCACAAGCTGACACTTGGTAGATGCTAAATGAATAGCAGTTTGTGGTGTGTGATGAAGTTGTCATTCTGACTCTCTGTACACCGTGCTGAAGTCCGTCCCATTCTCATACCTCATAGGTGACTGACCAGTGGATTTCTAAAAGGAACAGCAGCCCTCATTAAAGCAAAGCTAAAGCCCCCTAGGGAAGACTCCCTATGGGAAAGGGTGGCTGTGCTCACAATTTCTCAGCTGTTTTCACTAAGTTTTCCCTCCCTGCAGGATTCACTTTGATTTTGGCAGCCCAGGGAGATGTCGAGTCTCCCTCAGAAGTCTTTGATCCACTCAAGCCCTGCAGAGTTTGAGCCTTTAGGCTTTGTGTTAAAGAGGGAGGCACTGGGGACTTCCCAGTGGCTAAGATCCAGCACCTCCATTGCAGGGGTGTGGGTTCAGTCCCTGGTTGAGGAACTAAGATCCTACACACCATGTGCTGCGGCCAACAAACAAAAAAAGAAATCTCTCCCTCTCTCTCTCTCTCTAGTTCCTTTATTAAGAAAAAGAAAGAGGGAGGCACTGCCACACACCACCATGGCCTGGTTCAGTTCAGTTCAGTCACTCAGTCATTTCCAACTCCTTGCGACCCCATGGACTGCAGCACGCTAGGCCTCCCTGTCCATCACCAACTCCCAGAGCTTGCTCAAACTCATGTCCATCGAGTCGGTGATGCCATCCAACCATCTCATCCTCTGTCATCCCCTTCTCCTGCCTTTAATCTTTCCCAGCATCAGGTTCTTTTCCAATGAGTCAGTTCTTCACATCAAGTGGCCAGGGTATTAGAGTTTGAGCTTTAGCATCAGTCCTTCTAATGAATAGTCAGGACTGATTTCCTCTAGGATGGGCTGGTTGGATCTCCTTGCAGTCCAAGGGACTCTCAAGAGTCTTCTCCAACATCACAGTTCAAAAGCATCAATTCTTCCGCACTCAGCTTTCTTTGAGGTCCAACTCTCACATCGATACATGACTGATGAAAAACCATAGCTTTGACTAGATGGACCTTCAGTGAAGTAATGTCTCTGCTTTTTAATATACTGTCTAAGTTGGTCATAGCTTTTCTTCCAGGGACCAAGCGTCTTTTAATTTCATAGCTGTAGTCACTATCTGCAGTGATTTTGGAGCCCAAGAAAATAGTCTCTCACTGCTTCCATTGTTTCCCTATCTATTATTTGCCATGGAGTGATGGGACCAGATGCCATGATCTTCGTTTTCTGAATGTTGAGTTTTAAGCCAATTTTTTCACTCTCTTCTTTCACTTTCACCAAGAGGCTCTTTAGTTTTTCTTCACTTTCTGCCATAAGGGTGGTGTCATCTACATATCTGAGGTTATTGATATTTCTCCCAGCTATCTTAATTCCACCTTGTGCTTCATTCAGCCCAGCATTTCATATGATATACTCTGCATGTAAGTTGAGTAAGCAGGGTGAAAATATATAGCCTTGACATGCTCCTTTCCTGATTTGGAACCAGCCTCTTGTTCCATGTCTGGTTCTAACTGTTGCTTCTTGACCTGCATACAGATTTCTCATGAGGAAGGTAAGATGGTCCATTGTTCCATCTCTTGAAGAATTTTCCACAGTTTGTTGTGATCTACACAGTCAAAGGCTTTGGCATAGTCAATAAAATAGAAGTAGATGTTTTTCTGGAACTCTCTTGCTTTTTCAATGATCCAGCAGATGTTGGCAATTTGATCTCTGGTTCCTCTGCCTTTTCTAAATCCAGCTTGAACATCTGCAAGTTCACAGTTCACGTGTAGTTGAAGCCTGCATTAGAAAATTTTGAGCATTACTTTGCTAGAGTGTGAGATGAGTGCAACCGTGTGGTAGTTTTAATATTCTTTGACATTGCCCTTCTTTGGAATTGGAATGAAAACTGACCTTTTCCAGTTCTGTGGCCACTGCTGAGTTTTCCAAATTTGCTGGCATCTTGAGTGCAGCACTTTCACAGCATCATCTTTTAAGATTTGAAATAGCTCAACTGGAATTTTATCACCTCAGGTAGCTTTGTTTGTAATGATGCTTCCTAGAGCCCACTTGACTTCACATTCCAGGATGTCTGGCTCTAGGTGAGTGATCACATCATCATGGCTATCTGGATCATGAAGTTCTATTCTGAATAGTTCTTCTGTGTATTCTTGTCACTTCTTCCTAATATCTTCTGTTTCTGTTAGGTCCACACCATTTCTGTCCTTTATTGTGCCCATCTTTGCATGAAATGTTCCCTTGGTATCTCTAATTTTCTTGAAGAGATCTCTAGTCTTTCCCAGGTGGTGTGGTACCCTGTGAGTATTGGCAGGGAGTCTAGAGAATTTCCTTATTGGATGAGGATGCTGAGTTCAGAAAAGTTGGTCCAACATCACACAGCTAGTGAACAGCAGGCAAGGACACAATTTAGTTGCAAAATCCTGTCTCCTCTTTTCTTTGCATGGGTCAGCTACCTGGCCCTACCCCAACATAATGCTTTAACCCAATCAGATCTCAAGAAATTGCCTTTAAAAAGGCTCACTAGACACAGGAACAGGCAGAGCCCTGCGTCACCCCATCACTGACTCCTGAGTAACAGCCCTTTCCTCTCTATAGGCATAAGGTTGATGACACAATACTTCAAGACATGATTGCATGCATGCTAAGTCACTTCACTCATGTCTGATTCTTTGCAACCCAATGAACTGTAGCCCACCAGGCTCCTCCATCCATGGGATTCTCCAGGCAAGAATACTGGATTGGGTTGCCATTTCCTCCTCCAGGGTATCTTCCTGACCCAGAGCAAACCCTTGTCTCTTACATCTCCTGCATTGGTAGGTGGGTTCTTTACCATTAGTGCCACCTGGAAGACCCCAAGAGACCATTACCAGTTCAAAGCCCATGAAGCTCTACAAATGTGTTAAGACAAAGATTTCTCATCTGGACATAAAACCAAGTCCTTCTGGATCAGGAAAGAATTTAGGAAACTGTTAAGAACCATTACCTTGTTTTGACAAGGAAGAGGAAGCCAGAGATGGATAGTGACCTTCTCAAGCTCACACAGCTAGTCAGGAGCAGATCCAGGCCTAGAGTTCAAAGCTGATTCTCCAGGATTGGTGAGCCTCGCATTCCACAGTGCTAGAGAACATTTCCAGAGCCAAATCACTCAGCAGTTTTGTCATCTCTGGTAAAGCCCTTTGGCCAACTTTCACCCTTCCTTTGTCTTCAAAAACGCATCCTTCTAGTCCCCTTTGCAATTGTCCACTGGCTGTCCTAAAATTACTGCAGTCTCATTTGCTTATTTTAGCTACAATGGGTCTGAAATTTACACTCAGCTTGTGTGAGCTTCTCAAAGCCAGAATCAGCCCCCACACATGCTTGTCTTTGAGTGTAGGCCATGAAGTGCAGGCCAGTTATGGCCAAAAAAATCAAGGAGGAAAGGATTTAGCGAGCTTCTGCCCTCTCCACATTTCCTGGGTCACTAGAGAAGCTACTTCCATTAAGAATTCTCACTCATCTGTAACACAAGAAATAAATCAGATGCTCAACCAAACCACACTGCCAGGGTGGCCTCCCCACAAAGTGTCAAAGAGTTGGCACTGTGGGCACCAATATTTATAGATCAGGTCAAGCGATGACACATTAAGGATGTTCTAAGAAACAGAGGTCTTTACATGCTTGACATCAAGAGGGGAGGATGAAAGAAATGGAGTGCTGGGGATCTGTAGAAATTTTCCAGCAGCCGAAAGAACATGGAGGGCAGCATGGGAGGCAAAATAGGAACTCCCAGGGGATTTTTAATATCCATTCCATTACCCGCTAGTCCCTCCAATTTGCAGTGGTTGTTTGAATTGTGGGTGTTTCAGCAAACAGCATACCTCCCAGCTTCAATCCATCTTCATATTCCTAGAGCGCCTAGCACACAGCAGGTACCCAGTAGCTGTCTGCTGTCTGCTCAGTCATGCGACCCCACGGACTGCAGCCACAAGGCTCCTCCTGTCCTGGGATTTCCCAGGCAAGAACACTGGAGTGGGTTGCCATTTCCTTCTCCAGGGGATCTTCCCAAGCCAGGGATTAAACCCACATCTTTTGCGTCCCCTGTATTGGCAGGCAGATTCTTTACCACTAGCGCCACCTGGGAAGACAGCTCCCTGCTGAAGGACTTATTTAATGTGGTTAATGGCATAAGGCACTTTACAAAATAAAGTGAAACGTATTTTGCTCACAGAGCAGAGTTGTCCCCAGCCAGGGAACACTTCGAGTGACCAAGCAGACATCAGTGAGTGACAGTGCGTGCTAAAGGGTGTCACCAGGCTCCTGCCTTCGAGAGCAGACAATTTGGCAGAGGACACAAGTGGCACACACACACGTGGTTTGGCTGATGCTTTTCATTTTTAATGTACTTCCTCTTTTGCCTGCTTGGAGGGTGACCTTCCCGTCCATCCCAGGGAACCATCTGCCCGGAAGCAGATTAGCCTTTGTTTCAAAAAGGATGCAGAAAGAAAGATTGAAGCAATTTTCAGTTATTGACACACAAAATAGGATTATACACTGGGGCACTAGGTTTATAAGCCAAGCTATTGTCTCAAAGAGGATTTCTAAATTCCTTTTTAGCCTCCGTTAGCACACCAACTGCCCCAGAATCCCCCTAATGAGTGGACAAATCCTGGGACCTATTTGCCATTAAGGTTCAGCAAAGATTTGGAGTTAGAAAGGGAGAAGCTATGAAGAGTGAAGGCTCTCAGTGTCCCCTGCCACACACACACACACACACACTCTATGGCCCACTGCAGCAGGGAGGGGTGAATCCCTCCGCAGGTAGTAGACTGCAGGGCCAGTGGGCTGGACACAGATCTGGCTGTCCCTCCCCCTCCCCCAACAGGACTGCATCCCATGAGTGTTAAAGAGAGACTGAATCAGCCGAGGGTGTCCTTGGGACCCGGCCAAGGCCAAGCCAAGGTCTTCCCCTGCCACTGGCTCTAGCAATGAATGCCCCCAGGCAGACAAAGCAGGGAGAACAGAGGAAATTCTTCCTAGGGACTTGGACTCAACCCTCACCTCCACACAGATTTAAGTTTTTATAAGCCCCTCTCTATATATACACCTGGACCCCATCTTAGCAAGTTCAACAGGTAAGTATTTTTATTCACATGAGCTAAAATGTCCCTAATGAGACTGTTTAAAATGATCAAAGCCAAATATACTCAATCATATTAGACAATTAGTTAATTTTCTTTTCCCACTGTTCAAGATTGGGAGGGAAATCTGGTTAGGTATGGGGGGGAAAAAACTAGTTATATTTTATCTGCAAATATTAACTGTGTGAATACTCAGATCAGCCATATACACATCTCCTATATAAGGCAGAGTGTGATTATAGCCAAATGAATGGAAAGATAGGAAGCTAGTGAAAATCCAAAGAACCAGTCAAGGATAGGATGGGCATTTCTTGTTTCTCTCTAACCAACTCCCCTTTCTCACTTCCTCCAGTCATCCTGCTTTTCCTTGAAGGACTATACCTCCCCCAGTCCACATGTTCAAGGTGAGGTTATCAGTCACAGCCCCCCTGCTCCAACCAAGGCTTAGACAGATGCTCCTCTGACCAATCAGAGAAGTGTTTATCAACTTGAATGCAGTGATTGGTACAGGATGAATACCCCTCTTACCAATCAGAAATACCTCTTGATATGAACACAGTGATTGGTTTGGGATGGATACTGATCCATGGAGGACCAATCAGTCTTCTCTGTTCTTTCATATAAAGATGCTGAGAAGGGTAGGGTTGGGAGGAGGATGCCTTTTGCTTTTAGATTTCAAGCCATAAAGAACCAAGCTTGGGGCTGCTGGGGAGAGTGCATACTTTTTTCTTTCTTTTTAATCCCATATCAGGAAGAGCCCTGACATACAGAAGGAAACAAAGAAAAGAGATGGATAGGGAGAGGCAAAGTTCCAAATACACAAATTGTTTCCTGGATCCATCTGTGTCTAAAGTTAACCTTAGATTTCAGAGTGACATGAATCACTAGTTTCCATCTTTTTCTTCTCAAGCTAGTTTGAGATGAATTTATCATTACCATCAAAAGAGAAGATGATTCATACAGAAATGCCAAGAAAGTTACCTGGAGCAATTA